>BSUD01000007.1:7396349-7568705 GCA_033239045.1 Fagopyrum esculentum | reverse complement strand
GCCGATTAGCTTTGAGAGACAGATCCTCACCTTCCCCTTCTCCTTCTTCTTCCCGTCCCTACCGCCCGGTTATCCACGAGAGATGCCGGGTAGATTATGAGAGGATAGCTGGACGTCCAGTCATCGCACCGCGATTTCTAGACGTGTCAGCTTTTGACTGCCTAGGGTTAGAGGCTGACCTTAGGAGGATGATAGCTACAGTCGGGCTGGATCAGTTTTCTGAGATCCGAGCCCCAGCCTACATAGAGCCGACACTAGAGTTCGTCAGCTCCTTCTCCTACCTACCCACAGAGGGATCTGTGAAGTACCGGCTGATGAGCCGGAACTTCATAGTTCCATTAGAGATATTCAGAGAGATTTTCAGCTTTCCTACCCCTACAGCTGTAGACTTCCCCTCCCGATCCGTAGCTAGGGAGTTTTGGGGTCAGATAGCCCACATCACCACTCACGCAGACAGATGGCGCCCTGGAGATTCCAAGGAGAAGGTCATCTTCCACCCAGCTTTCAGACTCGCCCACCGGATATTCAGCGAGATGCTTCTGGCGCGTACTGAGACGCCCCAGAAGATCAGACAGGGGGAGCTATTCTCACTATACTGCATGGTCACGGGAGGATACCCTGACTTTGGCTTGATGCTGGCAGAGGATCTGCACAGGATCAAGGCCAAAGGGAAGGGTGATATTTGCTGTGGAGGTCTAGTCACCCACATCGCCTCCTACCACGGGATGGATCTCAGTATATGCACATTGGCGGCGGCTCCGAAGCCGCTGGGTCTGCAGGAGATGATCACGAGGCGGATTCTTGTTCCTCGTGGGTTGACTACTCCGTATGTTGCCATGCCTTGGGAGCGGACAGCGCCTCAGGGCATCAGATGGTCTGCACAGTTTTCTGTCACCGACCCGCATTTCTGGCAGGCTGCATGGGTCCCGCTGATGGAGGACTACAGAGAGGGAGCAGCTGCTGCTGCTGCAGCTGCTGAGGAGGCTGAGGAGGCTGATGAGGAGGATGATGACGAGACAGTTGAGGAGAGAGGAGGCGGCGTCCCGATGGACACAGGGACAGATACAGCTGGGACGAGCGCGCCTCCCATTATTGATTTGGATGAGGATGAGGAGGATACTGAGCCTGCACCTGCTGCACCTCCCGTTAGATCTACTAGACGTCGGACACGCCGTCACAGAGATGCAGAGGCTCATCGTCGGATCGACGATTTGACAGAGCAGATGATAGACTCATATGCTGCCCTTACAGTAGACATGCATGAGAGGTTTGCCGCCCAGCACCGACACCTTGACAGCTGGACTCAGCAGATGTTGGAGGGGCAGCACTATCAGCGTAGGATGATGGAGATACAGTTCCAGCAGACTATGGGCTATCCATTCGATCCGACCCAGTATCCTTATGTACCACCACCACCACCACCGGATCAGGACTTCTGAGGAGCTGCAGGATTTTATCTATTTTATTTTTATGCAGTTCGGCTCTTTATCCGGTGAGTCCTCCTTTCTTTCAGACTTTATTTACACCCACTGGGACAGTGTGTCTCAAGTATGGGGTATTTAGTTGATGTATTATCTGACTTATTCGACTCATGATGTATTATTTGACCTTTGATGTATTATTTACCGGATATTTTCATATTCATGCTTTATCTGCATTTATATGTTTATCTGAGATTGCATGCATACTTACAGGTTATTTGATTGAGAAAAACGTCGAAACCGAAAAAAAAAACAAAATGGTTTTAAAAAAATTTTGACCTCGACCGGGACAGTTCTGGCAAAACGAGGTGTTTCACCTCGGTTGAACCAAGAACACCTCGACCGAGGTGGGCGTAACAGAGAGTTTTCGAAAACGATTTTTGTGTTACTTATCTGGATATGATCTCAGTGAAGATTGTGTTTACCGACTGGATTTAAATTCTTTATATGTTTGAAATGTTTTATGATATGTTTAAGTTGCTAAATGCTTTGTTTGAAATTATTGGCATGTTTAATACTTTATTTTTATCCAAATTATGTTGAATTTGAAGGTTGACACCGCAGCATAAGTTCTCTCACGTTCTTCTTGGAAAGACCAAGGCAATTCATTCTTCTTCTTCTTCTTCTTCTTGATCATGCTTAGCCCCTCATATACATATTGCCTCCCTTTACCTATCCGGGAATTTGGAAGCAAGCGAAGTGGTGAAAGCAAGTCAAAAGTTGAGAAGTGGCTGAAAGTGAAAGTGTTAGAAAGCAATAATAGGTTTGGGGAAGTCAATCATGAAGATGAGTAACTCGGCACCATTCACATAGCCGGGTGTTTGTGTCTTGCCAAAGTCGGATTGAGCGATATTCCTAACGGGTCATGGTATGTGCATCAAGGGTTTGACGCATCTCAAGAAATTGATGATTGCGGATTTCCTAGGCTTCGGTTATTGTGCACCTCTGTCCATGCATCCCAAAAAGTAAAGTAAAAGAGAAAAAAAGTGTGAAATAAGCAAAGCTTATTGGTGGAAGATGTTGCAAGTCAAAGTAAAAGTGAAGTTCATCCTTTTCCCGGATTCTAGCACCACATTACCTTACATACATCCCTACCCTACACGTTTCTTGACCTTTCTTTTGGGAAGCCCTTGAGACCTTGAGCTTGTTGATTGACTTAGCGGTTTAAATCGGATTATACATGATTAATTTTGATAATTATGATTTATTATGCATTCTATGATTTTATGCAAAGATGAACAACTTTCCTATATTTATAAAATGTTTTGATCATATTGAGTTTTTAATTCCATGAAGTACTCTCTTAGAGTGATCTATGATAGTTGCACACCATAAAATGTTTTTGAAAGACTTTTTCATTGATTTTCTTGACTTATAATCCATTCTATCTTGATTTCTATATGAGGAACTTGCTTAGGGACAAGCAAGGGCTAAGTATGGGGTATTTTGATAGCATGAATTATAGTCTATATTTTGGGGTTTGTTTGGACGTTTTATCTTTCATAATCTGCATGTTTGTATGTACATTATGTGATTTTACTAACATTTCATCTACCTTTGCGAGAATCGAGGTCTACACCTAGTTTCGTTGTAATTGCAGGTAATATGGTACGTTTTGCATCAAAAAGGAGCAAAAGGAGTCAAGAGTCATTTGGAGCTACATTCAGGAAGCATAGCCATGGATTAAAGATTTACTTTGGACCAGTTTTGAGAGATTCTACATTCAGTTATGAATCACCTCGGTTGCCCAGAGATTCATCTCGACCGAGGCGATCCAGAGACGCCGACTCGACCGAGGCGAACACCTAGGACGCGGCGAGAATATTTTATTCTTGGCTGAGATCTTTTAAAATTGGAAAGTGATCCTATATTTTTGGGCTGAGCTTCTAGAAGGAAGGAGATATGCAGAATCATATATTTTACCTATTTTTATGGGAATATATCTTCTTAAGATTTCTTATCTTTGGAGGGTTATTTTTCCTATAAAAAGGGTTGGATTTTCCACAAATCCGATCATGCTTAGAGGCTGCATACACCGCATACAATCAGCTATCAGCGCAGCAGCCGCATCCTACTCCAATTTGGGAGAGAGTTGAAGAACCTTTTTGAAGGTTGAAGGAAGATTGAAGACTATAGCTTTATAGCTTTTTGGAGGGTTTTGTAAGATTGACTTCAATTCCTTTCCTTGTTGTCTTGTCTTGTTGGATTATTATCCAAGGAACGATTTTGTGTGATATTTGATTCAGTTATTGAAGTGTTTTCATTAAATTCTTCTTTATTCAAATATTCACCTTCTTCCCATATATTTAATACTTTCATTATGATGATGAGTGGCTAATTTCCTTGTGTGATTCTAGGGTGATTGGCTGAAGGTTGTGGGAAAAACAATGATAGAATGATCTTAATCACAGTAGGACCCTGAAAGTTCGAGTCTTTAACCTTAACCCTAAGCATCTCGTTCGGTTGATGAACACCTCGGCCGGGGTGGAATTCTTCTGACCGAGGTGACTTATTCGACCTAAACTGAGAGTTAAGTGTTAGAGTTTGCCAAATCCTATCCTTATTACACCTTTCCTGGTTCAAAGCAAGCTTAGGATGAGACTTACCCGGTAATTCCTTAGTTTGTGTATCAACGATCATAAGTGTAGGTAATAAAGGTTTATCCTTTATTGGGGCTTGAGTGTGCTTCCATCCCATCTTTGTGAGTTAGCCTGAGACTTACCCGGTAAAGGTTGATTCTATTCCCTTAGATGGTGTGTTAGTTTGAGGTTATAGTTCTTTATCTTAATTCCTTGAGACTTACCCGGTAATAGGAGTTACGGTTTAGGATTAGTGTGTAGTGAGACTTACCCGGTGATCTACTCCACTTTAGTAACACCTTCCCCACGCAAAAATCTCAGCTTTGTCCGCTTATCTATAGATCTTGAGTTGGAACCACAACTAGATGCTTTAATCCCTAGAATTGCATGTTTGCTTATTTGACATCTTATTCATCTTTGATTGTATACTTGCTCTTGTGGTTAGCATCAACACTAGCATACCGTATTGGACTTTGTTTCACTAAGTCCCTGTGATCGACCCCTGGAATTTTCTTGCTTTTACTACGATTGACCCGTACACTGCTGGTTCGCATCCTTGTTTTAAGCTTAAGTCTAGGGTTATAAATTTAAAGCTTGCACACACCGTTTGGAGCGAACAAGTTTTTGGCGCCGTTGCCGGGGACTTGGTCTAGACCGAGCCGGTACGGTTTGCTTTCGGGGCGCTTGCCCCTGTTGCTACTAACTACTCTTTCTATGAGTTTTGTAGTTTTCAGGATTTCTGATGGCTATGTTTGATCCAGCCTGGATAGCAAGACAAAGTGCTAGGGCGGATCATTATGAATACTTGGAGGAGAAGTACTCCTTCTATTGGTTCAACAATGAATGGGAAAGAGAAGAGGCCATTCAACATGAACTTGCGATATGGGATGAGAAGAATGTCCCTAAAAACATTTATGAGCAACCTTTCGAAGACTCTCTCGAATCAAGATTGGAGAAGTTGATGAAGAAGGTGACGGAGCTCAAGGAAAGCACCCTATCCTATGCTAAGCCGGAAGAGGAGCATAAGGAAGTGTTGCACGTTTCGAGCATACATCCAGTCAAACCAGAAGTTTCTCCTGAAGCTTTAGAGGGAGAAGATGTGGAAGATCTCGATCTGACTGTTGAGACCTCGGTCGAGGTGGAAGTAACCTCGGTCGAGATGAAAGAAGAACCTGCAGAACCGGAAGAGGCAGATGCAGAAGACTTTGGCCAAATTACTGAGATTGTGGTCAAGGTGGAAGAAAGACCAGCTGAACTGAGAGAGATTTCGTGGGTGGATTATCAACCCAACACGAAACTTGCCTCAAGCTTTGGAGAACTTTGCAAGGTACGTTCTCCTACTTCATTTGAATTCCCTATTAATATTTCTGAATTTTTCAGGAAGACACCGGAGAGTTGGAGGTCTCTTCCGAAAGAACCTCCTAAGATCAAGATGAAACCTCCCTTGAAACTGTTGGAGGAAGATACTCCTTGGATTATAAGGAGTGAAGTTCGCAAGCACTACACCGTTAAGGCGATGAAGTGTTTCTTGTTCAAGTATGGGGTCCCTCGCATGCTCAGGACCTTGTACCATCCCCAAGTTCTAGATGGGGAAGCTGCTATGATTCTCGAGAAACTGTTTTCTCGATCCAGGAAAGGATGGGACACGAGGAATGTCCCATTGAAGTGCAGGAAATCTAGAAGAATTCCGGTGAGAATCAAACCGTACAAGCTTGTACGTGGGAGATCTTACCATTTGCCGGTGAAATTAGGAACCGGAACCTTTTTGGAAGACTCTTATGATGGATGTGATGAGCACTCCATGGTGTTCAAGGTACATTGAGTAATTCTATGGAGAAGGGTCCAGCTAGCGACCTTAAATCAAGCGCTTCTTGGGAGGCAACCCAAGGTATTGCTTTCTTTCCCGTTTTCTAGTCTAGTTTAGATAGTTTTTGTTTTTGCTTTCCTCTAGACAACAACCAGGTATTCCAAAAAGGAAGGATCACAGTTCAGGAGCTACACTGGAAGAACAAAATTTCGAGAAGTTGAGGAAACGAGCTTTACTGAGATACATCTCGGGGACTGTCAGAACACCTCGACCGATATGTGCTTCGCCAACCGAGATGGTCTTATCTTGGAGCTGTTTCTTACTTCTTCATGCAGCTTAGCTATGTTCGGTGAGTACTCCTTTCTTTCAGACTTTATTTACACCCACTGGGACAGTGTGTCTCAAGTATGGGGTATTTAGTCGATGTATTATCTGACTAATTGACTCATGATGTATTATTTGACCTTTGATGTATTATTTACCGGATATTTTCATATTCATGCTTTATCTGCATTTATATGTTTATCTGAGATTGCATGCATACTTACAGGTTATTTGATTGAGAAAAACGTCGAAACCGAAAAAAAAAACAAAATGGTTTTAAAAAAATTTTGACCTCGACCGGGACAGTTCTGGCAAAACGAGGTGTTTCACCTCGGTTGAACCAAGAACACCTCGACCGAGGTGGGCGTAACAGAGAGTTTTCGAAAACGATTTTTGTGTTACTTATCTGGATATGATCTCAGTGAAGATTGTGTTTACCGACTGGATTTAAATTCTTTATATGTTTGAAATGTTTTATGATATGTTTAAGTTGCTAAATGCTTTGTTTGAAATTATTGGCATGTTTAATACTTTATTTTTATCCAAATTATGTTGAATTTGAAGGTTGACACCGCAGCATAAGTTCTCTCACGTTCTTCTTGGAAAGACCAAGGCAATTCATTCTTCTTCTTCTTCTTCTTCTTGATCATGCTTAGCCCCTCATATACATATTGCCTCCCTTTACCTATCCGGGAATTTGGAAGCAAGCGAAGTGGTGAAAGCAAGTCAAAAGTTGAGAAGTGGCTGAAAGTGAAAGTGTTAGAAAGCAATAATAGGTTTGGGGAAGTCAATCATGAAGATGAGTAACTCGGCACCATTCACATAGCCGGGTGTTTGTGTCTTGCCAAAGTCGGATTGAGCGATATTCCTAACGGGTCATGGTATGTGCATCAAGGGTTTGACGCATCTCAAGAAATTGATGATTGCGGATTTCCTAGGCTTCGGTTATTGTGCACCTCTGTCCATGCATCCCAAAAAGTAAAGTAAAAGAGAAAAAAGTGTGAAATAAGCAAAGCTTATTGGTGGAAGATGTTGCAAGTCAAAGTAAAAGTGAAGTTCATCCTTTTCCCGGATTCTAGCACCACATTACCTTACATACATCCCTACCCTACACGTTTCTTGACCTTTCTTTTGGGAAGCCCTTGAGACCTTGAGCTTGTTGATTGACTTAGCGGTTTAAATCGGATTATACATGATTAATTTTGATAATTATGATTTATTATGCATTCTATGATTTTATGCAAAGATGAACAACTTTCCTATATTTATAAAATGTTTTGATCATATTGAGTTTTTAATTTCCAGGAAGTACTCTCTTAGAGTGATCTATGATAATTGCACACCATAAAATGTTTTTGAAAGACTTTTCATTGATTTTCATGACTTATAATCCATTCTATCTTGATTTCTATATGAGGAACTTGCTTAGGGACAAGCAAGGGCTAAGTATGGGGTATTTTGATAGCATGAATTATAGTCTATATTTTGGGGTTTGTTTGGACGTTTTATCTTTCATAATCTGCATGTTTGTATGTGCATTATGTGATTTTACTACCATTTCATCTACCTTTGCGAGAATCGAGGTCTACACCTAGTTTCGTTGTAATTGCAGGTAATATGGTACGTATTGCATCAAAAAGGAGCAAAAGGAGTCAAGAGTCATTTGGAGCTACATTCAGGAAGCACAACCATGGATTAAAGATTTACTTTGGACCAGTTTTGAGAGATTCTACACCCAGTTATGATCACCTCGGTTGCCCAGAGATTCATCTCGACCGAGGCGATCCAGAGACGCCGACTCGACCGAGGCGAACACCTAGGACGCGGCGAGAATATTTTATTCTTGGCTGAGATCTTTTAAAATTGGAAAGTGATCTTATATTTTTGGGCTGAGCTTCTAGAAGGAAGGAGATATGCAGAATCATATATTTTACCTATATTTATGGGATAATATCTTCTTAAGATTTCTTATCTTTGGAGGGTTATTTTTCCTATAAAAAGGGTTGGATTTTCCACAAATCCGATCATGCTTAGAGGCTGCATACACCGCATACGATCTCGATTACAGCGAAGAATACGCAGCAGCCGCATCATACTCCAATTTGGGAGATAGTTGAAGAACCTTTTTGAAGGTTGAAGGAAGATTGAAGACTATAGCTTTATAGCTTTTTGGAGGGTTTTGTAAGATTGTCTTCAATTCCTTTCCTTGTTGTCTTGTCTTATTGGATCATTATCCAAGGAACGATTTTTGTGTGATATTTGATTCAGTTATTGAAGTGTTTTCATTAAATTCTTCTTTGTTCAAATATTCACCTTCTTCCCATATATTTAATACTTTCATTATGATGATGAGTGGCTAATTTCCTTGTGTGATTCTAGGGTGATTGGCTGAAGGTTGTGGGAAAAACAATGATAGAATAATCTTAATCCAGTAGGATCCTGAAAGTTCGAGTCTTTAACCTTAACCCTAAGCATCTCGTTCAGTCGATGAACATCTCGGCCGGGGTGGAAACTGGCTGACCGAGGTGGCTTATCCGATCCTTAACTGAGAGTTAATGTGTTAAAGTTTGCCAAATCCTATTCTTATTATACCTTTCTGGTTCAAAGCAAGCTTAGGATGAGACTTACCCGGTAATTCCTTAGTTTGTGTATTAACGATCATAAGTTTAGGTAATAAAGGCTTGTCCTTTATTGGGGTTTGAGTGTGCTTCCATCCCATCTTTGTGAGTTAGCCTGAGACTTACCCGGTAAAGGTTGATTCTATTCCCTTAGATGGTGTGTTAGTTTGAGGTTATAGTTCTTTATCTTAATTCCTTGAGACTTACCCGGTAATAGGAGTTACGGTTTGGGATTAGTGTGTAGTGAGACTTACCCGGTGATCTACTCCACTTTAGAAACACCTTCCCCATGCAAAAATCTCAGCTTTGTCCGCTTATCTATAGATCTTGAGTTGGAACCACAACTAGATGCTTTAATCCCTAGAATTGCATGTTTGCTTTATTTGACATCTTATTCATCTTTGATTGTATACTTGCTCTTGTGGTTAGCATCAACACTAGCATACCGTATTGGACTTTGTTTCACTAAGTCCCTGTGATCGACCCCTGGAATTTTCTTGCTTTTACTACGATTGACCCGTACACTGCGGGTTCGCATCCTTGTTTTAAGCTTAAGTCTAGGGTTATAAATTTAAAGCTTGCACACACCGTTTGGAGCGAACAAAAACCAAGTCATTAACAAATCTTATCAAGATTAGCTTTACGAGAAGAAGATTATGAGTATTGATTATTGAAAAATTGGAGTAAGCAAACTATCCGAAATGCAACATCGTTAAATGAGAGGGTTTTCGGGTTTGTCTTCGTGGTTTTGTCCATAATATTATAGAGTTTATATGATTTGTTCATATCAATACATACGGGTGATCAAATTGGACGGACTAGACGAACAAACCCAAAATCGTCCGATTCTCATTTAATTACCGTTTTTCTCCAATAAAGGCTCCGCGAGTTAAGTCTAACGTTTGACAATCGTTACGATCGTAAAATTCGAGTTATTTGAAGCCCTACCTCCATATTGACTATACTTGCACGTGATTTTGAAAAGGTTATTCATCTTGAAACTATTGTACCTAATAAATTTACAATTTTTATCCTTATTCGACAAAGAAAATATTATTTTTTTGATGATATAACTAAATAATAAAGGTATGTGTTATATACACGGACCTTGATTTAAAACCAAGTCATTTTCCCCCAATTTTTAGGGAAAAAAACTCTACTTTATTCAGCAATTCAATTAGGTCCCGTTCTCAATGAATGATCCCAATTGTTCCAAAATGGCATTCACCGGAAGCTTCATCTTCCAATCGAATCTCATCCACCATCGTCGTTGATACTGAGTATCGGGGATATGTCGCTGCTTTCGACCTGAACAAAAACAGTCTCTTTCGACGCCGGGAGAGAGATCGGCAATGCATAGGGGAGCCAGCGAGAAGAAGAAAAGGCAAAGTGGAAGCTAGAGAAAGGTGTCGTGGAATAAGTCGTCGTGGAGGGAGAAAAATTAAAATAATCCCGAAAATATAAAAAGAGGTGGTGGTAATAAGGGTGTTGTTCAAGTAAGGCACATTATTCCGGTACGGCCGTACGGCCGACACGTGTCCCGAAATTTTTTTTTTTTTTTTTTAAAGAACGAGTAAAAGTAATAGTTCAAAATTTATTATGGAATAGTTCATAACTTATAAAAAGATAGTTCATGAACTATAATAGGATAGTTCATAGTGCAAAATTTATAAAGAAATGAAAGTAATAGTTCAAAACTTATTAAGGAATAGTTCATAACTTCTAAAAGGATAGTTCATGAATTATAATAGAATAGTTCATAGTGCAAAATTTATAAAGGAGTGAAAGTAATAGTTCAAAACTTATTATGGGATAGTTCATGGATTATATTAAAAAGTAATAGTTCATGGATTATATGGGAATAGTTCAAAGTTTATAGGAGAATAGTGCATAAATTATAACATGATAGTTCAAACAAATTTTCATTCGTTTCGAAAAAAAAAATCGTTTCAGAAAAGAAAGAAAAAATAAAAAATAAAAAATTTCGGGACACGTGTCGCCCGTACGGTCGGCCGTACGACCGTACCGCAATATATGGACCGTACCTGAACATTTACCGTGGTAATAATAGTAAAACGAACATTGTGTATATAACTTTTTTAATAAAAAATAATTTAAATTCTTTAAATTCACCGCAATTATTAGTGATGCCAATTTTCAACATCCTCTTTTTATAAAATTAATTTTTGTGTGTTACTTAACGTGCTTTGTTTTTGTTTTCTCTTTTTAATAATATACGGTCCTTAACACCCAAAATTGATATTAAAACTTATATATAATTCATAGTTATTATAAAATTAAGTTGGTCGTTGTCTCTTGTTGCAAGAACAATGAGATGAATGTATAGAGTAGGAGTGACGATGAGAATACGAAAACCTCAACGGGCTACGATGTATTATGTATGAATGAAGGTCCCACGTGTGGTCCTAATGGCCAACCTAACACGTGATATATTACGGCCCCCTTATCTTCATCATCAATTCTATAATTGCTATTAGTATATCGTCTTAATAATAATACACTATCCCAAGATGCTAACGTTGTCCCACTTTTACCATGTCATACATGACCGGTTCATATTTAGAGTCGGCATTCGATGAGAACTTATCTTATGGTAACGATCGAGAATCTTATGTAAAACGCTTTTGATTTCGTCTCCTGTCTGTACGGAAACTTCCCATAATCTAATTAGTTAAACTCGATCAAACGGCCTAATTTGTTGGGAACAATAATTATACAAAATAAATTGTCAAACCACCACGATTTAATCGTTGGAATCCACCCAACCATCTAATCCGCCAAAACTATCTCCGTTTGCCAACACTGAAGTCCAAAAGTCAAACTCGTTTGAATCATGAATTCCGTCGAAAAAAGACAACTATTTAAACCTTCGGTATCATCAATTTTCTTAATAGTTGAATGTAGGGTAATAAAGGTAAATGAGTTTGGAACGTTGATAATTTATGTCACGAAATGAATGGATGATCAATCTTATTTTGACCAATATTCAGTTGAGCTAGCGGTAAAGTGATAAGTGTTGACCTTGATATTCAAGTTTGATTCCTCCTAACAACATGTATGAAAAAAATTTATATTTGGGAGGGGTTCCCAAAAAGCGCCATGACTAAAAAAATTAGCATCAAATTATAGTTGCATTACAAACAAGTTTAACACATGGATAATCTATCAGAAAATTACAAATCAAATTAAAATCATATTATCCTTACATTACAAATGAGTTCAACACATAAAAAAAACGAGTATAAAATTGTAATCCAAACACATTTTAAAAAAAAGTTAAATTGCGTCGAATTACCCGTGCACTACAAAAGTGTGATGAGGTTAGGAGAGACATTAATGACAAAAAAAAAACTTAAAATTTTATATTGTGTATATACGGGTCAGACTAGTCCGCGAACTTTCTTCAGCCGGACCAAACCCTTTTTGTACGCGTGTACTTAAAACTAATTATCTTAAAACGAGTAATTTGACAGATTTAAAAATCCAAATGTTAACAAACATAAAGAAAATCATGAATTAAATTTTCCGCAAAGAATCATCACTTATTAAATTAAAACTCTTTTGACCCGGCCCAAAACAAAATAAAAATAAAACTCTATATATATCTTTAGATTTGGATATATATATATATATATATAACCTTAAACCAATAGAAATCATCCGATGAATCATTGGTATATATATATATATATATATATATATATATATATATATATATATAACCTTAAACCAATAGAAATCATCCCATGAATCATGATACCAATACTTTACTTAGTTTTCTGTACACTTATCCTTAATCTCTTCCAAAACAACACGAAGAGAAGATATGATGAAGCTGTGAGGAGACAATGCAGCATTGGGATCATGCAATCATGCATGTCGTATATTACAACAACGTTATATATAATGCCTGCAGATCCTCGTTATAATCGAGGACCAAAAAAAAAACAATCAACTTGGAATTATAAAGTAATTAATTTACACTTAATGTAAAGCATGAATTAATTACAGAACCACTGTTTGAGATCTCTTTTTTCCTGTAAAGTATCCAACAGGAAGCTTCAACGAAGCCACACTAAAGTACATTTATTCTTAATTACAACTAAATTATTTTATTTTATTTTATTAATTATTAGTTTTTTTTAATAGCCAATCTTTTGCTTCTGTCTGGGAAGCCAGCTTTCGAGTATAATAACATGCAATTTTTTTAATAATTAAAACCGGTAAATGTTTTTTCAACTACTAACGATGTTTTATAATCAGAGAGTACGGAGTTGGTCGCATGGGTTGGCCCAAAAGACGATGGGCCCATGAATTGGGGTAAATGGGCCTATATGATTTTAATGGGCCTTTTGTTATTGGGTAAATGGGCCTACACTAAATCACCCCTTATATTTGACATATTTACTTAGGGCTCGTTTGGTTTTAACTCCGGAATCGGAAACGGAATGGAAACGAATCTAGTCCATACGTATACCCTTATTCATGAAAGTTTTTGGAATCATTCCTTGTGGTTTGAAGTAATTGGAGTAGAGTTTGATTACTTTTGATACCCTATAGGGTAACAAAATGTGGGGAAACAAGTGCATTTTGCATTAATCCACAAGGAATGATTTCACAAAATTCCATGAATAATGATATACATATTGACTAAATTCGTTTCAATTCCGTTTTCGTTTCCGGAGTTGGAACCAAAAGGGCCCTTAATCTATTAACTTTTTCAATAAGTTGTGTGATTAAGCAAATTGCACGTAACACGTAGACCTGATTATATCAACCCGTCTAACCCGAAAAAAAACGGGTATGAATAGAGGAAGAAGTCTGACCGGACTGAAAAGCCTGTTGGCCCGGATTCGGACAATACTCTAGGCCCGACAAGACCGAAAAGCCCTACCCATTAGCCCGGGTAAAAAATCTTATATTATCGGGCCTAGAGTGTTGTCTGGACTCAGCTTGCATTTGACTAGTCAAAAGTTCGGTTCGAGCTCGTTTAATTTTAAAAACGAGTCGAATATGAACACATTTTAAAGCTCGTATAAAATTTAGATTATTCTCGGTTATGCACGTGTCGAGCTTAAGCATGTTAATCATTAATCGTTCGGGTAAAACTCGGGTTAATCGGATAAAATAACACCATATGAGCATTCTTTTAGTTGAGCTACTCGGGCTCGGGTCTTATCGTCAAAAGCTCGGCTCGAGCTCGTCCAATATCCAAACTATCCGAATGTATAACACATTTTAAAACTCGTATAAAATTTAGGGTCGACTCAAACTTCACTCGTTTTTAAACGAGTCGAGTTTAAACATGACAACGCTTAACTGGTTCAAAACGTATCACACCCTTACCTCCCTCCCCAGGAAAAAAAGGTATCTACTTTATTTTAACAAAATGAAATAAAATGTATTCAGCCAATTTGATCACATTTTTTTCATCCATAATCATTACCTCAGCACTTAACAAGCAACAAAGTCGGTCATTTTTTCAGAAGCAACAAATATCAGAGGAAGTTGACATTGATGATCAATTGTAAAACTTTAGGTCAAAGTAGTCATGAGTGCAAGAACCGTGCAACTTCTTTTTATCTTTCACCACTCGTACTTTTGTGGGTAAACAAAAAGTCATTATTTTCATTATTTGTATTACATTTTCACCCGATAAGAACATGTTGGTAAGTAAGAAATATATTGTCACGTTATTTTTACAATGAGCCTAGTTAAGTTTTGTTTTCGGTGGGGCGCTAGTTTTTGTAACGTTTTAAAAACATACACTATACTAATTTCAGTTAATTTATAGTCAGGGGTATAAACCAATATATACGAATTTTAAGGCTAAGTTGACCCAAACCTTAAGTTTAAGGGGTCAAAAATGTAATTAGGCCTTTTTTATTCCCCAAATTCGAGCCCTCAATCAAATCCCTAAATCGACATCCTGTTCTCCATCACCGTCGTGTCTCTCACCATCGCCTCCGCCCGTCGGCTTCGTCGCCACCGCTACTTTGCCCTGTTCTCGTATTCTCTCTCGTTTCGAAGGATCGACGCTTACTCAACCCCAATCGCCTTGTTTCCTGGATCGGAAACGGGTAATGCTCTATTCCTTCTCTTTCTTTTGGTCCTAATCCTCATTCATCTGAAAATTAGAGCATTATCGACAAAAGGAATCGTAAAAATTGGCCATGTTTACATCTCTTTTTGGCTACAGATTGATTGTACTGTACTAATGAACAGGAGGACTGTTAGAATTCAGGAGAAATCATTTAAAAGATTGAAAATTTGGTCTGGATCTTTCCATTTATCCCTGTTTTCCAGTGAAATATAATATATGGTTATTGATTAATCTTGCTTAGTTCTGATAAATTGTAGTTGATCATCTCCCTTTTTGATGTATATGCTTTCTTATTTTACCTTAATTTTGTCTGTAGTTGAATTAAGCTGAACATCATCCTTACCCTACTTTCTCCGAACCCTAATTCCAATGGAGAGCAAGGCAATTGGAAACGATGGATACATAGATCCAATGAGTCTATGGAATCAATGGCAGCTGGTAGATTCAATTCTGCCTACAGGTGGATTCGCACATTCATTTGGTCTTGAAGCTGCAATTCAAGCCCGTCTGGTAAACAACCATGAAACCCTCCACACTTTTGTGATCCAAGTACTAGAGAACACTGGAAGCCTTCTTCTTCCATTTGTTAACACTGCAACAATCTCTCCCGATTCAGAAACGTGGCACATCCTCGATTCCCATTTGGACGCCATGTTAACCAATCAAGTATCCAGAAAAGCATCAGTCACTCAAGGATCTTCGCTTCTCAGAGTGACTTCTGCTGTATTTACAGAATTGCCATCTCTCAAGAGAATGAGAGATTCAGCTCTTCAATCAGGGACAATGTGTTTCCACCACGCTCCCGTGTTTGGCCTTGTCTTTGGGCTTCTAGGGTTTGATCCTGGGAGTTCGCAGAGGGCGTATATGTTTGTTACGCTGAGGGATTTGGTTTCTGCTGCCACGAGACTGAATGTGATCGGTCCTCAGGCTGCAGCTGTGTTGCAGCACCAGCTTGCGTTTGCTGCTGAACAAATGTTGAAGAAATGGTCGGGTCGCCATTTCAATGATGCTTGCCAAACCGTGCCTCTGCTCGATACCGTCCAAGGCTGTCATCCTTACTTGTTCTCTAAAATGTTCTGCTCTTGATCAGGATACTTAAAGCAAAGTGTTACTTTGAGTTTCCTGATGATGCTGATGTTGGTCACTTGCATATTGCATTACTGATTTTGCTAAACCTGCAATGCTAATTGTTAACTGTCCGAACATGAAAGTCAGTTATCAGCAAACTTACTAGGGGCATCAACCGGGTCGGATCAATCGGTTTGTTTCGGTATTGGGTTGATGTTGGGTCAAGTCAAACTCGGGTTTGAATAAACCTAACTGATAAAGTCCGACATAGGGGTATGGTCCGGACCAAACCGGAATGTGTTTTATTTTTATTTTTAAAAAATTCCTCAAAAAAATCTTATATAGGCTTGGTATATCAGGTCCAAACCCCGACCATATCTAATTTTCCTTATTAAAAACATTAGAAAACAAAACGCGGTGCCGGACTGTATATATGGTCCAGTTCGGTTTGAATTTGCACTTGCACACTACTAGTTCAAAACGGACGGTAAACCGACTCATGTGTATCAGACTCAAACTCAACACACAAGCTTGATTGCTTCTATCATACAAGCAATTGCCAATAGCAGGACTAGTTCAGCAAAATCTTCCAACTTTATCAACATCCGGTCCTGTAACTATAGAAAAGTAATTATAGATTTATTTATTATTTCATGTTATAGAAGGCTAGAGAGCACCAATTAAGTGTAGATACGTCTAAGTTATGTGCTTGGAAAGCTGACTTGTTTTTGCATATTGATTGATGATTAAGGAATTGATTAATTAGCACTAAGATGCCTAATCCACGATGTTTAAATTAATACCATCAACGTGTTTAGCTATCCAAGCTCCGGACCAAATCTAAGATTCGATTAATATTATATGCACTACTAAAGTGTACTGCCCATGTGAGTTTATCGAATGTTAATCACAAAAAGATTGTTTTTTGATGATTTGTTCATAAGTATATAATGGTCCAAAAGATATATATATATATATATCCTATGAGTACACCCCCTAACGTGAGAACATGAGAACAGATTCGTAATTATTATCAGTTTTATTACGAATGTGCCATATCGTTTAATGTATTATTCGTAGTTATTGTTGGTTGAGTGGATTATTCGTAGTTTTTGTTGGATTTCTAATTATTATTATTCGTAGTTATTATTATTTTTGATATCTACTCTAAATCTCAACCCTTAATACTCATATCCAACGGTGTACGATTGTTCTCATGTTCACACGTTAGGGATGTCTCATGGGAACCACACCCAATATAGAGTATAGATATAATTTGTATCAAATGGAAAAAAGCCTTAAATTTAATAGTGTAAAGAATACACAACCCTTAAATCATAATAACTAAGAGTTGTGATTTGTCCAAACTAATTAATTAAAAATTTAGTTTAACAATTAAACATATAAACTAACATTTAACAATTAGTTATACAGTTGAACAAATTTAAATATAGTTAAATAATTGATCATATAGTTAAACAATTTTAAATATAATCGAACAATTAACATTTGAGCAATTACAACCTTAATTAAATATTTTTTAATTGAACAAATACATGTTATATTTGAACGATTATTACTTAATATGAGCACTAATATCCTTTTCACTTGAAATAACCCTATATATAAAATAGTTTTTGTATGAAAATTGATAGGACACATTTTTCTTTTTAATAATTTATAAATTGTTCTACTTTATTTAGTATTTTCGATATTCTTCCACCTATAAATGAAGTGCAAATCAAATCATATCGTGCTCTATATTGAAAGACTAGTGTTAGTGATCGTAACTTAATTTTTTTTGAAAAGATGTAAACGTGATATTCATTAATGAAAAAACAATTAGTATATGCTGATAATGATATCATAGATTGTGTGTTAAAGTTAGATAATAAATCATAATCGTACATACTTTCCTTTGTAATATGTGTGAGTTGTGAATAATATTCCCCTTAGGTTTCCATCGTCAGATGGCTGATATTAATAATAAACAGAGTTTACAAGAATTATAAAAGGGTACCCTATATTTACAATAATTACATTATCTATCATACCCCCGCAGTCGAAACTGGAGGAGGTTGAACAATGAGACTGGATCTAAAATCTAGAAATAATTGTCGGGAAGACCTTTGTAAAAATGTCGGCATACTGAAATGCCGAAGGTACACGAAGAACTCTAACGTGTCCCCGGGCAACCTTATCGCGGACGAAATGGATGTCAATCTCAATATGCTTGGTCCGTTGATGTTGAACCGGGTTGCTGGCAAGATAAGTAGCAGAAATATTGTCGGTGTATACAATAGATGCTTTGGCAAGTGGGCAATGCAGCTCAAGTAATAGATTTCTCAACCAGGAACATTCTGAAACAACGTTGGCAACACCTCGATATTCTGCTTCGGCACTAGATCTGGATATGACAGATTGCCTTTTGGCGGACCACGAGATTAGAGTGTCATTGAAGAAGACAAAATAACCGGAGGTCGAGCGGCGTGTATCAGGACATCCTGCCCAATCAGCATCTGTGTAGGCAATGAGATCAGATTTTGGAGAGGAGGAGATGGTGATACCTAAGGATGAAGTGCCAGCAATGTACCGGATAATGCGCTTGAGAGCTGCAAGATGAGCCTCCCGGGGGTCGTGCATAAAAAGACACACTTGCTGGACTGCAAAACTAATGTCAGGCCGTGTGAAGGTGAGGTACTGAAGTGCCCCAGCTAGACTACGGTAAAGTGTCGGATCGCTAACAGGAGGACTGGATGAAGCACTTAACTTGACAGAAGTCTCAGCTGGAGTAGCAGATGGTTTGCAGTTAGACATCTTTGCTCGTTCAACAATTTCGCGAGCATATTTATCCTGAGACAAGAATAGTCCAGATGTTGTACGACGAACAGAAATGCCCAAGAAATAGGATAGAGGGCCCAAATCTTTCAGGGCAAATTCCTTACTCAGAAGCTGAATCAGATGCTTGCGGAGAGTATCAGAGGAAGCTGTAAGGATAATGTCATCGACATACAAAAGTAGATAGGCAATGTCAGATCCCTGATTATAGATAAAAAGGGAAGAATCGCTCTTACTGCTGACAAAACCAATGCGATGTAGAAAGCCTGCAAATCGCTGAAACCATGCCCGGGGAGCTTGCTTCAGGCCATAAAGTGACTTCTGCAGAAGACAAATATGATTGTGTTTGGAAGGATCGCGAAAGCCGGGAGGTTGAAACATATACACCGTTTCGTTGAGGTGACCGTGAAGGAAAGCATTCTGAACATCCAGCTGATGAATGGACCAAGAACGGGATACTGCAATGCTAAGAACCATACGGACGGTTGTTGGTTTAACAACCGGGCTGAACGTCTCATCACAGTCAATTCCAATTTGTTGAGAACAACCATTAGCAACTAAGCGTGCCTTGTAACGCTCTAGGGAACCATCAGACCTGTACTTATGCTTAAAAATCCACATGCATCGTACAATGTTAGCATCCGCAGGACGAGGTATCAGGACCCACGTCTTATTCCGCATAAGGGCACGATATTCATCGAGCATGGCAGCGGTCCAATACGGGTCTTGAAGGGCTACATTGTGGGATTTGGGAACAGGTGATATGGGAATGGTTGATACGGATAAGTCAAAAATTTGTTTTGGTTTAACAATACCGGATTGACTTCGGGTTTGGGGTCGGTTCGGGACAGATGGAATCGGAGGTGAAGGTATCGTCTCATTTAAAATATGTTCAGCTGGGTTGATAAAGCGGGTTTGGAGATGTGGGATAGTAGAGGGTTGGGCCGAAGGAGCTACCAGGCGGGCAGGGTCATTAGGGGGACTGCAGGCCGCATGGGTTGGGTAGGGTACTGGGCCGGGTGTGGAAGTGGGGGATAGATTAGGCCCAGATGAGTGAAAAGAGGGAGTAGGGCTGGCTGGTGCGACTTGGGCCGGATGAAGGATTGGGCCAGACACAGGAAATGGGTCTGTTGCAGCTGAGGCTGTGATAGGCCGATTGAAGGCTGAAAAATACGGGGACGGATCGTCATCAGCCGGGGACGGTGCAGTAGATTCCGGGGGGACTCGGAAATGAGTGGCAAACGGAAAAATTGTTTCATCAAACGTCACATGACGGGAAATGATTATTTTATTCGTTGCTAAATTTAAACACTTGAACCCTTTATGGTGTTTAGGATAACCTAGAAAAACGCACGGAGTAGTGCGATGTTGAAGCTTGTGAGTAATGGTGTCGCTTTGGTTTGGATAACAAAGACAACCGAATACCCGGATGTGAGCGAGGGAAGGTTTTGAGAGGTAAAGTACTTGTGTTGGAGATTGACCGTAGATGGAAGTGGAGGGAAGAATGTTTAAAAGATAGCAAGAAACCTCCGCGGCATGGGGCCAATAGGAGATTGGAATGGAGGCATGGAATAATATAGAACGCATCATGTTATTGATTGTTCGAATCATTCGTTCAGCCTTACCATTTTGAGGAGAAGTATGTGGACATGAGAACCGAAAAACAATGCCATGATCAACGAAAAATTTGTGGAAAGTGGTGTTGTTAAATTCACCTCCCATGTCACATTGAAAACTTTTAATGGGTAGACAAAACTGCGTTTTGACAAAAGTGTGAAATTGAACAAAGTGATCAAAAACTTGGGACTTGAACTTGAGAGGAAAAATCCAAAGAAAATGGGAGAAGTCATCAAGAAACAGTAAATAGTATTTAAAACCGTCTCGACTTGGTATAGGAGAAGTCCACAAATCACTATGAATAATATCAAAAGGAGCATTAGAACGAGAAGTGGAGCGTTCAAACGCAAGTTTGTGATGTTTTCCTAATTGACAAGCATGACAAAGAGGAGTCACATTAGACTTATTACACTTAATAAAATAAGATTGACGAAGCAAGTCTAAAACTGGAGATCCGGGATGTCCGAGACGGGCATGCCAGAGACTGGAAGACTCGACTGAGAGAGCATGATGAGAGCGAGAGGAAGGACTTGTGACTGGATAGAGTTCCCCGGAACTATTACACCTTAGACGTGTGGTCCCCGTGTGTAGATCCTTCACAGAAAAACCAAACGGGTCAAATTCTACGGAGGCATTGTTATCAGTTGTAAAACGTCGAACCGATACTAAATTTTTGACAATTTTTGGAGCAATAAGGACATTGGATAGGTTGAGAGGTTTTGTGGTGGTGGGGATAGTGGTATCTCCAATACCTGTAGAAGGAACACGCATACCATTCCCAACAATTATCGAATTTAAAGAACCATTATGTGAAAAAGTAGAGAGAGAACCTGAGTCATTCGTCATGTGGGAGGTTGCACCCGTGTCCATGTACCAGAAATTATCCGTCGGATTTAACGTCATCGAAGCAAAACTTTGATCCAAGGCAGTCGGTTGGGCTGCTGAAGCAAAATGTGCATTGTGCTGATATTGGGAAACTGGGCCTGGCCCAAGAACAGATTGCTGAGCCTGCACAGGATATGGACAAGGGGGGCGTGTTGGGCCTGGAGCAGATTGGGCCGGATGCCAGTTTGGGCCTGCAGCAGTGGTGGGCTGGGGAAACATCACCCAACCAAAATTAGGGTGCCAAGCAGCTCTTGGAGGAGCGCCGCCGGCCTGCTGTCGTGTTTTGCCCTTCCGGCCTCGACTGCGACGGTTCTGGGTGGAGTCCGATGCTGCACTAGATGGGTCGGTCCGGCGCTGTGGTGGCGAGCCGGTCGGTGGTTGCGAGGCGGTGCCAGAGGACGCCGGAGAGCGAGTAGCAGCGGTAAGTGCCGTGTTGGTCGAACCGGAGCCGGATTGTGCATTGAGTCGAGTTTCCTCAAGAAGCAACTGGGACCGAGCCTTGGTAAAACCGGGAAGTGGATCGGTTTGCTGGATGAAACTTGCCGCGGCATTATACTCAGCAGGCAATCCCGAAATAAGTTGAAGAACAAGACGAGTGTCAGGAACCGGCGATCCGACTCCTTTGAGTTGATCCGCCAACGATTTAAGTTGCATACAATAAGCGTTAATGGAAGCAAAGCCAGATAACTTACAATTGGAGAACTCATGCTCGAGGTAGACGGCGCGGGTATTCTTATTATCCTGAAAAATATCTTTGACTCGATTCCATGCCTGAAGTGCGGTATCGTCAGAGTCAAGGATTTGCAGAAGGATCTCGCGTGAGACAGTGCTGTAGATCCATTGCAGAACTGCTGCGTCAACTTGAAGCCATAACGAGTCATCGATGTCCGCAGGTCGGGGAACCTTGGCATCAATGTGATCGAGAACATTGTGAGCTTTCGCAGTAACGCGAAATAAGGTGACCCATGATGTATACGGAGTGTCATGATCAAGGACGAGAGCAATGTTGTTTTTGATATTTGATATTCCGAGGGCAGAGTGGAAAGATGATTTCCGATCGGTAGCCATCGTGAAAATCGATGAAGGGGAAGAGAAGCGGAAGAGGGTTTAGAGGAACGAGAAGTCTGATACCATGTGAGTTGTGAATAATATTCCCCTTAGGGTTTCCATCGTCAGATGGCTGATATTAATAATAAACAGAGTTTACAAGAATTACAAAAGGGTACCCTATATTTACAATAATTACATTATCTATCAATATGTTCTATTAAAATGTTCATTATTTCTCTGGATATTGTATTAAAATAGTACTCCATTACCAATGACTAGTTGGTCTAGCGAGATGTGGTGTTAAACTAAGTGGTTAGTCTCGAGATTCGAGTTCGAATCCTCCTGACAACATGTATGTAAAAACGTTTTGTCGATTGAACCGGGTGACCTACGTACATCTTAAAAAAAAAAAAGTACTCCATTCACTATTATACTATAAAATATAGCGTGACTTCAAGTATAAAATGCTAATTTCAATAAATTCAATACAAACAAAGATATGATTTTCCGCCTCGAACTCTTTTAGTTTGATATTTTTCTTTTGTAAGTTAGTTTTCATATTAATAACGGTTTGTTTGTAAGTTATTTTACGATAATAAAAAAAGAATTGCGGTAAGTTTTGTCAAATAATCAAGAAACAATTTGGTTTACTAGGTTTTTTCAACTTTTGTGTTTAGTAAATGTACCCCTTGAGAAAAGAGTGTGTATAGTTTGAGAAGAAATACAAAAGGTTGAGGTATATTTACTTAATTAAAATATTAAAAAGTCTAGTTACTACTGTAATTTTTTAAAAAGTCTAGTTATTAAAATTGTCCAGTAATAAAGAGGTTGGTGCGTGTATAATAATGATAGTTACTAAATAAAGTTTGTGGCTGAGGTTTAAGCACAAGTAACATCTTGGTACATGGTAGCCGTACAACATTAGTCTATCTTATAAATTTCCCAAATCTAACTTTATTGATTTCAACTTTCAAGATCCGTGTTTTTCATACCTAAGATATATGGTCACTATTATATCACTTATTGATCCTGGAATTTTATAAAAATAAAATCCTTATAACTTAAGACTTATTCCGAAATCCGATTGATGTTTGAGAATTTTCTTTTAAAATTTAAATGTTATTCTTTACTTCATAATTGTTTTATTGAAACAATTTGGTTTATTAGGTTTTTTCTAATTTTGTGTTTAATAAATGTACATTTGAGAAAATGGTGTGTAGAGTTTGAGAATAAATACAAAAGGTCGGGGTATATTTACTTAATTGAAACATTAAAAAATCTAATTACTATTATAGTTTTTCAAAAAGAACTAGTTATCAAAATTGCCCTTGTTTATTTGGTCTACATCTTTTAGTTATAGGTTTGTTCATTTATGCAATGTCGTTATATAAGTTGGTGTGGGGAGTCAAATATCTCACTTGGGTAAAAACTAAAAAGTTCATTCATATAGTTTATTCCTCTGATTAATGTTATTTCGTCAAATAACCAAAAATTTATCATGAAGTCGGACGTTATCATTTAAAATCAAGTTTTGATCCATTAAAATTTATTATGAAAAAGTTTTATTTTTGTTTTTTTCCATTTTTTTCTTTGTAGGGTTGCTACTTGTTAGTTGATATCAATTAATTTCTAATTTTATAATTCTTATCATGGATTTAAAAAATTTTCTTGCTAAGGATTTGATTTGCAATGGTAGTGCTCAAGTATATATCATGTAAATCATTTTTAAAAATTGTTTTACTTCTTGTAAACCAAATCCCACCAAATTGTCGTTAATTTAACAAGCCTTCTTAATCCTAGTTTAAGTTGTTGTAATATTTCATTTTGTTTTTCAAATGTTTTATTTGTAGTAGTATGCTGGCAGTATGGTTATTATCAATAGCACTGATTATTTGTTAAATATAATAAAAATTGATTCGTAAATAAGCCCAAGGTATCTCGTTTACACAAGGTCGAGTTACACAAGGTTGAAAATACAATCCAAAATTAAAATCTATACAGTCAATTGGTACATATCGCAAACCCAATCGGGTTACACAAGGTTGAAAATACAAAGCTTGTAGTTAGGGGGGGTTCGAGCTCTAGATGACAGACTCAAGCTCAGTCGAGCTACATAATTCCAAACTCAATCGACTTACACAAGCCCAAACCCAATTGAGTTACACAAGGTCAAAAATGCACAATCTAGGCCCAATCGATTTACACAGCCCAAGCCTAATCGAGTTGTTACACAAGTCTAGGCCCAATCGAGCTACACAAGCTCAAGCTCAATCGATTTACACAAGGTCGAATTACACAAGGTTGGAAATAGAAATCTTGCAGTTAATGAGTTTTGAACTTTGGATGACAGACCATGCACAAACGAGTTACACAAGCTCAAGAACAATCGACTTACACAACTTCATACCCAATCGAGTTACATATGATTGAAAATACAAATCTTATAGTTAGTGGATTCCAAACTCTAGATGATAGACCAAGCCCAATCAAGTTACACAAGGACGAAAATACACAACCCAAACCCAATCGAGTTACACAAGCCTAGGTCCAACCGAGCTACACAAGCCCAAACCCAATCGAGTTACACTAGGTCGAGTTAAAGAATGTTGAAAATACAAATCTTGTAGTAATTAGGGGATTTCGAACTCTGGATGGCAAGTCCAAGCTCAATCGAGTTACACAAGCCAAACCCAATCGAGTTACACAAGGTCGAAAATACACAGCACATACCCAATCGATTTACACAGTTCAAGCTAAAATGAGTTACACAAGTCTAGGACCAATCGAGTTACACAAGGTTGAAAATACAAATCTTATAGTTAGTGAGCTTCGAACTTTGGATGAGAGGTCCAATCACCATCCCTTATAGGACTGTCGTTTTTTTTGTAAATTATAAATTTTAGGTCAAATTTGCAAATTCTAAAAGTATGCCATAAATGAAATTATAAAGCATGAGATTTTTTGTAATTTACTAGAAAGTTCCCCAAACCCGATTAGGGTTTCCAGGTGAAGGGCGATTGGTCTTCTTCGATAATGCCAACAATCCCGATTAGGGTTTCGGAATTCAGATATGGCGGCACTAGTGGTTTTCTGCGACGACATGCTCTGTTCTCGGCGGAGGCAAAGGCGGAGGAGATATATGGGCTCGGTATTGACACACTTATGCAGGTCCAAGCTCACACGAAAGAAGACGAAGGATGAAGTTTGCTCCCGATTACGGTGGTTACGAAGGAAGGCGAGCAGATTGGTTGTGACTTGGATCCGGATTCGACGGTGGTCTCAGTTTGGGAGCCGCGAATCCAGATCGGCAGTGGCACATTTAATGTGCGTGGCTCGCAAGGGGAATGACCCGACTGTTTCATCCGATGATGGGTTTGGGCGATGGACTTCCGACAAGGCTAAGCAGTGTTAGCTCCCGTTCTCAACTCCGATGAACTCGATGACACTCCTTGCGGTGGATCTGATGTCGACTCATTTTCTCCGGATCGAGGTTGTCTTCCCCACTGACAACTGTTTAAAATTGTCGACAATACATTTTACCTTTAATGACAATTCAGAAATAATTATAAATGATTATACTTGTTTACATTCCATTTTACACCTATATTTACTACTATTACTACATTTTTATTCTAATATTTCACATTATAAATGAGCGAGATTCAACTAAACAACTTTATTTGCATGTGTATTAAACATCTAAAAGTAAAATTTGGAATCCAATGTTAGAGGCGTGATTAGCAAGGATAGAAACAAATGTGCACATCCTTTTACGGGACTAGTATTCGGAATTTAGGGAAAACGACACCCCACTCATTCCCCATTTGTGAATATCGATCTTATGATACAATTTTCGTTACATAATACTTTAATATAACATATCATCGAATTAATATATTAAAGATGAATATTTGATTGGACTAATCAGTTAGTTGGGCATATTTTGTCATGTTCTTGCTTACTCTAGCTCACGTCACTGCAACATCTAATGTACATCAACTTCATATGACTTTTTAGTTCGGGACATTAATCCGGAGGACATGTTAGGGAAGAGGATGACCCTACAACTACAAGAACTAAAAACTATTAACACTCGAGGTTCGATTTTACCGATTTCGTTTGATTTACATTTTTGTTATCGTCTTTTGATTTCGGTTTATAAATGTTTAGAGTAAGTTGGTATTGGTTAGATTTCTGGATGAAATGGGTGTTAAAATCGGCTAGAAATGACTAAAAAAGGAGAGCCGCTAGTTCGGCCATGTATCCCGGAAGATGAGTTCAACTTTGGCGTGACGACGACACTAAAGGTGTGAATTCAGCTTTGGTGTTGACATGCAGCGCCGAACTTGGCGCGTGAACACACTTGTGTATGAGTGGTGTGTGTTCAGGTTAGTCTTCCTTTCGTGTTTCGGTTTCTGATTAAGTTGTTGGTTATTTTCGAGTCTAATTTCGATTAGACTACATATATTTTATGATCAGTAATCAGTGATTAGATTACAATTATATTAATTAACGAATAGTTTATTATTTCGGTTGGCTTACAATTAGTTAACGATACTCTTTACGACGTTTATTGACAATAGTATATAGTTTTGATTTTGAGTTTCACATTTTTAGATCGTTTTGACCAAAGGTGGCGACCTACGGTTTATGCACGTTGAGGAGATCGGCCATCGACCCGGGATTCCGCTGTCGTGCAACCAACAAAGTTTACACAACATCTATCCTTGAGCCGATTCTACATCCACTTCCCTACCAACCTGTTGCAACCTCTTATCCTCGACTTTTTCTTCACCGAGAACATCGGTTCAGTATCCACTCCCCTATCAACCTTTAATTTTGCACCCATTCAACTTGAACCACGACCCGAACCCGTCTCCAGTAAATATTATTTTATTTATTGACTTAATATCGTTTATATAATATTTAAATATAAAACAAAAAAGTAAATATAACTTTAAGATAACCATAAATCTATACGATCAAAGTAATTAATAAATGTATCCCTAATCAAACTTCTACCTTTCAAGATCAATTTGATGAAAGTGATAAGAATCGAAGGGATACACAAACCTATTGGAAATAAAAAAAGGACCTGTTTTAGTCAAATTCTTTCAGTCTTTCCATCTATATATAACAACACCTTCACACCTTCCCGACCTCGACCGCTTTTCTCCCACCGGTCTTACATTAACTCACACCCTGACCGACCCTTCTCCAAAATCCAGTTCCACCAACCTTAACACACCTATGCCCACCCATGCCCGTGCATCCATGTCTTCAATTGCCCACCCATCAACTCCCATCTACATCTTCACTATCCCCCACTCTTCCTCTTGTATCCACATATTCACATGTACCCCCACTCATCCTCGTGCATCCACCCGTGTCCGCTCAAACACGGATGGATCATTTAAAAGAAAATAACCACAAAAGAGTTAACGCACAAAAAAGTTAAAATTCTCCTTCCTAAATCTATTCTATACAAAATAAAGAAAAAGAAATGAAAAATATGACCTAAAGGAAAAAAGACAAGGCGCCCCCGACAAAGATATGGCAGTACGGACCAGGTGCCCGAATTCCTAAACCCACATTATTCCTTAATAATTAAACTTAGTATTATATAGCCCGAGATTTAAGGCATTGTTTGTTTGCTTCTTGGACTTGTTGGGCTCATAGGAAAAGTTAAAGTTGGCATTGAGAAATTTATGTACAACCACACACCAAATAATTCGAGGAGAATGTTTATATTGTATTTTATTTGACTAACTTATCATAGAATATAATATGAGGTATATGTATGCAATGGTATACTTTGATTATAATAATTTGTGGCCAAGACTTGTCCGAATACTGTGTCGACAAATAAAGTATTTATATTTGGGACCAAAAGATAGGTTTACCTGTCACCACTTATCCCAATTACGAGGATTGTGACCATTCCATTGGGTTTTGCGTGTAGATTTGTGGCGCAAATATGTGTTTGATTCATATAGGAATTGAGTGCTTTGCTTTAAAGTTTTTGATCTTCAACTTGAAATATTATTATATATTTTGTATATAAAGTTTGAAATCTCCTATTGGATATGATCGAACTTGGAACTAATAGGACTTTAACAAAAGGTTTTAGTTTTGTATATAAGGGCCGTTTGGTTAGTATGATGTTATCGGGGATAAGGTTGAGGTTGAAACTGAAAAGGGAAAAAATGAGAATGAAGTTGAAGGGAATAAAATTAATTATTTGATTTTTGTGTTTGGTGTGAGGAGAATTATTAAGCGTATGAAAGAAATTATTTATGGGTGAAATTATGAAAAAGGATACGAAATAATTTTGATATGATTTTACATTATTTTCATCAACTATCGTGTGTTTCTTAGTGGTACAAATGTATAATCATGCACTTTTATTTTTTTATTAGGGAACATAATTAGGGCTTGTTTGGTGAAGCGAGAGTTTTGAGTAATTTAAACTTTTTAAGTAGCTTTAACTTTTTGGGTAGATTTTCAAATAGAGTTTCAAAGAGCTTTGTAAATACCGAAAATCTAATGAAAAGTCTAATAGTTGTTTGATAAAGGTAAATTTGTGGATAGAGTTTCACGGTGAATTTATCAAAATTTCAAAAAGAACAAAGCGTTAAAAATAGTTAAAGCTAGCTTTAAGGAGTAAAATTGTATGTAAATTTGATAATTTACACAAAAAGCTGATGAAAGCTATCATTTGAAGCTTTTCAAAATTAGACCAAAAATCTAATGAAAAAGTTAATCTACCAAATAATCTGTTGTAACGAACACCCATTGACTTTCATTTTTTCTAAAACTCTACAAAAAGCTTTACAAAAACTTCCGTCGAACAAGGCCTTAATCACCGTAAAAATTGTAGTTATATGACGCATTCCGAACCGGTCAATTCAGAATAATATTATAGGCAAAAATCTCATAACCTTTTTCATTCCGAACCGGGTTCGTTTGACCCATTCATCTATCAATTACTTTTTCACCTAAGAAAGTAGAAATGAAAATAGAAAATATGCCTAAAATCCAAAAAAAAAAATAACACAAACAAAGAAAACAAACTAATAATAACAAAAAAAAAAAGAGAAAAAAGAAAGAGAAAACACTTCATTATTTAACACCTCTTTCCCTCTCTCACAAACAGGGTTTTGGTATTTTTCTCTAAAGCTCCCATCTTGAAACAAATCAAAAGAGATTAACTACAAACAAATACACACAAACTCAAACGGAGTATGAATAGACGAGTTTTACAGAGCTCGCCGGTGCAGCAAATCACCGTCGCCGGAAACCCTAACTGGTGGAATATCAACACCAACGCCACCATATCTCCACCCTCTAACCACCACCACTTCCCTCCTCCTCCGCCTCTTCCGACCAACAGCTTTAACTTTTTTTCATCTCCTCAAACATCTTATCAATACTCATCTCCTTCAAATTGGGTTCTTGAAAACGATACCGGAAATTACAGTCACCAAGATCAACTTACTGCAACCTCGTGGAGCCAACTCTTTCTGTACTTAACCCCATAACTTTAATCTCTTTCTTCTGTCTCGTCTGTTTACTACATGCACGCGTGCAATTACTCTTTTTCATCAATCATTTCGCTTTTTCCAACTTTACCAACTTCAAATTATTCATCTGCTTTAATCTTCTCACCGTTAGCTAGCTAGGTTAACTGATTCGTAATTCATATCCAGAAAATTAGGTTAAATCGATTCTGATCTTAACCTAATTTGGTTTCAATCTGTGTCTCATTATGGTTCTAACCTAATTTGCAGGAATGAATTGGTGGGTGAGGAAGAGAAGACTGAGTTGATGAACTATCAAGAAGCCATGGATGAGCATGTTAAACAAGAGAATACATCTTATGGGTTTGTTAACAATTTTCAAGTTAATAAACAAAACCCTAATTGTTGGTCTCCTCAATCTTGTATTACCACCGCCGTGAAACCAGATCCGCCACCGCCATTTCCGGCCATGGCTGACCGGAACTCCGAGGTATGAGATCATATCTAGAGTTTGATAATTCTTTTTTTGTTTTTTTAATATTTATTTTTGGGTTATTTTATATGTAGTGTAATAGCTCTGCAGCTGTTAATAATGGGACTGTTAAGAAAGCCAAGGTTCAAAGCTCTGCAACTCAATCTACCTTCAAGGTGAATAAATAAAATATTATTTATATTGATTTGTCTTATTTTCATAGAAACTCACAAGTGAAAACACACACAAAAAATATATGTATATATAGTGTAGAAAGACATATATTCTTCCTTTGATCAATCAATCTTGTCTCTCTCAATTGTCTACTTCTTAGGTCCAGCAAAGAAGTTTTGTTTTTTCATTGTTGTTTTGAAAAGGAAAAAAGTATTATTCAGATCTCTTATCTCATTGATCATTTGTACACCAAGCAAGAGAAATATCATGAACAAACTTGTATTCTTGCTTTTGTGACTTTATGACTATAAAGAATATGCATACATCAATACCAATCTTTACGTAAGAACGAACACTCTCGTGTATGAAAACATAAAATCGCTTCACAAACACGAATAAGTTTTAAGTTCGCGGACAATTTTCCTTACGGAATACAAATATATTAATCGTTTTCGTTTTCGTGATATGCGATACTTTAAAGGACACATAAGGCTATATTTTTATGTATTTAACAACCAGGTGAGAAAATTTGGGGATAGGATAACAGCACTTCACCAGCTAGTCTCACCATTTGGCAAGGTAATCAATGACACTATAATTACATCTTAGTAGTTAATTACTTTCATAAGCTTTTTACACCATGCAAAACAATGTAACAAATATTATTATGTCACCACATTGAGATTGCTAATTATTTATCTTAATAATTTCATTGCTCTTTTGAAAAAGGGTGTGCAGATTTTTGTTATGCAATAAAGTTGAATTTTTTTATAGCTACATTTATGAAAGCTTTCTTCTTTGTTTCTCTTTTCTTCATATATGCCGATTGTTTATTTAATATTTTTCGTTAATTAATTGTAATAAATAACCCCTATAATAAGATAATTCTCTCAAACATTCCTCAACTAATTTTCCTCTAAAAAATTACCTTAACTTGTAAGTTTTTTCGAATTTATTTATTAAACTACCCCTATTTAAACCATCTTAACTTATTTAATTACATTTTTATTTATTTCATTATTCTTCCCAAATAATTTCACAAGGTCCCTTTGTATGCAAAGTTAATTTACTCCAATAAATGTGAGATTTTATATAAAAATATATAAAATAGCAAATTTTTAGGTGTTCATTTCTGAGAAATGTAAATGACGATTTTAAGAAAATGAAAGAAATTGGTACTTTTTGAAAACATTGAAAAAGGGGTCGACTTTTGGAAAGTGATGTTTTTTTTTATAAATGGTGTTTTTTTTTGAAAATAGTATGCTAAAGGGGTTATGTAAGTATTGTTTTTTAGATGCTATAAATCGAGCTAGTTTTTAAAAAACATAAAGTTGAGGTAATTTTTGTGAAAATACTCATTAATGAGTAATGATTTGCATAATTAAACAAAAATTTTACTATAAGTGATTAAATAACATTTCTTTTCCAAAAATGATAAACCAAACAAAAAAATTCAATCTTTCTAACTTAGTCGGATGATAATAATATTTCGTGATCATAATGTAATAAGACAAGCATCACTAGTATACTTGTGACTTTTTTTTTGTCATTTTACAAATATAAACTCGAATTTTCGTACACTTTATATTTCAAACTGAGAAAAAAAACACTTTTTGCTTATACAAATTATGTTTTTTTTTTTGAAATTGTTTTTACCTAATTTGTTAAGAGAATGTGTAATACTTTATTTTTGTAGCCAAATTTGTGAAATGATTTAATTTCAATTTATTTTGCAGACTGACACAGCTTCTGTGTTGTTAGAAGCAATTGGTTACATTAGATTCCTCGAGAGTCAAATTGAGGTGATGTTTCTCTTTCTTCTCTTCTATCATTTCCACGTTTTTATCTGCAACCAAGCAGAGCATACTGTCATGGTGAAAACCAATATTTAACTCCAACTTTGTATTGTTTTATACACAAAAAAGGAAGAAAATTCCAATGTGTACATTCTTTTGTAACTCCAACACATGTAATGTAAAATAAGAACAAAAATTACAGTTTGTGATTAGTGCTTAACAATTTCTTCATTCTTATCCTTCTTTTCTTACCCTAGCAGGCTCTCAGCATCCCCTACATGGGCAGTGGATCACCAAACAACAAGAAACAGCAACACCCACAATCAGTAAGCAAAGTAAAACCCTAAAATTTTATGACTAGTTTGGTTGAAGATGTTTGTTGAACAGAAGGTTCATAGTTTCAACTCAACCTAAAAGGGCCTATATATAATCTCAGCATTTTCCTGAAAAATGTCTACTTTTAATGAGCTTTGTATGTATATTCCATGTGTTTGTTATACTTTCAAGGGGGAAAAAAGTAGTATTTTATGTAATATATGATATTTTTTACAGGCTCGAGGGGAAAGAAACTGCATTTTTCCTGAAGACCCTGGTCAGGTATAGCTTAATTAAGAGTTATTAATAGATCTAATGTCTCTTTTGAAAGGTTAATGCATGTGCAATTGGATTAAGTATTAAAACAAAAACAAACTTATTGAGTTAAATTATCTTTTAATATCTGTCGGGTCTAATACATGGAGGGGATGCACGTAAGTGAACCTAACACAAGCATTCGGGGTTCCATTATAAAACCAATTGACAATAGGAGGAGTAACCCTAGTGCTTATATATTAGGTTCGGTTATTATCATATTGTCAATGTGGAACAATATATCCACACATATTAACTATCCTGGACTAGTTGCGTCGACTAGTTGCACTTGACGCAAAGCCTTAAGGCCGGCTTAGCCAAACGGGCGGGAAGCATACGTAAGTGAACCTAACCCAAACATTCGGAGTTCCATCATAAAAGCAATTGGCAATAGGAGGAGTAGCCCTAGTGTTCATATATTAGGTTCGGTTATTATCATATTGTCAATGTGGGACAATATATCCACACATCTTAACAAGTTGGTCGGGTTTCGAAACCCGACCAACTCAAAAACAGTACACTAAATCCTGACTTATTAGTGTTTCAGATATAGTTATAAATTCGTGGTGAACTCTCGTACCCTATCATTGTTACGAGATTAGTGTTTTGAGTCCTTTAAAGGTGACACCTTTGCATGTTCATTGTTTTGTCTAGCTCTTAAATGACAATCCATTGAAGAGAAAGGGAGGAGCTGAGGGGCAAGAGGACTTGAGGAGTAAAGGGCTATGCTTAGTCCCGTTATCGTGCACAATGAACGTTGGAAGGGATAACGGGGCGGACTACTGGGCCCCAATGCTAGGCGGTTTCCGGTAAGGTAACATGGTGGTTAGAGTAGCGGCTAGAGGTGTTGTAACCAAGTTGAGGAGGCCCGTGAAGATGATATAACATCACGAACAATCAGTCTGTGATCAAAAGCAAAGGCTTTTTGCTACAAAGGTTGATTGCTCATGATGCTATATGCAATTTATTCTTGGATTCTACTCAACTATGTGTTGTTATGCCAGCTGTTGTAATCTTGTAAAACATGAGTGAGATTTGTCTGTCGTGTTTCTTGTCTGATTTTGGATTATAGTTGTAATCTTGTTAGTAAATGAATTAATCATCTATCTATATCTATTTACGTGTGTGTGGTTTTGTCATTCATCTAGCTTGCTCCGATGCTATCAATTTTATTTGGTGATTATTTTCATGATTTGAAACTATGGCTTTTTGTGTTCCTAAATTGAGATTTCTTAGATTATGTTGCAAAACATAAAATCTTTTAATAACGGATGATTAATGTTAAAACTTTGGATAACTTTTTGGGACTTTTTCAAAAGCTAAAATCATATAGGCAATTTGGTGATGGTAAGTTTAGGATGTGTTTGGTTACGTTCATGGACGAGTTTCGATTTTTTTTAGTTTTGAACTCAAAAAATCAACGGTGAGTAGGTTAAGTGAGCTTTTTTTGTCTAATATAACGTGAAGTAGACTCAATTGTTTATTAGGCGACAAACAGGTCTTCCCATCCTTATAACAGTTGGACTAATTGAACTTGTCGAGTTATACAAATCCAAATCCATCGAGTTACACAAGCCAAAAAAGGTCCGTTGTTTACACAAGGTCGAGCTACACAAACTCCATCGAGTTACACAAGACAAAAAGTCCATCGTTTACACCATGTCGAGTTATACAAGTCCACGCCCAATCGAGTTACACATGCAAGTCCAAGTCCAGTCTCAATCGAGTTGCACATCCCCAAAAGTCCGGGCCATAAACGTAAACTAAGAATATGGGAGCTTTTTTGTAATTTAATCAAATTCCTATCACACCCGATCTAGGGTTCGACTCCAGCGAGGTTTTGATCTAGTTTGACTCTAGTGCAGGAGGACGTCGACGTCGTTCTTCCCCGCGATGGCAAGGACGAAGGACGTTGGTTCGACTCCAGCAAGGTTCTTCCCGACGATGGTTCAATTTCAGCAAGGTTCTGATCTGGTTTGACTCCAGCGCGGCTCAAGTGATGAGGGAGACGACGACTACTAGTTCGCGAGTCTCCATTGTGAGGGTTCGAAGGGTTGCAGTGGAAGACGGTTGTGAGTCCATTGCTGCGGCCAGTTGTAGGCGCTTCTGGAGCAGTTCCGAGTAGTTGTACATGTAGGCGGTTCTGAAGAAGACCAAGAACGTCAAGACGGTTCCGAGCAGTACGGAGCAGTTGCAGGCGCTTGCGAGTTGATTCTGACGCCTATAGGACGAAGAAGCTCTCATGTTTGACGGATATGGACGGATAGGGTTTTAGAATCGAGTACGATTTTGTGTAACCAAATCTAAATTGTAAATGACAATTTATATGCTTTTTATTTCACCCTCCGTATCAAATTCCATTTTTGTATCCCTTTCATTAATTAAAGATAGTACAAGGAAAAAAAAAATTATAACACAAAATCAACAAATTCACATTTGACGGGTGTAGTGCACAAGTACCCACAATCCAAGCATAGTAGAAACTATTAAGCTTGACATGTAAATTACATGTCTTTTGTAGAGAAAGTTTGAGAAAAATGAGTTACTAAATTTTTTTTGTATTATTGATATAAATTGGGCTAATTATTTTTGTTAATTAAAATTAACGGTGAAAATGTTAAATATTGACCGTAAAATATAAAGTAGCATGGGTCTATTTTACATCATTAGAAGCATAAGAGTCTCGATTATGTTCATCCGTACAATAACAGCCCATAAACTCATTTAACCAAAGTTAAATTTAAACAGCGAACCTAATAAATGATCTAGAATGGTTTTAGTTAGTAATATCAAGATATATAAGCTAAGAAAAATAAACACCTACAAATATCCTTAATTAGAGAGCAACACAATTGGTCTCCACGATTCCGAAATTCAAGATCGAAGTTTCTAGATCAATACTAGCGTAAAACTCAATTAACAAAATCAGAACAAGAAGCATATCACGCATAGTCTGATCGATCAACAATGAGATTCCTTTTGCTTGAACTCTTTATGTTACTCATTTGTTTGCATATGAAGCTTGCGGTTTTTCTATGCTATTTTTTACATAAGGGCTTGTTATACCATGTTAACGGTCTTTTAACAGTCATTTAGAAAAAAGATATATTTGATAAATTGGGTAAAGATTAGGGATTTTAATAAACTAAACAAAAGGTTAGGGACCTGCTTACATCAAATTTAAAAGTTTAAGGTCCACCATGAATTTTACTCATTCAAATACCGAAAATGTAATACTCGAATCATTATATTTGAAATCTCATATCCAAAGTATATATCTGAAATATAATTTCAAAAACATTTTTAGAAATAGGACACCCAAAACATATACCACCATCAAAAAAGTTTTCATTATGTCATTCCTTTCGCTTGAACTCTTTATCTTACCCATTTGTTTGCATATGAAGCTTGCGGTTTTCCTATACTATTTTTCAAATAAGGGCTCCTTGTACCATATTAACGGTCTTTTAACAGTCATTTAGAAAATACTAGTATAATACCCGCACCTTGTGCGGGTTTTGAAAAAAATAGAAAGAATATTGTGAAATAGGTTTTTTACGTGCTTTTGTTTTGTATACTTCTCTAATCTAATCCTGCGTCCACAGCGCGTCACGTCATCAATCCGTCCTCTGTTTTAGTAAGTATAATAGATTTGGTTTCTATAAAATTATTATTTTAATAATAAAAGATTTTATGGTTTAAAAAATAGTGTAAAAAATAAAGATTTATTGGCTTTAATTGTGGGAGCTCAATTTCAAAAATCCTGCGTCCACAGCGCGCCACGTCATCAACCCGTGCTCTGTTTTAGTAAGTATAATAGATTTGGTTTCTATAAAATTATTATTTTAATAATAAAAGGTCGAGTTCCCCTACAAACCATTCACGCCAAAATTTTATGGTTTAAAAAATAGTGTAAAAAATAAAGATTTATTGGTTTTAATTGTGGGAGCTCAATTTCAAAAATCCTGCGTCCACAACGCGCCACGTCATCAACTCGTGCTCTGTTTTAGTAAGTATAATAGATTTGATAATATGGGTAAAGATTAGGGATTTTAATAAACTATACAAAAGGTTAGGGACCTACTTACATCAAATTTAAAAGTTTAAAGTCCACCATGAATTTTACTCATTCCAATACTGAAAATGTAATACTCGAATTATATTTGAAATCTCATATCCAAAATATATATCCGAAATATAATTTCAAAAGCATAATTTCGAAATAGGACACCCAAAGCATATACCACCGTCAAAAAAGTTTCCATTATGTCATACGCACCCTAAATTCATTATCCGACTTTAATTACCCATGAAGATAAATTATATTACAGTCGCCACATGATCACCATCGCACAACAAGAACCAATGTCGAGATTGCCAAAGTTCTCGCCTTCACCTGCAAATCCATGTTCCGGTCACCCCTTTCTCCAATCCACTATCAAGACCGCCGGATTTGTTGAAGTCTTTGTTGTCTCCTGCTACAAGGAAGAAACGGAAACACTAGATCTCGAGGGTTTTGAAGTCATATTCGAGCCTTGCCTTTAACAACCTATGTCGTCGGCCCTCTACTCCATATTGGCCCCTTCCCCTGCAACATCATATGCTTGCTTACAACATTTAGGTCTGCACATGTTCGGACCGGACCGTAATTTACGGTCCTGTTTTCGACCACAATTGTAAAAATACGGTACAGTCCGATCCATGATATTATGGTCTGGTCCGGTTCTGGACCATAACGTTCCGGTCTAGTCCGAACCGTGAATTTACACTTTAAATATTTTTGAACAAGAAGAGAATCTGGTCCGGTCCAAACCCGGACCGGACCTATATATATATAGGACACTGTTCAAGTACAACTCTTAATTTCCGGAAAAGTTGTGCGGTCGGCTGAGAGGTTGACACATGTCCCAAAAATTTTTTTCTTTTTCAGAAACGAATGAAAATGATGGTGCAAAACTTATAAAGGGATAGTGCATAACTTATAAAAATAAAGTTCATAATGCAAAACTTATATATAGAGAGATAGTGTATAAAAGGATAGTTCATGAATTATAATAGAATAGTTCATAACATATAAACGATTAATTTATAAATAATTTGATATAATATATTAAAAAGTAATAGTTAATGAATTATATGAGAATAGTTCAAAGTTTATAAGAGAATAGTGCAAGAATTTATAACATGGTAGTTTTTATTATAGTTAAAAGTATACACAGTATATTTTCTTCAAAAAATTATAAAAAAATAAAAATAAAAATTTTTGAACACGTGTCATCATTTTATACGGTCGCACAATCTTACCACAATAATGAGTCGTACCTAAATATCCCCTATATATATATATAATTTTTTAAATAAATTAAAACGGTCCGGACTGTAACGGTCAGGTCCGGTCCATGGACCATTTCACACAAGCAGTGAAACGATCCAGTCCGGTCCATTTGGACAACCCTAACAACATCCCTGCAAATCTCTCGATAGAAAACTGTTCTCACCAAATCAATTAACATTCAACATATCCTTACAACTTAGGTAAATTAATATATTATTTGGTATTAATTAGGTTAATCGATTTTAAAAAAAATGATTTTAAAGGATGAAGGCCTAATTTATTTCCCCAAACCAAAAAGATCTTATTACACAGTTTTTCTCAACTTGTTTTTGTAAAGATCCGTAAAACTAGGAATTACAAAACTTTATTATTAAATTCAATGACGATATCGGGGTATACATGTATGAGATATTGACGAGATATCATATTAATTTCAATGAGATATCAACATTATGTCGTATTGATACTAATGAGATATTATATTGATATCATATTGATACCAATGAGATATTACATTGATATCAAATTTGATTTGTTTTGAACATATTAAATGTTATACCTCAACTCGATATTCAAATAAACTAATATATATACGGGTGTCAGGTAGATGAATGAATACACAAATTCATCTGTCGTTGCATTGTGGTTTAGCTTTACTTTGTGAGTTCAGATCAATCTGAGGACGATGACTTGAGCGAGGACGTATGTATGCAGGTCAGCCTCATTGACAGTGTTCTTGATGGTAGTTGTTATAATCCTCTTCATTCCACTACTGACGAAACTTGACTACCTCCGGGCATACTGTTATTCACCGTCATACCATTCTTATTGACCATGTTACTCGTAAGCCACCACAAGACATCAACTAGTAACATTATCAGAAGAATGTTATGGTGATGAGAAGTAGTATGTCCGGAGGGCTAACAAGCCCATCATCAGTGGCGCGAATAGGATTACAACTACCATGATCAAGAACATTGCCCAGGAGGTTGGCCCACATGCATGTTTGCTCAAGGTCATCGTCTTGATTGACCTCAACTCACAGAGTAAAGGTATGGAACGTTCTAACGAGGCATTGGAAGTTGTCTTCCGATTGTTTTGCTACTAAAAGTTTGCACTTGAAATTTTGTGTGTGTAAAATGGTGGCTAATGCTAGTAAAGTTTGTACTTAATTAAAACGTACTTGTGTTAGTTGTTTAGCAACTCCCTCCTTTGTTTATAAATAGTTGTTATTTTTGCATTTTACAACTTATTAAGAATTAAGAAGACTATGAAATATATAGTCTAACCCTAATTATTTTTTTACTTTTTATTTTATTGAAACTAAGTACTGATGATTTTTCACTTTTGAAAATAAAATGCGTAGTTTAATTTTTCACTTCTAGATTCGGGTGCGTAGTTGGAGTCTAAGCATTCCGTATGCGTAGTTGTAGTTTTTTTTTTTTTGAGTTAAAAGGGTAAGTAGGTCATTTATGTATTACTGTGTATTAAATAGGTCATTTTGCAATAATGTAGATAAAGTAGGCCCCAATTAATTTTCTAATAAAGATTAATTCCTAACTAAATGCATGCCCCTGATGGAAATTAAAAAAGGTGATGTGGCAGTTTTAATTAAATAATTATGGTTATTTATTGCGGTCCCTTACAAATCAGGATTCTGTTAGGAAAGGAAATATACATTCCTTGGAAACGTGATACAAGAATCATGAAATTCCCCCATTTTTGCGTCCATAACAACCATATTTACAGAGTTTTCGTCTACTGTCATAAACATTGTCTCTATTTTTTGTTCGATTACTGCCGATTTATTTCGTTTTGATGATCTGTTTGTTCAATCGTTACGGCTGTGTGATCATCGACATTCGGATTGTCAATTTGTAGATTCAATCGTTTGTTTTGTGCGATTTTTGAGACAAAAAACTCGATCTGTAGATCCAATCGTTTTGAGACATTTTTGTCCAGATCTGTGGTATGTACGTTCAATCGTCTAATTGGTGGCTAATTCGCACATTTGCTCTGCGTAATTTATGTATATGGTTCATATTTTGTATTTCGTATATTTATATGTCGGTGATCTTCTATGTGCTGAGTGTTGATATTGATGAAGGAGACGAACATAATTTATGTATCTGTTAATATTATGTAGTTGTTAAATTTATGTGTCAGTAATGATGAAGGTGACGAACATAATTTATGTATCTGCTAATATTATGTAGTTGTTAAATTTATGTGTCAGTAATGACGAAGGTGACGAACATAATTTATGTATATGCTAATATTATGTAGTTGTTAAATTTATGTGGCGTTGATTTTTATGTGCTGAGTGTCAGTAATGATGAAGGTGACGAACATAATTTATGTATCTGCTAATATTATGTAGTTGTTAAATTTATGTGTCAGTAATGACGAAGGTGACGAACATAATTTATGTATCTGCTAATATTATGTAGTTGTTAAATTTATGTGGCGTTGATTTTTATGTATCTGCTTAAAATTATGTACATAATCTTTCATCACTGTTGATTCGAATACATAAATTTTACAGAAATGGATAATTTCAAAATTAAGGCCATGTAGTTAAAGATCAACAATGGCGGTTATGAGTATGGATTTTAGGGAAAACGTTCATCAACTATTTTCGGTTTGAACCAAAATCGAAGCCATTAAAATGGTATATTGTTGAGAGAATTTGAAATACTTACAAGGATTGATTGTTGTTATACAAAGAATAGATAAGACAGGAGGTTGAAGACGGTCGAAGTTCACGATTTGAAGATGGAGGTTGCGAATGGAGAATCTCACGATCCAATGGAGGTTCCGTTGAAGATGGAGGTTGCGAATGGAGAATCTCACGATCCAATGGAGGTTCCGTTGAAGATGGAGGTTGCGAAGATACCGTATCATGCTGTTGCCTTTTTTTATGGATTTAATATATCTTTAACAAATTGGTGTATCATGCTGTTGCCTTTTTTTTAATTTAATATATCTTTAACTTTTAGGCAGTTATTATGCTACATTACTAATTTGCCCTTAAATAGCTATCTTATTACCCCTGATTTATAATTTCTTTTAACTTTATTTTTTGGAAGAAAAATAGAGGAGCCTATTTTGTATCATGTATACAAAAAGGGCCCTTCTACACCAATTTTCTCTTTTTTTTTTTTTAACTCTGACTACGCTTATGGGGTGCGTAGTTTAAAAAATTTGAAAATATCTACCAACCGCCTTATTTAAACAAAGAGAGTACAATTTTGTGTATTTATATACGTAAGACTACAACCTGGTTTGTTTTTACATATAAATATGGGAATTGAAAGATAATCGGGTTGAGATTTAAAGTAATGGAAGAAAGATATCTAAAAAAATAATATCTACATTAAAAATTATTAATAGCAACAAACTATTAATCTATTAATGATATTATTTTAAATTATTTTAAAAATAATAATTTATATTAGTTATAAATTAAAATGTCTATTTCACCCAAATATTTCTATGTTTTAGGATCTTACAGGCCATTGATACATACATCTTGCATCTTATGGGGCACTATTGAGCCTAAATATTGTCGGATCAAATATTCGATCGTTTTAAAAAATTACAGAGACGATATTTTAGCAGGAATTGTTTGTCAGACAATTTCTATATATATAATTTTTGCATTGATAAATTATCTATTTTTATTGTTTATAAATAAAGTTTGACAGTCCTCTCAAAAAAAAATAAAGTTTGACAGTCCTCTCAAAAAAAATAAAGTTTGACAGCTATAACATGTTTATAATTGTCTTCCCGAGTAAAAAAAAAACACACAGCATAAGATTAAGGAAAACTACTCGGTTTCTACATTAAAATATAAAAACAGACGATGCACACAATACACAGGTTGTTTCCTGCACTTTAATCACACATAAGTTGTTTCCTGGTTCCAGTAAATGTAACCTTTGTTTTACAAGCGTGATCTTGAAGAAGCCGATGAGCTCGAACCAGCCGCGCTCTGCACACAAACACACAATGCTGAGAATACACAGGGAAAGGATCTTCGCAGTTTTCGTAACTCGGGAAGAAGATAATGATCTTACCAATGGAATACCCTTGACTGCTCTTTCTTCCAAGTATCTTGATGGCTTGAAGAAATCGCCATATAGCTCCGACCATTTCTTCAGACTTTGATATATGTGGCGCGGTCCAACCATATCCGCCCAGAACACAATGCCACCACTGAAAACATAGACAAAACCAGCCATTTTTGCTAAAGGACTAACAATGCATCATATTGAAGAGTTTCATCATCTTGAGAATTATGATCCAGTGTATCTATGTAAGAGAATACTAACCGGTAAGAAGGGAAGCTCATGCCGAGAACAGATGCTACATCAAGATCAGAGGCTTTAACGGTAACCCCATCATCCATCACACGACAAGCCTCATTCACTACCGGAAAGAAGACCATCTCCACAATTTCTTCATCAGAGACTGATATAGGCTGCAGGAAGTGGTTACAGAACAAAATTTGTGTGTTAACTAACTTAACTGTCAGGCACAAGATCAGCGAGGCTGGAATATTTGACAGTTATGGGTATTTGCCAGCTGTTAGGGCTGTAAGGGAATCAGCTAATAAGGTCACCTGATGTGATCTTAGCATTAACATCTATAATAAGGCAGGAGGCCTCATTTCTAGATATCCAGAATTATATTCGTAGGCTTTTGCCTTCGGCTCTTAAAAGATTTTCTCCTTTCACTCCTTTGAGATTGGCTCTTGTGGATTTGCTTTTGGTTTCCCTAAGATTTTTCTTATCTGTGTGTTTAATCTACTATTTCTCTATTTGTGTTGAGTCCTGAGCTACACTCTATCATTACCATGTACATTTGCACCAAAAATCAGGTTGTTGAAGTTATACAGTAGATAAATACCTTTCCACTGGGCATGATGTTGGTTAATTTCCTAGACTCTTCGATAATGGGCATAATAGAGAGGTCAGGTTTCGGCTTGCTGTTCTTCTCATAGAGGTAATATCCTTTTCCATTGTTTTTTCCTGCACAAAATAGAAGGATGTGAAAAGACTGCAAAGACCAGCATCAATTAGTTAAATTATAAGAATGCAGTTACCATCTCTTCCACTTCCGATTAAAAGCTGAAGCAATGGAGACCTGAACACGCGGTCAGGGTATGCAGTCACCATTTCGTTCCCCACAAGCATATTCACTCGATAACCAACAACATCTTGAAGCCTTAAATGAAAGGGAAAAAAAAAAGCATTTATTATATGTAATGTATCATATAATTCATGAAAGTATCACATTCAAACTTCCAAAAAAAACTTAGAAGATGGATTTCCAAGATGCAAATGCCAAACTAAAATCTTCAGAAACAAGAAATCAGCTGATCATATATAGCATTAATTTTCAAAAAAAAAATATTTTAGAGTTAATTACACAAAAAACACAATGGAATTAAGGTTACTTTGCAGAAAACCACCTGTTATAATTGAAATTGCATGTAAGCACCATTATTCATTTTATATTTGCAATTCACCGCTTATCAAAAGTTAAAAATAAATGTGGGTATGCTCACGTTTTAGGCCTTTTATTAATGTTTTTATTGGTAAGACGAGCATGGTTGTTTAACTGCAAACAAAGAATGCAAAATAGGTATTCGATCAACAAGTAAACTCATGCTTATAGGTGGTTTTTGCAAAATGACCTAAGTTAAAGGTGTACTTTTCCCTGAAGTTTATCAGGAAAGGAAACCAATTTATTCTTGATCTCTTCATAGACAATAATAGATGCTGCTGGATACAGTCATACAAGTCATACATATCTGGTTCACCATTTAAATGCATCACCAACAGTAAGACAAAAACTGAAATGGAGCTTACTGAAAAGGGCCAATTAGCATGCCAAAGTCTGTAATCGCCTTATCGATCCGGAAAGGGTCCACCCCCAGACTAACCAAAAGGTGTGCGCCCATGCTGTATGGGAAGAAACTCCTACCCACCGCAAAACCAGTGCGGCTTCCAACGACAATTGGAACTTTCTTTATTGCTTTGCAGAGTGCTATGAGATCAAGGATTACTTGTGGTGAGGACTTATCTGTCCGCACAATTTCCAGAAGAGGCATTATGTGTGCAGGGCTGTTCAATGTTCATCAAAGAGACAATTTTAAGTCGAGGAAGAAAATGATTTGAAACAATAATTCAATATATTTTTGTTTTCTTTTCTTTCTTTTGTCCCACTATTTTCCAAGCAATTCAGGTTGAAGGGGTATCTAACACCTTAAGGAAAAAGCATATACTCGGCATATTTAAATTGATAGCAAATTAAGAAAGTTGAGTTTTTGCCAATATTTTCTGGGAAAGAAGTAATAAACCTCATAAGTATTCCTACAAGAAAGTAAATCAAACAACAGAAAAATGTATATTATCACCAAAATATTCCGAACACTGATGAATAGATATTTGACTTGGTGCTTGTGCATTAAAGAAGTAACGGCAGTGAAAACAAAAAGCAAACAGTGTCTCGCACTCTCGCCTTTGCAGGCTCCTATCAAAACCAATAGTAGAGATGAAAGAATTGTTGAAGGAAAATCTTTACCTGAAAAAGTGTGTCCCCACAACACGGTCCATCGAGTTTGTCCTTTCTCCAATTATATTCAGGTCAATACTTGATGTGTTTGATGCCAAGATGCAGTGTGGAGGGCAAATTCTCTCAAGGTCATAAAATATACTTTGTTTCAGTGAGATTTTCTCAATTACAGCCTGCATGTATCAGAAGGTATTTTAGGAAAGCGACAAGTGAGAAAGGAACAACTGAGTTGATAGAAAACGTTTGATGGTTGCAAAAATTTAACAGCAAATTTGAGACAGTAAGATGCTTGATGATCTACCTCAATCACCATATCCACGTCTTTAAATTCGTCATAATCCAGTACACCTTTAAGTAGTGAAAGGGCTTTCTCTGCTTTTTCAGGTGTCAGCTTCCCCCTCTTAACTAAGCCTTTTACGTTGCCTGCCACAGATACAAGACTTCCTCAAATGTGAATCACAGGACCACAAACAATCAGAACCGAAAATGTGACTCAACCAAAAAAATCCCAAGATCTGAATATTATGGGATATAATTATAGTAAATAAAAAAATTCAAGCTTCCTTCCAGAAATTGAAAGGTCAACTAATACCACCAACAATATCATTTGATAATTGGCAAGACTAGTTTTCAGTCACTGCAAATCTCTCAACTCATTAACTTACTTTGGTAATTATAGAATTAAAGAGCATCACCTTGTATTGTTTTGATCCCTTTTGATAGATATTCTGAGTCGATTTCCTTGAGAATAACAGATCGGTTGCTTAGAATTAGAGAAGTTACTATGCCTGAACCCATCAGACCCCCACCGATCACAGCAACCTTCCTCATTTGTCTCGGTTTTAACCCAACATCAGTCACACCAGGTATCTGTCAGAAATGATTATCAGGCAGATATCTTCAAGGATAGAAGTAAGAGAATTTTATGAATATAATTCACAGTATAGCAGTGTACTTTAAGTTGTAGTAACAATTTAAAATATATATATATATATATATATATATATATATATATATATATATATATCAAGAAAGTGGAAAGTGTTCATATTATATACAGAGCACAAGGATTACCTTGGATGCCATCCGTTGGCTGAAAAAGAAATGCACTAGGCCTTTTGATGTGTCCGAGGCAACTAGCTTTCTAAACACTTCTGCTTCCTACATAAAATCAGCTAAAATCAGTAATAATAGTCATTCTGTGAAAAAATTAGACAGTAATTCTAGAAAGAAAAAAATGGAGCAAATAGCTGAAAGAGAGTTCTAATCGACATACATACCTTCAAGGATCCATTATACCCCCCATGAATTATACCCGCCTCAATAACATCAAGGCATGCCTGGTGCTGAGGCATGTTTCTTGCAGTCTGTTTTGCATGTTTCCTAGCTGCCATAATGATCTCATTTGCTCCGGTGAGTGGCCCAATCTTGTCATTCAAGTGAAGGGAACGTTTCCAAGGTTTACGTCCCTCAGCAATGTCTAATGCCCATATCCGAGATGCCTGCAATAGCTCTCCAGGAGGGACAACAGCATCTACAAGGCCAAGCCTGTTTCCTCCCTCAGATGAGATTGGCTTTGAAGTCTACAAATGGAATTCACGACGAGAAGTTGAAAAAGAAGTACTACATAAGTTGTAAATAAGCTTAGATAGTAGAGTAGCTAGAGATCCAGCACATTTCTACTTCTATAGACAATACAGCATAGAAATAATCCTAGGCCTACATCACTACGAATTGAACAAAGCCCAGAACCATCAACAATCAAGGATCCACTGCAACGTTATGAAAATTATATCAGATCAGACGTGGAGGCACGAGGCCAACTCTTTTCATCTAAATGATATTTTCTTTGAATTTAAAAAAATGAATAACTGATATCAACATGATCATAAATGATGCAAATGCCTAAGTTTAGAAAGCAAGTGTAGACATACATACTTGAAGTGGACATGTTATTGAGGTGACTATTGAGGTTCATCAACAATTGCCATCTCAGAGGGCAATGTGTATTTTACTATTTTATAGTGGGTGAAAAATGACTACTGCAAGAGCCGTTTTTGCTAAGTCCTGAAGGAGGGAGTACAGAGTAGAAACATATAAAAATATGTGAAATGAAAGACTTACCAGCATCATTCCAATGGCCTTCTGCAGCCCAACAAGCCTTGGTAGGCGCTGTGTCCCTGAATTCAACATGTTCGATTTGCTTAGCTACTGAAGGCACAAGTATAGACCTACACACTAAAAAAAACGGAGATAGATACACGAAAGCTTTTTCATACCTCCCATTCCAGGAATAACTCCAAGTGAAAGTTCAGGCAAGCCAAGCTGAGCTTTAGGGGCTGCAATACGAGCGTGGCACGCCTAATTTATTCCAAAACCCACAAATAGGAAAAGCAGTTTAGAAAAGGAAAATTACTTGTTTAACTTCTCAGTATAACCTGAAATAAAAGTAAGAAACTAACCATAGCTAATTCCAAGCCACCTCCAAGTGCAAGTCCTTGTATAGCAGCAACAAAAGGCTTTTTCCCATCTAAGAGATTATGTACAATCACAATTTAGACTCTCATACAATCCGTTTGCCAATTTTACTATATACAAAAAGAAACAACTCGTTCCAGCTAAAAGGAGAGACCTTCCATGAGGTCAATGGCCAAATCAACAGATTTATCTGGTAGAATAGATAAATTCCCTGCAAGAAAAGTAAATGTGATATACTGATCAGCACCCAAGCATAATTTGCAAGTTTGCAGCAACTTAAAAGTATAAGGATCAAGTGCATACCAGTCTTGTGAATTTTTTCAAAAACATTAATGTCGAAACCTCCACAAAACTTTCCACCCTCACCTAGAAAATAAACATAAGTACATAATCAGACACCAATCAAGATACTCAAATAATAAATGAAACAAACTAATCCTAGAAACCAGTTCCAGACAATCATTACATAAGGCATAACCAAGATTAAATGAAACACAAAAAAACAGAAGTAATCAGCTTGCGACTCAAAAATTCCTATTCCCTCGTTGCTATTCCCTCATTCCAAATTCATTATGTATCAACATGAACCCGAAAACTTCAGCTGTATTTGATTGGGAGCTGATTGCAGACATGTGGTTGATTATTAATATTTTGATTAAGGTTTTGAAGCCTTAATTTTATCCCAGGTTTTCTAACAGATATCAAGAATTAAGTTCCTAATGCAATCCTATTCAACATCATTCCTACTTCCGATCGGAAACTTCAAATTTAAGAGAAAGCTATTACAATATCTTACACAGATCAAGAAATACCATACCAGTCAATACAATAGCTTTGACATCATTTCTCCTCATCGCCTCCTGAAACTTCTCCTCCAACCCAGCAAAAACTGCACATAACAAAGCACCATCAAAATATACATGAACAGCCAAAACCCACAAAAACAAACTCAACTACAAAGAAAAAGCAGTATCTAATCAATCATACTTGGAAGCGCAAGTGCGTTAACGGGAGGATTGCTGATAGTGATGACTGCAACACCGTCGGTTCCCACCTCCATGAACACCCGAGATTCCGACATTTTTCTGCAGATTTACAAGCCCTTTTCCCCTCTATCCCTTAGAGTTCGTCTCAATTCAAATATGAGTTATAACAGGAAGTGAATAGAGGTTATAAATCATCATCGATGTCACTCACATTGTTAGAGACTAATCTTCCTTGTCAACATTTGAGTGTTAGTTTATTTGGGATGACCCAGTGAAGTCAACGGTCAAGGTCGGAGTGCTTGAAACTTTTCCGCCATCGTCTCGGATTTTCTTGTGCAATCGGTCCCTTTCGATCTCTACTCCCGTCACTGCCATTTTCCCGGCCTGCGATCCGTTCGACCAACGTAATTTGATTTATTTTTTACCAGATTTATATTTTCTTTAGCAAATTACAAATATATATATATATATATATATATATATATATATATATATATATATATATATATATATATATATATATATATACCCTATATAGAGTATAGATCCTATGAGAACACCTCCTAACGTGAGAACATGAAAACAAAATCGTAATTATTATTATTCGTAACAAAACTAATAATAATTACGAATTTGTTCTCATGTTCTCACGTTAGGAGGTGTTCTCATAGGATCTATACTCTATATAGGGGTGTGGTTCCCATGAGAACACCCCTAACGTGAGAACATGAGAACAATCGTACACCGTTGGATGTGAGTATTAGGGGTTGAGATTTAGAGTAGTTATTGTTGAATTTCTAATTATTATTATTCGTAGTTATTATTATTTTTTATATCTACTCTAAATCTCAACCCCTAATACTCACATCCAACGGTGTACGATTGTTCTCATGTTCTCACGTTAGAGGGTGTTCTCATAGGAACCACACCCTCTATATATATATATATATAGAGGGTGTGGTTTCCATGAGAACACCGCTAACGTGAGAACATGAGAACAATCGTACACCGTTGGATGTGAGTATTAGGGGTTGAGATTTAGAGTAAATATCAAAAATAATAATAACTACGAATAATAATAATTAGGAATCCAACAATAACTACGAATAATCCACTCAACCAACAATAACTACGAATAATACATTAAACGATATGGCACATTCGTAACAAAACTAATAATAATTATGAATCTGTTCTCATGTTCTCACGTTAGGGGTGTTCTCATAGGATCTATACTCTATATATATATTTTTTAATTTATTTATTTATTTATTTTCTTTAGCACTCCTGCAAAGCTATCCGATCCGGTCCATTTTTCTGCAGGAATTAGCTAAACCAAAAATGAGAGGCAAAGTCTGTCAAATATGTGAAATTAATATGGTATCAGAAAATGCAAATCTTCTTATCGAGTGTTTGGGTTGTGGCTTAATATTATGAAATAAGTAGGTTTAAGATTTGTATTAAGTATTAATTAACTCAGACTAATTGCATTTGAAGGAAGTTTTCAAATTTGTATATTGTCTCGTATCGAATATAATAAAGTATGTGAACCTTATATATAAGTTCATGAGCGGTCTATTATTAGTTTATTCTAAAATCTCGTAATTTTGTGTACACATGTTAACATGTACCGTATCATTCAATTGCAAACAATGTGTTTTTACGTTGTTTTGTAACAATTAACAACTTTTTCCACAAACCTCTTCTAATCAAAATATTATTAAAGAAAATTGATTTACATATATTCAAATTATAATTTATCATATTTTTAATCTAAGAGGTATTATTAAATTAAATGATTGGTTGAAATAGCTGAAACGTCAAAGGGGTGACCAAAGGGTGTTTTGTAGAAAAAAGAAGGCAAAATTGGCAAACTAGCCTTTTAAGCAAATCAATTGAGAAAGAAGACTCATACTATTTGGGATTGGTATTTTGACCCCCTATAAAATAGAATAGAGGAAATATAGTACAAAAGAGGACAAAGTTTGACAACACATCGGATGTGACATGTTGTATTATCTCACATGTCACATCAATCAGAAAAAGGAATTTCCAACATTCTTACTTTATCACCTATTACCCAAAAATCCGCTTACCCAAATAATGTCACAATCATACCCAAAAATAAATTTGTCAAAGTACATAAACATACTCGAAAACAACATACCCAAAAAATCAAATATCAAAATAAAATCATATCCATAAATTGGATAATATTTTATATTTATACCCAATTTAAATATCACTTAATACAAAAACCATACCCAATTTAAATTTGTCATACCCAAAATTTTCAAAACTCGATATTATACACAAACATCAATATCAAATGACATTTGATCAAAACCCAAAAATTCGCTTGAATTTGATCATTATAACACAGTTTGGGTAACCATAAAACATACTCACGATATCACTTTAAAAATATACTTAATAATAAGAAATATACTACAAAGCCAATACACATAAAATCATACCCAAAAACCCGTTTACCCAAATAATGTCATAATCATACCCAAAAATAAATTTGTCAAGAAATATATTGCCTCTATTTTCACAATCATACCCAAAACCATACCCAAGAAATATACTACAAAACCAATCCATGTAAAAAAGATATTTAAATCAAAAGTAAACATCTAATCACCATCATTTCAATTAGAGAAATTATTACCCCTATTTTTTAGTTTCCATACCTATTTTTTCTTCATTTTGTATAGAGACCTAGTTTGCAAAAGAAAATTTCAAGGGGTACTATTTCCCTAATTAATTCAAAAAAGAACACAAACAAGGATCATCATAATACTCTTCTTCTTTATAAATATATAATACTTTTATAATTTCCCTTAGTTAATAAAAAGTCTTAATTGGTGTGCAGCTTATAGTTTTTCCTCTACGCTATTTTAAACAATGTACTTCCAATAGAAAAATGAAATTTTATATGTATTTATGCTTTGACTAAACACTAACGAGTTAGCACTTAGCAAGCAATTTGCCAAAATCAATATTTTATTAAGCAGCCAAAACCAGCATATCCCATTCCTAATTCATAGATCTTCTCAAATATTTAAACCATATCTTTCCTTTATAGAAATTATTATTTCATAATAACAACAATACAATCTGAATGAAAATATATCACATTCTCAAAGGCATAGCCGAATATAGTGATCAATAATCAATCAGCTCTGCTTATCGGCCTTTATTTCATCTTTCGAATGTTTCCAAGACAATTTTGTAAGCTTTTAAGGGTAAAAAAAAGTTCAGCAATTTAACCCTTGCACATTTATTGCCTTTTTTTAATGTTGCCATGCCCCAACACACGTGCTTTACAAGCGTGACCTTGAAGAAGCTGAACCAGGCGCACTCTGCACACGAAACAAATGGCTCAGTGTGTACACAAAGGATTTTTCAGTTACTACACGGACGAATAACATAATGATCTTACCAATGGAATTCCCTTTGCTGCTCTTTCTTCTAAGTATCTTGATGGCTTGAAAAAGTTGTTAACATACAACTCTGACCATTTCTTCAGGCTCTCATACACATGGCGCGGCCCAACTGTATCCGCCCAGAACACAATTCCACCCCTGAGTCAATGAAGAGAGGATTGCTTTCATTTTCGTGTTTCAATCAAACCCACAAGTTTTTTGAAAGATTTCAACGCTTAACAGGACTGACCGGTATGAAGGGAAGCTCATGCCGAGAATAGATGCTACGTCAAGATCTGATGCTCTAATGACTACACCGTCATCTAGCACACGGCAGGCCTCATTCACCACTGGAAACAGCACCATCTCGACAATTTCACGGTCAGAGACTGATATGGGCTGCAGAAAATCAAGTTGTGTTTTAGCAAAGATTTTCTCTCGTCACCAAGAGTAAGAATGTTGCTGTTATTCATCGGATAGTATCACTTACCTTTCCACCAGGCATGATGTTGGTCATTTTCCTGGATTTTTCAATAATAGGCATAATGGAAAGATCGGGTTTCGGTTTACTACCCTTCTCGTAAGTGTAGTATCCCTTTCCGTTGTTTTTCCCTATACAGAACAACAGATGATATAAGATTACTGCAAAATCAAGCACCAAACAGAAAACTGAAAGAATAGATGAAAAAAATCAGGTTACCATTTCTCCCGCTTTCGATTAAAAGCCCAAGTAAAGGAGATCTGAAAACACGGTCGGAGAATGCAGTTGCCAGTTCTTTCCCCGCAGCCGTAGCCACCCCATAACCAGCAAGATCTTGAAGCCTTCCAAGTAAAAATAGAAGGGCCCAGGATCACTAACCAAGACGAATCTAATAGGAAATATAATTGCTTATCATGTCGTAAATGGGTGCATGCAATCACCAAATAATATCCCAATACATATGAAAATGAGCCGACCGACCAGTAGAAGAAGACTGAGTGCTTTTTTTTCCAAGGTTTTGGTTCACAAGATAAGAGATACGCTTGGATTCAAATTAAGCCCCATTATACATGCATCAGGAAGAGCAAAACAAGTTGAAATGGAACTTACTGAAAAGGGCCTAATGGCATGCCAAAGTCTGTAATCGCCTTGTCAATCCGGAAAGGGTCCACACCCAGATTAACCAAAAGGTGAGCACTCATGGAGTACGGGAAGAAGTTCCTATTGACTGCAAATCCAGTGCAGTTGCCAACCACTACTGGAACTTTCTTTATTGCTTTACCCACTGTCATGAGGTCAAGGATTACTTGGGGTGAGGTCTTATCTGTCCTCACAATTTCCAGAAGTGGCATTATATGTGCAGGGCTGTTCACCAAAGAACCAGTTTTCAGCTCAAGAAAAAATGATACAAACAGCAATTACTGGATCCATGTATACTTTTCTTCTCCCTTTCTTTAATAATTTTTTCAAGCAATTCAGAGTAAGCAATATCAAACAGAAAAAGGAAAAAGCATATCCTGCAAACGACGAAAGAGTTCATTACCAAAATACTTCAAGAATATTCCCAATTTTTAGAGCATCGGACACAACAAGCAAAAGCAGTGTCTTAATATTGCTTCTAATGCAAAAATGCCCACAAAGAATTATAGGATGGAAGATTCGGATTTATAACCTGAAAAAATGTGCCCCAATGACACGGTCCTGAGAGTTTGTTTTTTCTCCAATAATATTAAGGTCAATAGTTGATGTGTTTGATGCCAAGATGCAATGCGGAGGGCAAATTTTCTCAATGTCACTAAATATACTTTGTTTGAGTGAAATCTTCTCAATTACAGCCTGCAATCAAGCAATAAAAAAGATATTTTTAGAAAATTTTGAGGTCCAAGGAAAATCTTGAATTGGTAAAAACTTCAGATAGAGTTGCCAAAAGTTAAGAACAGAACAGATGTAGTAAGACGGCGATAATATACCTCAATCACCATGTCGACATTTTTAAAGTCGTTGTAATCCAGTGCACCTTTAAGCAAGGAAAGGGCTTTCTCTGCTTTTTCTGGAGTCAACTTCCCCCTGGCAACTAAGCTCTTGATGTTGCCTGCCATGGACACATGAATTTCTCAAATGTAAAACACTCAATATAAAACAATCAAAACTAGTATGAGCCTAATTCCGTAACAAATATTCCTCAAACCGCCAAAAGCGGTAGCATTTGCGAAGATTGAAACAGAACTAGATTAGTAATCAAACTTCCTCTAAGTTATTGAATAGTTAATGGTGTAACCCGCCAACACTACTATATCTTTTTTGTAGGAAAAGCACCAGCACTACTATCAATTGATCATTAACAATTGAAATCTTTAAAGTCATTAAGCCCGCTCTTGAAATAGTTTATTTTATAATAGTGGTGCAGAAGGTCACCTTGTATCATTTTAATCCCTTTTGAAAGATATTCAGAGTTGATTTCCTTGAGAATAACAGAATGGTTGCTTAGAATCAGAGACGTTGCGATGCCAGAACCCATTAGACCCCCACCAATAACAGCAACTTTTTTCACTTGCCTTGGTTTTAAGCCAACATCAGTCACTCCAGGTACCTGTCAGAATAGGATATCAAGCAAACGTCTTCAAAATAGCACAAAAGGAAAAATTTATGAATCAAAATGCATTAGAAGAAGTCTTTGAATGATTTACTGGATAGTAGCATCAGCCACTCCAGTTCCTAAACAATGCATTACCTTGGATGTCATCCGTTGGCTGAAAAAGGAATGCACCAACCCTTTTGAGGTGTCCGATGCAACTAGCTCTTTAAACACTTTCTCTTCCTACACAAAAAATAAGAATTCATTTTTTTATGGGAAAAGAAAGCTCCAATCTGAAAGAAAGTTCTCTCAACCTACATACCTTAATGCCTCCACTATACCCACCATGAACTATACCCTCCTCAATAACATCAAGACATGCCAGGTGTTGAGGCAAGTTTTTTGCCGTCTGTTTTGCCTGTTTCCTAGCTGCCATTATGATCTCGTGTGCTTCTGAGAGGGACCCAATTTTGTCATTCAAGTGAAGGGAACGTTTCCAAGGTTTGCGCCTCTCAGCAATGTCTAAGGCCCATAACCGAGATACCTTGAGCAGCTCTCCAGGGGAGACAACAGCATCTATGAGGCCAAGCCTGTTCCCTTCTTCTGATGAGATTGGTTTTGATGTCTACAAACGACATTGAATAAATATGATATGGATTTTACAGCATAAAAACAGTCGCTAAGCTCCTCCCCCCATTAGTTGAGCAAAATCCATAAAAAAAAAATCAATCAACTAGTCATCACAGTATAATATATGAGATCAAACTAAGAGGCATCCAGCCAACTCTTTCAGTATAACAAAGATATTTTTACATCAATTATGTTTGTCAAAATGCTTATAAATGGCACACATCTCAAGTATAAAATCCTCCGTTATTCAGTTCTAATGACACAATTGGGCAGTCAAGGGGGAAAGAATCGCTTACCAGCATAATTTCAATGGCCTTCTTCACACCCACAAGCCTTGGGAGACGTTGTGTCCCTGGATTCAACATCCACAGTCAATTCATTATCTAATGAAGGGTGTAGTAACCTAGAACAGATAGAAGTGATGACAGTATGACACTCTTTCCAACCTCCCATTCCAGGAATAATTCCAAGTGACAGTTCTGGCAATCCAAGTTGAGCTTTAGGGGCTGCTATACGAGCATGGCATGCCTGTATCGAGTTCATTTCCATAATGCAAACTTACAAAATTTATGGTACAGGGAAAACAAATGTTCATCTTTTCCCAGAATAATATATGAGATCAAACTAACCATAGCCAGTTCCAAGCCACCTCCGAGGGCAAGCCCTTGTATAGCAGCAACATATGGCTTTTTTCCATCTAGAAGATCATATAGAATCAAAGTTAAGACACTTATACATCACGTTCAGTCATGATTTTCACTATATGCAAAAAGGAGATACATATTCCAGCAAAAAGAGAAGACCTTCAACCAGGTTGATAGCAAAATCAACAGATTTACTCGGTAGAACTGATATATTCCCTGCAAACACAAGTATGGTATTCTAATCAGCACACATGCATAATTTACAAGCTTTAAAACGAAAGAAAGAAAAACATACCAGTCTTGTGAACTTTCCCGAATACATTTATGTCAAAACCACCACAAAATCTTCCACCCTCACCTGAAAATGAACGAAAAAACAAAAGAAAACACCATACAATATGCTCAATAAACAAATCATAGAAGTCAGCCAGATACATTGTTCACACAAGGATTGACTTAACCAAGATCAAAGTCAAGGTAAAATAAGGAAGTAGTCAGCTTCTAACTGAAATTTCATTCTACAAAGGCTCAGCCCTTGAATCACAAGACATTCCAACCACTAAATTACCAAAGTCATTGTGCTCAGTTGGAACCCAAAGAAAAGAGTGTGCTCCCACGTTTTTATAGTACTCTACAACCTTATAAATCAAACTCGTCACAATTTTACAGTCAATATGGAATATATAACACCACAGCCATTCTTGGAGAATCACAATTCCTTCTCTTCCTAAGAATTAACTTTTAAGCTAGATATATAATATTTGCAGCATTTGCTGATTTGCAGCAATTCAAGCCAGCAATAATAGTGGTAAATTCTCATGAATAGTTAACGAGATAAAAAGGATTGGTGTAGCATGATTCAACGTGAAGACAGTATTTATGAAATAAGAGCCACAAAATGTAGAACCAAGAGTGTAAGGTGACTAATGCATTGACAACCACTAGCAAGTCAATTAGCTTACAAAAGTCAAAAAAAAAATCTACCTATTCTTGTCAAATAGAGTCGGCTTACCAGTCAAAACAATAGCTTTGACATCGTTTCTCCTCATTGCCTCGCTAAACTTCTCTTCCAGCCCTGCATATACTACACACATCCACAAAAACACCCAAAATCACTACCAAAACATCGAAATATACCGGAACCCCATAAAATTGATGAAAGATTTTATTCAAAATAATGAAAATCAAGGATACAATCGAAACCATACTTGAAAGTGCAAGCGCGTTAACAGGCGGGTTGCTGAATGTGATTACTGCGACGCCATCAGCTCCCACCTCCATGAACACCCGAGCTTGCGCCATTTTCACAGTTCACAAAACCCTTGTTTCTATAGCCTTTCAGATCCTTCTGATTTAGATTTGCGAAGAACTTTAGATACGTGAGAGAGACGACGAGGATAGTACATGTGACTGACGGTTTCAATTGGGGTAACTTAAAAGGCTGTTTGTTATTAGACCGCAATTCATTTGTATATTATTTTTCGGATGGAGATCCGTTTGGAATTGTGGTGGTTTATTTAGGGTGGGCATAAATCCCGCTTAAATGCTTAATTCCGGTCCCGTCTAGGTCCCGTCCCAATCCCGATTCCGGCGGGATTTGGAAAAAAAAAATTATATTTTTATATATATTATATAGATAAATATCACATATAAATTATAATTTTTTTAAAATATTATTTTTAAAAATATTTTTATATTTTTAAAATTATTAGTTCGATAATTTTTCATCAGTGATTCACTCATTCTTTTATGTTCTCCATTGATTTAGTTCGTTCGCCGTCTTTCTCTGATCCGTTCCATCTCCGCCTTGCTCTAGTCTGTTCCATCGCCGCCCTTGCTCTAGTCCGTTCCATCGCCCTTGTATTTGTGGATTCCCACAATTGTAATCGATAGTTAAATAAATGTAATTTTATGTAAGTTTTTTTTTGCATGTGAACCGATAAGACACCTTGATGTAACTTGAATTTGTTTTCAATGTATTAACTACTAAAATGTAAGCGTCATGAATCGATAATTTGGTATCAAGTTTTTTTCTCCGATCATTTGTGTCTTTAAACATGAGAGAAAACAAGCATACATATTGAATATAATCGGTGCATAATTTGCGCGGGATTTGTCCCGTCCCGTCCCACATGAGACAAGGCTCGCATGGGACGAAGAAAAAAGTCACAAATCCCGTCCCGCAAATAACTTGCGGGACGGGACGCGGGACGACCCCTATCCCGTCCCGTCCCGTCCCATGTCCACCCCTAGGTTTATTAATTTTGTAAACGATGAATTGGCTAAGTAGGTAACCATACTATAAACTAGTTTAATGGTTATGATTTGTACGTATATTTAAAAATGTATTATTTTTTTATGAGTAATTTTTTTTAGATGTATTATTCTTATTATATTTTGTTGATTTCATTATGAGTTTTTGTAGATCCATTTCAATACTGATTTCACAACGCGTCACGTTAACAATTCATTTTATATATTATGTAACGTCCCATTTCAATAATGAGATAACAAGATATTATAATAAAATCCATCAATAAATTCCACGTAAATAGATTAGGCTGATAATCGTTTAAAAAAAACAAAAATCGTCCCAAAAATTAAATTTTAGAGAAAATACATTAACGCCTTGATAATTGTAGGGTAACAATCTCACCTAAGTACTGTACTTGAACTTAACCAAAAGGTCAAAAAAATGTATTGTTTTTGTGACACCTATTTCAATTCTAGTTGATTACCACTTAATTAACCTTGTTTAAAGCAATAAGCGGAAAAGCGGAAAACGTAAATTTTAAATCTTTATCTTACAACCATATTCACAACATATATACATACTAATACAGGTCATATTACTATGTTTAACAAAACACAACTGTTTAAAACCACACAAAACAATCTTAGACGACAACATCTCATGACAGCCCAGCTGAGATAGTGGTGGGTCGCAAACCAAAACCGCCGGTTTAGGTTTGGCCAAAGGCCAAACCTAAACCTAAACCGTCAAAATCCAAACCGGCGGTTTAGCAGTTTATAAAAAAAAAAAAAAATTGAAAAACTGGACCAAACCGGACCAAACCGGCGGTTAACCGACGGTTTGATCTCCAAACCGCCGGTTTGGTCCATTTTTAAAAAAAAAATAAAAAAAATAACCAAACCGGCGGTTTAACCGCCGGTTTGGGGTAAACCTAAGGTCAAACCTAAACCTAAACCGTAAACCCACGGTTTGGCCAAACCGGCAAACCTAAACCGCCGGTTTGGGCCGGTTCACAAACCGCCGGTTTGGCGGTTTGGTTCAAACCGCACCCAACTCTAAGCTGAGATGTCCATAATTGTTAATCGGGCTCCATACCTGTGTACTTTCTTCAAGATGAACGTTGTTGCTCGTCGCTTCTTGTTGACTTGATTTGTGTGCCTTCCCCTTTTAGCTTTGGGGTCTTTTTGCGTATGTTTATTTTCTACTATGTTGGGTCATTCACGACGATTAGTCCGTCTGTCCATCTTTCACCACATTTCGATTCATTAGACAACATTTCATCTAATATTTGGAACCACTTTAATTAAAAAAAAAGGGCGAAAGTGATGGTCCGATTGTTCGATTACTTGAATCAACCAGATTGCTATTCGTACCACCCGTTCCATGCTATGTGTACCACATTTACGCCTACGCATCGCGTACGCGTAGCGTTAAGACCAATCTGAGCTACGCGTACGCCATGCGTAGGCGTAAGCGCTTTTTTTTAAAAAAAGGGTAAATTTGGTAACTAGGCTATTTTAAATTATTGTGTAGTAACTAGCCCTTTTCTATTTTTTTATTAAGTAAATGTACCCTTAATTATATTTACCGTTAAGGTTTACCTTCCTCATCTCCGTTGAGCAGCACGCCTCTCAACGCTTCCTCTCATTCCATTTGAATCTGGACTCAACTCTTCCTCTCATTCAATCGTTCTGAATCTGGATTCAACGAAGCTCTGCAATCCTTTCTCTCCCATCTGAATCTGGACTCAACCCTTCCTCTTCCTCTTCCTCTGCGTGTTGATGCTAGATCTAGATCTAATGTCACAAGAATAGCAATCCCTGTAGCGATTTTCTTTCTCAAATCTACGAGAACGAAGAGTGAGTTAGGGTTTCCCTCAAGTTTGGTGAACCAATTGATCGGGCTCGGAGTTCCGTCACCAACGGACTACATTGTTAAAGGAGCTTATGGTCGATTTTCAGGTGCTTGTTTGGTTTTAGGGTTTTCCAAAATCAATTTATGGGTTCTAGACTAGAGGAACTTTTTTTTTTAATTTCTTGTATTGCTAGAAATTTGTGGAGTAATAGGGTTGTGTGTTTGAACTTGAATCTTCTGAGAAAGAGTTCAGCTCTTATCTAGCCGATCGTTACTCAAATCGCACAAGCTCTTAGTTCTTTGTGATATTGTCTAAAAGAGTGTGTGAGCCCTTTCGGCACGTCGCATGGATTCTCTTAAGAAGGTTGTTTCCCTCTCATTTCACCTACAAATTATATTCCTCCTCTCATTTCTATCATGTTCTTTAGATGGCACCTGAGAAATGGAGGTTAATCAAGGCTCATTCCCTCCGATGATGACACGGGCAATAGTGAATTTGGTCATAATGCGTTGGGTGCTGGACGGATTTTCGCTCAAGGTAATAATATCTTATGTGTTAACTTAGCTAGGAACATTTGTCTGAGAAACTTAAGTATTTCATTGTACATGAATTTGTAGTTGATTGTATGAATCAATTATGTCTATCTTGAAAGCTATGTTTACCCTTTAGTGTCAAGCTAAGCTGTGTTTAGCATGACCTTAATCTTGCACCATAAAAGATTCAGAATATGAATGCTTGAATCTTGGGATTCATAATATGAATGATTGCTTCATGTATGCGTGAAATAAAGTTTTCTGATGCCCTTGCAGGTGGTAATCCAGCTAAATCAGATGAAATCAGTAATTCCTTCGACGAGCAAAAGGAATGCATCTGAGAACTACATACATGTAGTTACAGTTGGTGATCATGAGTTTTGGTTCATCGGATTTGTAAACTATGACAATTCATCGGACCATGTGTTCATGATTAAGTCAAATCCTGCTGAATTTTCCGGTATTCTGAATTTTCTGGTATGAAAATTCATACCAAAAAATTATAGTATGAGTTTTTCTAATATGAATTTTCATACCAGAAAATTCTGGTATGAGTTTTTTGGTATGAATTGTCATACCAGAAAAAAATATGGTATGAAAAAATTCTGGTATATAAAAATTTTGGTATAAAAAAATTCTGGTATGAAAAAATTCTGGCATAAAAAAATTCTGGTATGAAAATTTTCTGGTATGAAAAAAAATTCTGGTACGAAAAACTTTCTGGTATGAGAAAAAAAAAGAAAAAATAAAGAAAAAACAAACTAAAAAAAACGAATCAGTAATTAAAATTTAAAATTTACACTTATATAACAAATAACAAACAACAATTATTTTTTTTTTATAAATAAAAGGGTTAATTATTTTTACCTAATATTAAATGAAGGTGGTAAAAAATATGGGGTACATTTACTAAATACAAAACTCAAAAAGGCCTAGTATGTCAAATTCTCCCCAAAAAATTTATTTATTTGAGCGCCGGCGCCTGGCATCCGCGCTCAAATTCTAAATCTGGTTAAATTTTCGGTGTTGTAAAATGTGAAATATTTTCGGTGTTGTAAAATGTGAAATTCGCATTGAAAAAAAGGTTGGAGTGCCCGCACTCAAATTTTTTAAATTTTTTTTTTAAATAAAAAAGAAAAAAAAAAGCTAGCTACGGCTACACGACACATAGTCGTACAAGCGGTATGAATCCCATGTCTTATACGAATAGCAATAACCTTGAATCTACGCATTGAATAGTAATAATTTAGGTTATGATGTGAACATACATTTTGTAAGTAGGGTACACATTTTGTAATTAGGGCGAAAGTTATGGTCCGATTTTGATCATCACTATTCCGGCGGGTGGCGAGTTTGGGCCAGTGGTCACTCGTTCCTCGCCTCCTCGGAGACATCGGAAACTTTGACTCTAAGATACTGGGCGACTATCCTGGTGCCTCCTCCATCCCACGGTCTCCTTGTCCCTGCTCTCTCATTTAACCTTTCCCTCCCCTTTCTCGTTGATTTTGGTCTGTTGCTTAGAAATCTGACTAGATTGTGTGTTTCATCATTTGAATTGCTTGTTGTTTAATGGATTCCATATGGAAGACCCTTGAGTTTAATATTCTCATTTTCAATTGTCGGGAAATCATGATCCGGGGGATTCGTTTTTTGTTGTTGCTCAGATTTGGGCTAAGACTTAAGAAATTCAAGAGAGGAAGTGTTGTCTGATCGTCTCAATTGATGAGATTTGGCCTTGGCTAACCATTTCGATTACTTCGATTGGTGGCAGGATTTTTTCGTCTTTTTGAACATCATCGCTTAGATTGGTGGCAGGAAGTGTAACTATGGACTGGCTAACCGTTGCCATATCAATAGCAGTGTTTTGGATCGCTTCGGTTTGCAAGATTTTCTGCTCATCTTTCTTACAGTCCAAGGCCGCCTACTTCCCTGGAGGTACTCTGTCAGATGATTTAAACTTTCAGCTAGTTTTAAATTCCCGAATACGCTGGTTATGTCCTTCTAAGGCTGTGTTTGGCACTAGTGATTCTCTAGTGTTTGTGAGTGTTTCTGAGTGTTTCTAAATTTGTACTTGGTCATCAGAGAAACAATAGTGGTTAGTGTTTCTCGGATTGTTTTTGAAACTGTCATCTGAGCAAGGGTTTTGGGGTTACACTAGTGTTTCTGATGATTACTATTTACCTGCTGTAGACCCTGTAAGTTTTAGGGAGCTTGAAATGCAGAATCTTCACTCTGGTTTGATTTCCTTGCCCACAAGATACTATGTGAAAGTCCTAGACTACTCCTATTGCCAAATGGTTTTAGGATGAAACCCAAAAGCTTGTGTAAGTTAAATTGTGGCGATCCCCTCCACGTCTTAGACCGGGCGGATATTAAAAAAATATGAAAAAATTAACAGGGTATCGAAAATATGAAAGGGTCTTTTATAGTTACTTTTATCAAGGGGTTGCCAGTGAATGTGATATTTTTCTTATTTACCCAGAGTATTGGGTTGCAGTGATGCACTTTTATTTGTAAAATTCCTTTGAGTTTTCAGTTATTGATCATTATGAAACACTTGCTATTCTGTTTTTGAAACATCATATTGCAGTGAATTTCACTGTTGTAGGTGAGCAGAAGAAAAATGTCTTGCTTGTTATGGCACATCCTGATGACGAGTCCATGTGAGTGCTACCATGGTTTCTTGTGCTCTTGATATTCTACGTAAATATGCTGTCAAGAAATGGAAAAATAACCTTTCCTTATTGTTCTATGATAGCTTGTTCCAACCAAATCGAGGCTTTCTGAAATGAATTTGGATTACGGGGTTTTGCAGGTTTTTTGCTCCTTCAATTAATTATTTGACATCACGTGGCCATACTGTTCGTATCTTATGCTTGTCAACTGGTATGTCTCATCTTGTTTTTTAATGCAGCCAACATTCTACTGTAGATTCTTTGAAATTGTATCAGTTAAAGAGTCCTAGATAGATGCTTATGTATAGTTTTTTTTATTTTTCTTTATCATGTGATAGTTATATTTCACTGTAACTGTGTGCTAATTCCTATGGATTGGCAATAGGTAACGCAGATGGCATGGGAAAGATTAGAAGTGATGAGCTATACAAAGCGTCTGTAATGCTAAAGGTGATGTAACTTATCTGGATACGCTGTGCCCATCATCTTAATGATTTGTTTCTTCATTCAAATACACTTTCATGGTTGCTATAACCTTTTTAGGACTGAATTATGATTTTAGCTAGTTATAAAATGGTTAAAAGTGTTTATTGAATCAAGGTCAGAAATGGATTAACGCTCCCTGAAGTTTATGAATGCTTGACCAGACTTGATGTAAAGATTCTGGCTGAACATGCCCTAACATAAGACACATACACCATAAGTCGACTCTTGGGGAAGTTATAAAGGAAGAGTAACATACTAGGGTTCTTGAACTTGTATGAGATAACAATTTGAACTTAAGCAAGTATACGTTCTTATGAAAGATGATTTGAAGAGACTGGAAATGACAGCCTTTTGTTCTCACATAGATGAGTGAAATTTAAAATGTTCTAATTGCATTATCTCTCTCTGAAGTCATCAATTTTTTGTCAGAAAGTTGAAGCTTGATCATATTGTGTTGACGCAGGTTCCTGTGCATAAAGTGAAAGTTGTAGACCATCCAGACCTACAGGTTTTTTCACGAGAATACCTCACTGTTCTCCTTGAAACTCTCTTAAGTTTTCTCTTCAGTGCATTTTTCTGATGTTTTATAAGTAGGATGGATTTGGAAAAGAATGGAATCGCTCTTTAATTGCTAAGCTTGTTGAAGAAGAAGTCACTTCCCATAGTATTGACTTGGTAAGATTTAGTTCCAGTTCATAGACCTTTTTGTTCTTTGCTAATTTGAAGGTCATGCTGTCTATGTCTACCTTAAATTGTTTGGAATCAGGTGCTTACCTTTGATAGTTATGGAGTTTCGGGTCATTGCAATCACCGAGATGTTCATACTGGAATAAGGTAAAACAGCTCTCCTACTCTAGCGAATTTGTCAAAGTATCTTAACTTCTCATTTAGTTTCCCATCATGCACATTACATCATATAGGCATGCACGATTAAAGATTGTTCCATTTTGTACAGCGTGTGTATAGTCTGCATAAGTATTTCAGAGAGGAGAAAACGAAACCTTAGTACTCGGAGACAACAATCCTGCTACTTCATATGTTAAATTATGGGATTTTTTGATTTTTATTCTCCTTGCAGTTATGTACCTTTTTGTTAGCTTATGTTTCTCAAGTTTGTATGTCTTCAGTAGATGGTATTGACGTGTAAGACTAATACTCATCTATATTGTTGCAGAAAGATGTTACTTGATTCTCGAGGAAAAATCGAAGCATGGGAACTAGTATGTTTACATTTCCTTTGACTAATTCTTCTTGCATGTCAAATTATCATTGTAAGTATATTATAGTATTTATGTAGATAAGTGGTATTGCATTTTCCACTATGTTTAATTTCGTTTATGTCCTTATATCTCTTGATTCATGCAACATGAATTGGAATCATGGAAAGTGAAGTAACATTTTCAAGGGTTTAAGACATTTGATTTACATGAACAAGGATGGAGCCGTCTGCACATGCCTGGATGTCGAATTAAAATTTGCCTGCTTACTTCTGTTGTGACTTGTGAACCTTTTTTGGTAGTTCTGGGTAACTCTCGCCCATCTTCCAAAAATTTTCAACTTCCTTGTATGCACCATTCTTCTTTTGAAATTTACCATCTTCCGTGACTCCACATCAAATTGTGTACTTAGGGTTTGGAGGGTTGGAAAATGACAAAGTTCACTACTTAGATGCTTAGTTGACCAATGTTAGTTAATTACAAATTGGAAAATTTATGTAAAGCAATGAGCAAGGCTTTGACTCAGAGGCGCAGATGCCACTGACGTGAATAGCTGCAGTTGGTATTGTAAATGCTTGAATTGGGTATGGTCTTACAAAGTATATGAGCAAATGGGCATGCCCTTACTCCCGGCGGTAGCCTTTATTCGTTTGAAATGAATGGAATATGAAAAACTGATGATAGGAAGATTCTCTATTCTGATGTAGCACTGGTAAGGTACATGGATAGAGATGATAATAATGAAGTCTATGTTAAGAAGAGTCTAGAGCTAGATGGTTAGGCTGTGATGAGTCTAACTAAAGACACGGGCGGGAGACTGGTTCAAGGAGGAATAGAGTTCTATAAATAAGGGCTTAAAGAACCTATCGCTTCATCCAGTTTTCAAGTTAGGCTGATGCCTTGAGATCCTTTGGAGTGTTGTCCATTTTCTGTGATTTCGCCATTGGAGTGCTGTCTTCCTTTGAGTTGTGTTTTCTATCTTAGTGTCTTATTTTTGCTTGAACCAGATTGCGTTCGTGTGATTCTTGATTGTTTTTGTTGACCTTCTCTTACATTCTAACAAGGCTATATTCTGTGATTCAGCACTTGCTTTACAACCTTTGTTTTATCCTCAGCTCAGTACCAACATACTTCGCAAGTATAGTGGACCCCTTGATGTCTGGTTTTCCAGCTTATTCGCCATGAATCATCTTGAAAGGGATTTCTACTTTGTTTTAAATGAGAAACCGCTCGAAAGCTTTCGTGCAATGGCACAACATAAGAGCCAGTGGGTTTGGTAGGTTTTCTCTACCAATGCATACTTTTCCGAATAAAGTAGGAAATCATCTTGATTCAGTACTTTGCAGGTTCCGAAAGTTGTTCGTTTCATTCTCAAGTTATACATACATGAACACGCTTCAGAAGATCAAGGTTTAGCTGGATGATCAAGGTGATCTATTCCCTTCTTCTACGAGGGTTAGTTATTAGGTTGAACCACATCTAGTAACTAGCTCAAAGTATATACAGTTTAGTTCAAAACTTTGAACAGGAGATAGGCGAGAATGTGATGTGTCTTTGCTAAATCATTCTCGACTTTAGCAAGTTACATAATTGTAGTCTTGAGTTGACGGGGTTACACGATTTACAATTGATGCAAGAAGGTGAAAGTTGTTGTAGGAGAGCTGTTGTAGCATGTTTGATGGGCGTTTGAGGTACTGTTTCGTGTTTTATGTCAAGAAGTTGCGTTTGACATAGTAGCATTTAAGGTTAAAGATAGCGTTTTTGCCACCGCTGTCAAAGAAAGTGATTCAAAACTACCACTTCCTCGATCTACATTGTTATTGCTTGACCCACTAAGCCCCAGTTCGGTATAACTCCGGAAACGGAAAGAGAATGAAAATGAATCTAGTCCGTCCATTATTTATGAATATTTTTTTGGAATCATTCATTGTGATTACATGTAAAATGTATTTGTTTTCTCATTTCGTTTATGGAGTTGGAACCAAACGGGCCCTGAACATATTTGCTTATCACACTATCGATTCTCGAGCACCTAAAACTGCCTTAAAACTGCCTTGTAAGTACTATGCTTAACGTGAAATGATACACTCGATTTTGCTAATTGATGAAATCAAAAGTTTTGAATCTCGATCGGGCAATCTGATTCTTAACAACACAAGAAAAATAACCTTAAGATTTGGCAATGCCAATATATCATTTCATCAACCGCAAACGAAGGTGGGAACAAAATTGTAATATCATCAAATTTAAGGGTATATATGTAATTCCAGACAATGAATCTATCGCAGCACTCATCCTGTCCCGGGCTTTTGATAGAAGCTCATCCTCTTGACACCTTTCTAACGGCCAAAAATGGCCTATTTCTTCACTTTCCACCCTTCTCATCGACACCCACAATTCTTCTCTCCCTCTCCCTGTAAGTACTCTTCTGCTCGTCTTTTTTATAATTCGCACTTGCATTCTCAAGCTTCTCTAGTTCCATGCCCTTTACATGAAAGTTCATTGGGTAAAGTTCTCCATGAAACGCCCAAACAAACCACCAAATTTAGTAGAGGTAGTAAAATTAGACCTGGTTTTTCTTCATCTAGCTTAGGCAATTCAAGAGTACAAGGAAATTTGGCAAAAACATCAGGTTCCGCAACTGTAAACACAAGTGAAGGAAAGACTTGGAGACGTTTGAATGATGCAAATAGAAGAAAAAAGGACTCTGGTTTTTCTTCTAATAGGGCAAAGGATAGTGATTTAGCTAGAAATTCCGAGGGAAATGGGAAATCAGTCAAAGTTGGTCAATATAATCAGGTGGTGAAGGGGAAGAAGTGGAAGAGGCCTAACAAGAGCAAGACTGATCCAGGTGATGTTAGGTTTAAAGTTCAACTGGATATGTGCTCGAAATCCGGTGATGTCATGGGCGCGATTGCTCTTTATGATTCAGCTATTAAAGAAGGCATCAGGCTGACGCAGTATCATTACACTATAATCTTGTATCTGTGTTCTTCTGCTGCTCTGGGTGTTGTGCAGCCTGCGAAAAGCGGGAGTGGTAGTCGGAGTACAGAAGTACTGGTTCCATCTACTGGTACTGTGGATGGATATGAAGAAACTGATGAGGATGAGGAGGAAGAAGAGGAAGATGATGCAAATAATGATTTGGATATTAAAGAGCAAATTGTTAAGAAGAAAAGGGCTGAAATTTTGGTGAGTGAGCCGGTGAAGAAGTACGCACTTGAAAGAGGTTATGAAGTATATGAAAGAATGTGTTTAGAGAACATTCCCATGAATGAAGCTGCTTTGACTTCTGTTGCTAGAATGGCAATGGCCATGGGTGATGGAGACAAGGCATTTGACATGGTAAAGCAAATGAAGGAATTAGGGATAAACCCGAAATTACGGTCATATGGGCCTGCCTTATCTGTATTTTGTAGCAAAGGGGAAGTTGAGAAAGCATTTGAAGTTGAGAAACACATGTTGGATCATGGTGTCCAGCCCGAAGAGCCCGAACTAGAAGCTCTTCTTAGAGTTTGTATTGATGGTGGTAAGTCTGACAAGATTTATTATTTGATGCATAAACTTAGAACAACAGTGAGATATGTCTCGCCCTCCATTGCGGATTTGGTCCAAAGGTGGTTCGAAAGCATAGAGGCATCAAGAGTTGGGAAGAGGAAGTGGGATCCGAAGATGATAGTTGAAAGAATGGAAAGTGTTGGTGGTGGTTGGCATGGTCAAGGTTGGTTAGGTAGCGGGAAATGGTCTGTATCACGGACCAATGTTGAAGCTGATGGATCATGTAAATGTTGTGGAGAAAAGTTGGCCTTGATTGACCTTGATCCCAAGGAGACCGAGAAGTTTGCTGAATCCGTTGCAGCTATTGCCTCAAAGAAGGAGAAAAACTTGAGCTTTCAGAAATTTCAGGTATGATGTTTCCTTCACTCTAATTGCATCATGCAAGTGATCAAATGTTTGATCAGATTTATATGGGGAAAAAACTTGCAGAGGTGGTTAGATTACTATGGACCCTTTGAAGCAATCGTAGATGCGGCAAATGTAGGCCTTTACAGTCAAAAGAAGTTCAAATTATCCAAGGCAAGATTGATTAACTCAATGAGCTTCAGGAAATCTTATAGTTTGTTCTTTGTTGCTATTTCAGTTCTCAGAATATGAAAGTCTCTGCAGGTCAAAGCTGTTGTCAACGGTATCCGTCAAATGCTCACTTCAAAGAAGTGGCCTCTCGTAATACTTCATAACCGACGTGTCACTGGCCCCAATACCGATGAGCCTGTTAACAAGGGCATAATTGATAGGTGGAAGGATGCTGATGCACTTTATTCAACACCTACAGGATCAAATGATGACTGGTATTGGTTGTATGCAGCCATCAAGTATAAGTGCTTGCTTGTGACCAACGACGAGATGAGAGATCACATCTTTCAACTATTGGGGAATGATTTCTTCCCAAGATGGAAAGAAAGACATCAGGTGAGAATCAAGTTTCTTGAAATTTCTGCTTTGTGTGTCATGTTGAGCTCAAGGGAACTTTCCGGCTTATATATTTAGGCTTCTGGTGTCAGGTTCGGTTTACCTTCTCTGAAGTTGGTCCGGTTTTCCACATGCCGCCACCATGTTCAGTTGTCATACAGGTAAGAACAACTACTGTTCTCAAATTACATGTATCCAAAGTATGTCCAGGGCCGTTCAATGAGTTTCGGAGACTTTTTTTTTATATGAATTTAACAAAACATATTTTATTAAGGAAAAAATGGGGGGAATTGGGGACCCTATGCTGTTGGGCAAAATGACACCCCTTAGTGAACGGGTCTAAGTATGTTGACTCTGAATCTTACAATGTATGGGATTTATGTGTTCCGGTGTTTTGATAGGAATCCAAAAGAGGGCAATGGCACATTCCAATTGTTTCCGAGCATCAATCTGAAGGGGAAAGAACATGGTTGTGCATCAAACGGATAAAATCATCTGTTTCGGCTTCCAAGCAAGATCCGCATGCCAGTATAATTGGTATGCTACTTTTTACTCCTATGAAGATTAAGTAATACCAGATTAAGTAAATAACTTGAATATGGAATGACTCAAACTTAGAGCTATCAAAACCTGACAAACCCGGAAATTTTACAGTTAGTGTCAAAGACCTATTGACTTGTGACCCAAAAAAACTTACTGTTTTTTATTTCTTCTGTTGTTTCAAATAGGTTAAATAGTTTTATGTTACAATGTCATATCTTTGGTTGTTTCAGAAGGAGCTAAATCGTTTTCGTCTTAATCAGCTTCTCCCAAGCCAAACCAACAAAACGATGAAAATCAACCGGATAACTTGAACTCCAAAATGGAAGGTGAGGAGGAGGATGAGCAGATACCAGCAGCAAAACAAGCTCAAGAAACTTACAGAAGAACCATAAATCTCATTCCAAAATCAGTTGTTCCGAGTTTTCGGACAGTTCTTGAAGAATTACAATCTGTAGAGGAGCAGAGTGGCTCTGTGATTGACTTCCAAATATGATATGTGAAATTGTTGATGGCTGATCTTTGTCACACTTTTGCCTATACATCAGTTTTGTTGAGAAATCTTTAGGGTTGATAAAAATAGCCACATCCGTTGAGAAACCAACAACTTCATCCAACTAGGTTGTTGCACGTGACATATTTCCACAAGGGATATCAACTATATCCTAAAATAGGCTATTTTATAAAAATTAATTTATGAACTTAGATATTTGGGATATTCAACCGGATCAACCTTGTTGGTTACTTGGATATATGGATATTCCTTAGTGGGATACGTAGCAACCTTTTATGATATATTTGAATCGTATAATTGAGTATACGGATCAGATCGCCCCAGTTACACATTCCTTAATTATAAAATAATATGATACGTGAAAAAGTGAGGAAATACGAGATGAAAGTAATATGATACGTGAAAAGTGAGGAAATACGAGATAATATAAATATAGGATACATTTGGAAACTATTAGCATATCAGAGATTAGTAGACGAAGATGAGGCTCATCCAATAACTACAATTAGATATGTGATTGAACAAGCTTATTTTTGTATAAGTTCTATTAGTGTTTGGAAGAACTAAACTTATTGTATGCTAAAATTATCAAAATAGATTTACCTTTTATTTAGAATTAATTTTTCATTAGGTTATGTTTGTAATATATCTTTCAATAATAAACTATCATAAGCTTTCTTCACTTAATGAAATAAATTTAAACTTTCATAAGCTAGTATAAGCTCTCGTATATACTCTCCAACACCGGATACGTAAATTATGTTTTTTTCCAATCATTGTCGTAAACTAGCTTCCAAACATATCCATAATGAGTTTTATCTACATGTTTATTAATTTAGGAGCACATATAAGTTATATGTAACATATCAAAATTCGACAACATTCATATTTTATAAAGAATAATTTGACAACATTCATATTTTAAAAAAAAAACATCCGTACCCAATGAATTACTCTTTACCCATAATCTTTATCAACTTTTCCAACGTAGCTTTTCATAAAAGAATCACTTTGCAAGTAGATTGCTCATTTCCCACCAAAGAATTTGAATAGGATTTTGCAGAATTCCATAAATGACAAAACAACTCTGAGTGAATATCTCTGGCGCAGAAACCCACACGAGACAACAAAATCAGAATTCCATGAAGAACAGATACCCTCATTTATTAACATACTTCAATTCAACGATTTCTCTGTCTCTCTCCATAATTTTTAATCAAATTTCATTCAACTACAGAAGATGGAACAAATAAAAAAATCACCCATCAAATCTAACTACTTTAATTGTGGCTATTTTTCAGGGTTTTCTGTCATCTTTTTCTTTAATTATTACGTATTTGCATTTGTTTATTAGAGGTGGTTACACACCCGCACTCACAAAGTCAAATTTATCTGCTCATTCACGTTCAAGGCCCCTTTCATGGAGTTGCAGATGGCATGAGTAAAACAGAGTACCGAGTTTTTGCTCATTTTTGGGTTACGCGTAGAGATTAGAGAGATTAACAGGTAAAGAGTTGTAATTTGCTCTCTTAAATTTCATTTTCTATACGGGTCCTTGGTTTTCTTGTTTCTCTCTGGCGGATGATTCATTATTGTAGATCATAAAGTTTGGTTTGATTTCCTTCCATGTTCAGTAGTTCATAAATGCTTCTTTGCATGTGTTTTTTTGCAGTATAAAAGGAATATGCCTCAGGTGAGTAGAAAATCAAGTGGGTATAGATCATTCATCACTTGCGATGATCCCAGCGGTGTGGTTGAGTGTAAAAATGTCAGAAACCCTAGAAAAATCCCTACTCAAGAACAGCTTTGCTCAAAGGAGATTGCTTTAAGCAGGTTAGAAAAGGATTCGAGTAATGTATCAGGATCAATAAAGAAACAGCAGAAGAAGGCTCATGTCCGCCGCCTTTCTAGATCTAACAAAGATCCATTGAAAGAGATTAGTATTGATGAAAGAAACATTCCTTCAACGAGTTCAAGCCAATCGTCGGTTTTATGTTCAAGTAATTCTTCATGGAAGAAGAATAGGAAGCTGAAACGCTTGAATTTGATAGAGAAATTGATGGGTCTAGAAGATGATTTTCCAAAATCATTGCCATCTAGCCCTGGAGAGAAAATTTCAAAACATGAACTGCAGCATTCTAAGAAGTTAGATCGGAGGAGGACAGTGATTCAGATGATTGAAGGTGTGAAATTCCGAGGATTTTTCAACAGTTTGGTAAATCGATTGAATGATTCTTCCAGCTTGAGCAATTCTCGTGTTTGCGATTGTAATGAGAGTGATGATAGATCACTTATCAAACCTTTGAGGTTTTCGTGTCTGAATTTGGAGCATCCAATTATACCAAAGACTCGAGGTGAGTTGTTGGATCTCAAGAGTGAAGAAATGATGCATAATATGAGAGTAAGAAGCAATCCTTTAGCTCAAGTAGATCAGAATGACACTTTGCATTTGAATACTGTCAAAGAAAATTTGACTGGCATTACAAGGAAAGCGAAAGGAACAAGAGCTAGAAGCTCTGAAAGCCATTTGAGATCTCAAGCCGGGACATTGATGTCGAAGAGATCAAAAGGAGGCACTTCAGTAGCTGTGAGTTCATTTCCCTTTTGATGCTTTGTTAGCAGAATATATTCATTTTTTTTTATCAGAAATGAAATGTGAATCTCTTTTATGCAGAATGATTACCTGATTTGCAAGGATGAAAGGAAGCCCATCGTGATAATGGCAGATAGCATGGTAAATGCATCTCAAATTGAGATCACAGGTAAACGCATAGCAGATGATTCTGTAGATCAGATGAAATTCAATCATATTACAAAAGCAAGCTTCAATCTTTTTCATGATTGCAGATTATGTTGATGAGGAGTGGAGTTATCCCAGTGAATCTTCGTCGTTAACCAGAGACGAGTTTGACACCAAGAATCAGACTATGTGTAGTGAACATGAGTATCAGAGTAAGAAAAATAAGAATTCTGTTGATCATGAAAGTCCAATGGAAATCTCTACAGACAGTAAGAAGTTAAAATCTTTACTTCTGAGCAATCCATGTTTTGTCAAAAGAGTAGAAGAGCTATTTGGTTTGAAGATAAATACAGAAAGAGCATTACAACAAACTGCTCATGAAATCAACTCTAATGATCTTAGTACAAAGGTCTTATTAGATGCTGCAAGTGAGATTATGGAGTTTCTTGGCTCTCAATACTCGAGAGCGTATGTATCTCTTCCAGGGACCTATAAAAGGAGCCTTAGTTCTTTGAACCTCATATTGGATGAAGTGTGTAAATGGATCAAGGATTTGAGATGCCATGAAAAACCCGGGGAAAACGATCTTTCAGATGATAGCCTTATCTTGCTAGTAAAGCGAGATTTAGGCAGCAGCCGAATGGGCATTCGGGCATGGGACATTGGTTGGAGAAGCTCACTGGAAGAGATTGTAAGAGGGATTGAGGAGCTAGTCTTTAGTGAGCTAATAGATGATGTTCTTGTAAAGCTAAGTTGAGCTTAGCTAATTAAGGTCCCAACTACCGACATGTTAAGGGTTTGTTTGGATGCATTGATAATGTAGTATTGAACTCACACTTATTGCAATTGCAAGTATATACTGTGTGTTGAGATTGGTATATATGAATCTCATGTATTATTCAGAACTAAAAGAATTTTACTGTAAGAGCTCAAGCTTCTGTGTTAATTGTTTTTTGTGAACAAGTCAAACATTAGGTAGCCGGCCTGAAGATGAGAAAGTGAAGAGTTTCCATTGCAAAGTTGTTTACAGGGCTTTTATACGAGCCGAGTCAACACTAAGGATCCGTTGATTTTAACTCCGGAATCGAAAACGGAATGGAAATGAATCTAGTTGAGATACGGAATGGAAATGAATCTAGTTGAGATGTAGGGAAAATAATCTCACATCGATAACACGCAATCAAGTGAACCTACCATATAAGCATTCGGGCTACTCCTCCTATAGCCAATTGGTTTTAGGATGGAACTCCGTGTGCTTGTATGTGTGGTTCACCGGAGAGTATGAGATGCTCAATCCGAGAAAGAAAAAGAAAAATGTGACCCGAGAAAAAAAAAAGAAAAAAAAATGTGTAAAGTGTTAACTAGTTGAGGTAGTTAACACTTGAGGGGGAGTGTTGAGATGTATGGAAAATAATCCCACATTGATAACACACAATCAAGTGAACCTACCATATAAACATCCGGGTTATTCCTCCTATAGCCAATTGGTTTTAAGATGGAACCCCGTGTGCTTGTATGTGTGGACCGTGTGGTTCACTAGACGTGTACCCCCACGTCATTCGGTCCCGGAACGGATATAAGAAAAAGTAACATTCATATATATATCCTTATTCGTGAAAAGTTTTGGAATCATTCCGTGTGACTTAAAGTAATTGGAGTAGAATTTGATTACTTTTGATATCCTATAAAAAAACAAAATATTTTGGGGAAGCAAGTGAATTTTGCAAATGATTCCATAACATTTCATGAATAAGGATTTTTTACTAAATTTGTTTTCATTCCGTTTCAGTTCCGGAGTTCGAACCAAACAGACCCTAAATTTAAAACGAGTTTTAAAATGTGTTCATCTTCTACTCATTTAGAAAGTGAAAGAGTTCGGGCCATATTCGAGTAGCTCGGCTAAGATAACATCCCCACGTACCTGAGTAATTTATATTCACTTCATTTGGAAAAGTAATCTCCTACAAGAGCGTAGTTTGAGTTATATCTAATCGAACCGAACCGAACCCGGTTCTCTTAATTCTCTTTGTTGTGAGGGAAACCCGGTTCTCTTAACATAATATAATCTTTTTGTTCTTATTCATAGTATGTATGAGTTGATTTGTCAAGATTTTGTCGCTAGTTCAAATTTGAGTTAGGAGTCATGGCACGAGGATTCTGACATTGTAAACTTATATACATAATCTAACGGAACTCGTATTCGCACGGTTCAGGATTTACGAAATGCACGACTCATTCGCAAAGCGTGAACGTGGTCTTACGTTCACGCTTTGCGAATGAGTGAAAGGGTCACGCATTCGCAATGCGTGACCGTGACGGTCACGCATTGCGAATGCGTGACCCTTTCACGCCCTAAAAGCGCTTACGGAATGAGATCCCGTAAGCGCATTCATTCAAAAAAAAAATCGGAAGCAGCGACGAAGCGACGAAGAAGACGAGAAGCCGAATCAAGCACCATTCGACACAAAATCAGCAATGGACAAAGACGGTAACGAAGGAAGGCCATTTCAGAAGCGGAAACACGACCCGAGAGAGGTATCGTTTGATTTTTGTTCGGTTTTTGTTCGGTTTTTGCTCGGTTTTCGTTTTTCACTTTTCGGTTGTTAATTGAGCATGAAATGGACATGAATAGGTTAGATTGTTGTTGAATTAGTTAGTTTTAGGTTGATTGAAGAGAGATTGGTGAAACTGTGGCCGAAGGACCTTCGACAGTCCGCCTTCAATGGCGGACTGTCGAAGAAGATGAACAGTACTCCCACGGTCACGCATTGCGAAACCGTGGGAGTACTGTTCATCTTTTAATGCATTGGAATTATAATTCCAATGCATTAAATTAAAAAAAAATATATTAAATATATAATTAATTTTAAAAAACTTAATTTAATTAAAGAATAATAAATACAAATTAAATTAAATAAAAATATTTTTATTTAATTTAATTGTAACATATTAAATATATTAAATTAGTTTATCTAATTTAATTTAAAATAAGATGGATTAAAAATATTATATTAAATATATTAACATTTTATAATCTTAATTAATGTATATTAATTCAAAATAAACGGAAAAAAATATATCTAATTAATTTAATTGTAATATATTTTTAAATTAGTTTATCTAATTTAATTTAAAATAAGATGGATTAAAAATATTATATTAAATATATTAACATTTTATAATCTTAATTAATGTATATTAATTCAAAATAAACGGAAAAAAAATATATCTAATTAATTTAATTGTAATATATTAAATATATTAAATTAGTTTATCCAATTTAATTTAAAATAAGATGGATTAAAAATATATAAAATAAAATAGATTAAAAATATATATAATTAAAATCTCTACCTTTACTTTTTCCCCCTAATTTTATTTATGTAATTATAATTTATTTAATTTATTTTAGTTTCTTTTAAATTCAATTTAAATGAAAGTAAAGGAAACTAAATAAAAGAAAATTAATTAAATTGACCTGTAATATCAAATATAGATATTACAGGCCATGCAGAGACATAGACGGAGGCGTCCCACGGCCTCGGCTCGTAGAGATGGTCTCGCCACTGCGAGAGCTACGATGGGGAGGAGGTCCCACGTAGCTGGTTCGGCTGCCGACACACCACCACCACAGCAGCCACAGAGACCATGCATCTCAGATGCATCTCCGGCTCTCCCTCGGGAGGTTCTTCCACCACCGACGTATGGATCTGACTCGGACCAGGATGTGGCCAGTCCTTCTGTACAGGCAGGGGAGATAGATCCCACAGCTGGCGAGCGCGTTGATACTACTGCTGACGAGCAGGTTGAGCCACCTACTGATATTACTGCTGACGAGCACATGGAGACAGCTGCAGATATTCCTGCTGAGGAGCAGGTAGAGCCGCCTGTTGGCGATCATACCGAGCAGCGAGATTTTGACTTCGATGCTCCAGCTGCAGATCCTGTAGTACCGCCGCAGCAGGAGCCATTTGTACCGGCTGATCGAGGTCGTGTAGTTGCTGATACAGGGGCACCATTGATCAGCGATGTGCTCACTTGCTATGCCGGACACCGTGCTCGAGGTGTCTGGATGGGAGAGGTAGATAACTAAACACAATTACAACACATTATCTTACAAAAAGTAAATTAATAAAACGTTTAATTGAATATTCGGTGTGTTATGAAGGAGGATTACAGGAGGCCGATGACAGCTTTACGGCGGATAGAGCACATTCAGACACTCAGTAGATGGATTTCCGACGCTGATAGAGCGGACCCCACTTCCTGGTTTGCTTTAGCATCTCAGAGTGGCTTGATGGGTTTGCTAGATGTCTCTTTTGCTGGAGTTGACCACGCCCTCATACATGCATTTGTGGAGCGCTGGCATCCAGAGACTAGCAGTTTCCATCTACCTTGGGGTGAGATGACCATCACCCTGCACGATGTAGCCGTCATCCTAGGCATTAGGATTGATGGAGAGGCCATGGTCACACCTATGCTGGCACGAGATAGGGTTAGGTGGCTGAGTGATACATTTCACATATCAGAGGTGGAGGCTAGGAGTCACCAGACAGCTCTACCAGTGGACCTGTTGAGGACTGCGTATGATGCCATTCGGCGCGACCCAGCTACCCCAGCTGAGGAGGTGGCATCTGTGTTTCTTCTTTTCTTTTTAGGGTCATCCTTGTTCGTCGATAAATCGACGAACAAGATTCGACCTTTTTTGATCGACTTCGTGCGAGACCATGGGCGGACTGGAGACTATGCTTGGGGCACCGGCGTCCTAGCGTACTTGTACTCGTACGTATAACTATCACTCTACTTCAATACCTAATAAATTCTTATTGTTACTGTTATGATAAAATGACAAATCTGGACTTTACCTACAGTATGTTGGGCGATGCCTCACGACTGAAGGTGAAGACGATAGGAGGATGTACATCCCTTCTACAGGTAAGAACTTTCATTGTAATTAGTCACTTTAGATAAGAACTTACATTTGTTAATCTTACTAATAACATCTTTCATTTACTTTAATATTTACAGTTCTGGATCTATGCCCACTTCCCGTCCTTGGGTTGTTCAGCGGCAGAGGATCCAGGACGTCATGGATCTGCCATATGGGCTTCTAGACTGTCTGTTCCGAGGACACCAGCACCCACTCTTGAGAGGTTGAGATCCTTGCGCTCACAGTTAGATCAGATGAGAGCGGAGGACATCAAGTTCATGCCATATAGCGACAGAGTGTTAGATTTTGAGGGCGAGTTTGCTGTGTCGAGGTACCGAGGGACGATCCAGATAGGAGATATCATCGAGGCATATATGCCGGATCGAGTCCTCCGACAGTTTGGGTACATTCAGACGATCCCACTTCAGAGGATTGTCCCTTATTTGGAGCAGCGCCCCGCTTCTGGCAGTAGAGGGTATAGGGTGAGATTCCATGGCGCAGATGATCGTTGGGCTGCTAGACACGAGGAGGCGAGCAGATTTGCGCTTCAGGGTCAGACCAGGGCCCCTTTACCATGGACAGTATCTGAGGACTACATGTCCTGGTTTAGCGAGCGGTGCCATCCATTTCTCCTTCCTGGCTCAGCTATGCAGTCTCCACCGGTAGATCGTCCTCCTCCGGTCCCTGTTTCAGATACTCGGGTACGAGATATTATTTAAAGTTTTATAGTATTATGCTTTACCTTTAACTGACAACTTTATTTTCCAATGCAGAGGCTACACATTATTCAGGCCCGCCTACGGGATATTATTAGTCGTGGCTCAGTGACTATGGAGGACATACATACGATGTACGACGAGTCAGTTGGCCAGGACGTTCATATTGCACCATCTCAGGTCAGGGCGACACAGCCGAGACGAGATTGATGTACTTTACATTTTGTAGTATGGTGGACATACATGTCATGTATTTTAACTTTTGGTGTATACAAGTTTATTGAAGTTATGAAGTTTATTGAAAGTTTAATGAATCTTATTGAAAGTTTATTGAATCTTACAAGTTTATTGAAGCTTATGAAGTTTAATGAAAGTTTATTGAATCTTATTGAAAGTTTATTGAATCTTACAAGTTTATTAAAGCTTATGAAGCTTATGAAGTTTAATGAATTCATTCCTTAATATTCATCAAGTGGAGCATTGTAGTCATAGCTAGTAGCAACGAATCATCCATTAGTAATTCCGATGTAGAACAGAGGATCGACGAAGAAGAAAAGACTAAGAGATTGACTATCACTTCATAAGCTTGCCTTACAATACAAACATCCATCAACCAAATGAAACCCTAAAACACATATAACATATCACTCTGAATCTGAAATGTCTGAATAAGATACGAGATTGATCCACACTTCTCTGGGACACTCTTTGCGCCGGAGGTCGTCGAACATCTTGAATCTATCTTTGAAGTGTGCATCCCATCCATCAACGCTAGAATCATGTCCATGCCTCCATGGAAGGGTCAAAGGTGGTAATGGAGAGTCTGGTTTAAGCCAAACCTAACGAAAGATGATTGCCAAATGAAAAATTGATTACCTTTTTTTGTCATCCTTGAATAAAAGTAACAGAATATATGAGATATAAGTGGTGTAGAAAGAAAGAAAACTTACGGCTACAAAGTGATTGCCATTGACCCACGCTATTGCACGAATCTCTGTTGGGGGTTCTTGGTTCTCAACCGTTGTAACAATTGGTAAACATGTCTCGGGGGTAGAGCCAAGTATAACAACTGCACACCGGTAATATGTCGCTGCTACTGTTGCAATAAGTGGACACTTCATCCAATTCTCCGGCCCACAAGGTATAGGATCAGTCCACCAAGTGGCCTCGATAACTTGATCGACCGTCCATTTTACCGCCGACTATTGACAAAAAAAAAACAAATATTAGTGAAATTTATCATTTTATCAACAAAATATAGTAAATCAAAGAAAAGGATGAAGGGGTTATCAACAAAAAATACTCACACGTGCGTACAAGTCCTTTCTCATCAACAACTCTGTAGCCAATTCCCTTCTAACAATCAAGTAATCTTCTTCCGAGTATCCCGAAACCACGGCAAGAGATCTAAATCCACAATGCCCATCTCCTTTAACATCATAGGCTGAAAGGATGAAGGGTTTCATGAACTTCTGCATCTGATCACCCTTGAACCGATAGTTCTTAGAACGTCTGGTGGTGCCTTTCTTACCACGTGGCTCAGCCTCCTCAACTTTAACTTCAACTTTGGCCTCTTCAGGCTCGGGCTCCTCCACTTTAACTTCCACATGTTGTCTTGCTTTAGGTGGACGACCTCGAGGACGTGGACGTGCCGATCCAGAACCATGTTCAAACCGACTTGGTTCTCTCCTTGTTGAAAGAATGCCGTACTTTGGTGGTCTTCCTTTAGTTCTGACTTTCTGCTCTGGTACTCTCAGCGTTGATTTTCCCGGACTTGTAATATCTTCATATGATGAAGCCATCCGCTCAAGCACATCTCTCGGAAGCAAATTCTTGTCCAATCGCTCCCTAAAGTCATTGAGTGACTCCATGTATGGATCAATATGGACAACCTCATCTTCATGCATCGGATTCAATTTTTCCCATCGTACTTGCTTCCAATAAGGGTGAATCTGATCCAAACGTATTGGCTCCCGATGCCTAATAGCAATATAGAACTCGTGCGTACAAGGCAATCCATGAGCTTCCCTCCAATATGAATCCTTACATGTTGTCAAGCTTCTAATTTGCTTTGCCTTCTCGTAGATCTCCAACAACTCCAAAAAGCACTCGTTGCTTACTTTGTTTCGGAGCAAATCAAATATAGGCACACGCACAGCCAACAACATCCTCTCACGTGACATCTCTATTGACGCTTGAATCTTATCAATCTGATCATTTACCATCAAGTCAATGTTCTCCATCACCAACTGAAATCCTTGAACGGTAGAACGCAATGTACCCTTCAACAATGAGTGTGCTGACTCACACCTAACAACCAATATCAATTCAATAAATTAATCTACAAGACAAACATTAGAAAACAATTGCAAACAATATAGAAATAAGTTCTTACGCATTCGTTGTCCTCGTGCCAAAGTGTAGATGCAAGTCGCACCAATATCGAACAATTGCTTCCTTGTAGGGGATTAGCCATGTAGTTTCCAAATACTCCATCAACCTCGGATAAGCTTGCCAATGCACTTTCATTTCACCCAAACGACGCTCGTAACTCTCAGGAGATCTAGATTCAATAAGAGCATGGTAGTGTGCTGCAAAAACAGCTTGTAATTCCTTTGACCGAGTCACCGCCCAAGATCTATGTTGGATGTTGCACTTTATATGAAAGGTGCAAATCATGTGCTTCACATCCGGAAAAACAACACCGAGGGCACTTATGAGTCCTAGCTCTCTGTCCGTCACAATCACCCCCGGTGTAACATTTCCGCACACATGTCGGAGTCTCCGTAATGCCCACTGGTAATGATTGGCGTTTTCCTTGGCCATGAAAACAAATGCTATTGCAAACGTCAACCTCGTGCTAGTGATACCGACAATCTCTAACAACGGCATCTTGTACCTATATAGGATATATTATGAGTTTACATTTATATTAAACTAAAATCATAGTAACATGTATATTAAAACTTACTCGTTCGTCTTGTACGTCGTGTCCATTACGATGACATAAGGAAATAGGTTGAGAAGATGTCTTGAATCCGGATGCATGATGAAAAAATCTGAAATTTCTTCCGATTCCGAGCATCTTCTCACATTTACATAATAACGACGCTCCTCTAAAATATGTAGGGCTTGTTGGAGAGGACTCCGTCCTTCTGCTTGTAGCTTCCTAATCTTCATTCCAGCATTGTATATTTGTTCGATTGTGCTGACGTTGTATGGATCATCTAACTTTATTGACTTCAATATATTTCTCGGCTTGAAACCCGACCCAAGCTCACGTCCCACCTTCCGAAATTGTTTCTCCGTCAATCTCCCAGCATATGTGTGTCCCTTCAACTGCTCGGGAAGTGTATGATTGTGCACTCCATTTATAACATGCAACGTCCATTTCTCAGCCTCGCTTTGTACGCCCTCAAGCTCAAAACAACATCCGTCCTTCTTCGATTTCTGTGCTCGACTAGAAGATGACTCGGTATCAGGATCCACATCTTTCTTCTTACGAGGGGCTCCAAAACGTTCGCATGTCAAACGAAACGTAACGAACCCCCAAGAATTCTTCCACGACCTACTAGTAACCAACACCATGTTCATGGTTCCACCCATGAATCGAGCCCAATCCACCATCGTCTCGCGATCATGGAAAAAACCGCGAATTTCAAACATTCGCGAATAATCACTCCCTTCGTCACGAGAATAATTCGGAAGATCCTAGTTCACATAGAAAAAAAAAATAAAATTTCTAGTTTTCGGTTTTCTAATCTCCAAATAATAAAAACACGAATTATAATAAATGTTTCCTAATTAATTGCAACTATATCTAACTTAAAAATACATTATATACAACAATTCTAGTTTTTCTATATTTTCGGTTATAAAGTACTTACCTCGAAATGCCGAAGAAACTCGTCTGGATCACTAAATTTTGTATCGTCGAACGGAATCATCACTTCATCATCCTCGTGTGTTGACATTCTCGCAGCTGTTCTCCAGAAAACGTTGTGTTGTTTTTTCGAAGATGTTGTGAGCGTTTTTCACCTCTTCTATTACTATCTTTATATAACCAAATGAAATCAATAACGTTCAAATTACAACGGTCACTTTTACAACGTTCGAATTACAACGGTCACTTTTCAACGTTCGAATCTCAACGGTCATAAATCTACGTAGACGTGATGCGTATACGAAATCGACCGCCGTGCCCTTAATATCCCCCTAATCTAAAAATGCAAATACATACTAAATGAATGTAAATTGATGGTAATTAACATGAATTGATATATACGTGTTGAAGAATCTAAACATCTTCATACAAGAGAAAATTATGCTTGTGACTTTTCATATGTGCGAACAAGTAAATATGGTTTGGTTCTGGACAAGTTCCAATAAGAAGAGGTTTTTGTGGTACCTTAATAAATTTTATTATAATTTTAAAATATTTTTAGTAAATTTTTTTAATAGTAAAATCATTCTATAAGTCTACGGAAAAAAAATCTTACTTTACCTACACCAATTAGATATTATTGCATTATCTACTTTAATTCATTTCGTTGTACTCAAGGCATTTGAATAATACTGTGGCGTGACATTGTTCCATCAAACTCCAAATGATTCATATAAGGTGTTTGGGTAATATTGTGGCTCCTTGTGTGACATTGCTCCGGCAAATTCTGAATGATGCATACTTATATTATTTTGATTCCCCACCCATTATACCAGCCATAATATAAATGAATATTTAATATATACATGTCCGTTTCTATTTAATAAAAACATATAAAACTAGTCAAGCTTAAATACATAAAGGAAAAAACTTAAAATAAAATAAAAAATTGTGATCCGAAATTCGTTTTAGTGAAAATGCTATTAGTTTTTCATATTCGGCGGTTCTAATAAGTGGAGAAAGGATATGTCATATGCGTCGGATAATGCACACAAGTTTACGGAGTTCGTCATAAAAGTAACTTATGAACTCCCAACCGATGATAACAGACCAACACAAACCTGTCACTCTCATAGACTGATATCAAATAAATTTATTTATTTTATATGACGGGTCTAAGGTGTAGAGGATTTTCTCAATTGTCAGGACCCAAATACAAAATTATCCCGGTCTAGGACATTTCACTCATGCCTAATGTTACTAAACCAATTTTAATCGCATCCGGTTTACAGCATATGTTCCCAAGAGCCAAACAAAGTCAAAAAGAAATGGTGAGAACAACCGAACAAGTTATTCTTCAGAAGGGGCACCGGCGTTGCTAATCTCCGTTACTCTCTCCACCAATTGGAAGCTTGTCGATAGGAATTAACTAGATTGGAGCTTCGGATCATCAGCTGGGCGTAATTTTGTCTACAGAAGAGTTTTGAGATGGGAGATGACAAGATTACGACATCTATGATAGGGAGTAGTAGCAGAGATCGGGAACTCCTAATTCCCGTCGCCGACACTGTCGATGATAAGCCCTCTCCTTCGGTTTCCTCCTCCCACAACACAGGTCGTGAGGTAATGATCTTGATGGATCCACCTGATTTAGGGTTTCGATTTCCAATTTTGTTTTGCTGAGATTGATATGTTATTATGTTCTTCGTTTGTATGTTTTAATTGTGTAGAATTGGTTGCTGCTTATGGGATTATGTAAAAGTTCATCACTAAAGCAAATTCGGTTTGTTTATAGTTGTTTTAATCGGTCTATCCCAAACTCGGAATTGAAACTCAATAAAGGATGTAATTTCCCCCACAATAAAGGATGAAATGGTTACATAGTGCATGGATAATATGAAACCTCATTACACTTCGGTTCTGCCCCTGCACATGCCCATCATTTCATACTAGTTAATGGTGAGGATGGATGTCTTTGAAGGAAATAGATGCTAACTACTGTTTCATACGAATCAGAAAAGCTTATAATTGAAATATAGTTCGCCCTTCCTCCATTGGACCTATTTAATTGACATTCCTCTTCAAATGTAATTCTCATGGTTTTTCTGTTTTGTATGCTGTAAAATGATTATCATATTTTAGTTAGTCTCCATGGAAATTTGAATTTTTTGTATCTGTTTGTGCAGACATTTTCTAAAGTTATAAGAAGTTGGGCTTCCAAGAAGTTTATGACTGGATGGTAGGTGTATTTCATCTTCATATCTGAACTGTGATGTGTCCTGTATTGCTTAACTTATGATCCTTTGCTTACATGACTTTATTTATGATTTGTATCCTTGAGAATCATCTATTGACAGAAAGATAGGAGAATAGTTTACTTTATATCACCATTGATTTGAGTAATTTAAGTCATGAACTAGAGGGTAGCGGGTAGTGGCAGCCTGGCAGTAGATTCATTTTTTCTGTTGAAACAAGTATAATTGAAGAACAAAATATGGTCTTTTGGTGAATGATTGGCTGTTATTTCAATCTTCTTTTCTCTTAGCTAATTTTCCTACTAGTTTTTTTCTCATTCCTTTTTTTTTTTGCAGTGTTATCCTTTTTCCAATAGCTGTCACATTCTATATAACTTGGTGGTTCATACGATTCGTGGATGGATTCTTTTCTCCAATCTATGCACAGCTTGGGATTAATATTTTTGGTGAGCAAATATCTCCAATTTAAATTAAAAATTGTGTCTCTTTTGTTTATTGGACATTACCTGTGCTACTTAGTTTGGTATTTAGTTGTATTACTATATTTTCCTTCTTTATTCTCCAAGATGAGTTTAGTGAATATCAGGAAATATCACTATCAACTTCACTCGTTTGCATATCTGGAAATTGTCATATATAGCATTTTTCTGTAAGTACATTTATGATGTTTCATGCCGGAAATATAACTTCTACTTAAATCTATATTTGGTTTACACCAATTGCGATGCCGTTGGAAATTTTGCTACTTGTGTCACTTTTTCCAAAAACTTTTGACCTATAAGTCTATAACCAGTCTTAGTATGCTTGATTGCTTGACTAATTTTCCGTAGGTAATGGCACCAATTATCATCTATTATTGATAGCATATGTTTTGAAGAGGTTGACAAAAAGGGTTGCTTTCTCAATGAAGTTTTAGTCGAAAAAAGATGTTTCTTGTTGAAAATCATTTTACTAGCATAATTCCAGGCATCAACTTTGTGTGGTCAATATCATGAAATTTATACTGCCTGTTCAAATCTCTGCAATGTATTCTTGTGATTCTTGTGTACATATTTGCAATTTGGTTGTTCCGCATTATCAAACTGTTGTTTGTTTCTTCTCAGGTCTGGGGTTCATAACCTCCATAACTTTCATCTTTTTGGTGGGGGTCTTCACATCATCATGGCTGGGGGCATCTGTTTTGAGCCTCGGTGAGTGGTTTATCAAGAGGATGCCTTTTGTTCGACATATCTACAATGCATCAAAACAAATAAGTGCTGCCATATCACCAGGTGAGCTTTATACCGACTTCTCCTTCACATGCTTTTCTCTAGATATTGTCTGATTGGAAGACTAATATGTTGCAGATCAGAACACACAGGCCTTTAAGGAAGTAGCTATCATAAGACATCCTCGAATTGGTGAATATGCATTTGGTTTCATCACTTCATGGGTTACCCTGCAGGTGTGATACGAAGCCATATTTAAGCAAAAAATTTTTAACTATAGCCTTCTATTCCTAGCACACTTGCTTTGTTTGGATTATATTGTTTTTTAGTAAGTGACTATCATTTATAAAAAAATTTTTTTCCAAACACTAATTTCATTGGAGTGGGATCTGTGTGTTCATTCCCGATCATTGAAGAGGTGATTCCTTCCAATTACTAGTTTCAATGCATCTTCAAGTTGGCAGCCAATCCAATTCTTTTGAACAATAAACCATGCACAAAGAAATGGTCTTTATTAGTGGCTTGCCAAACAACACCTAAAATATTCGGTGCTGTCATATATCTGTTAATGTACTCGGACTATGTAATAAATGGTAGCATTGTATGAATGTGGTTGTTTAATGTTAGCATCAGAGCGGCAAGTTTGCTAATGTTTCCGAGTTGCACTTAGCAAGTCACATTAATGCTAATTGTCGTTTATTCTGTTCATGACAGACCTATTCTGGAGAAGAGGAACTCTGCTGTGTATATGTTCCCACGAACCATCTATATATTGGTGACATCTTCTTGGTCAACTCCAATGATATTATGAGACCAAATCTTTCAGTCCGAGAAGGCATTGGTGAGTCCATTCCTGCTTGGTTATTTTTGTTGTTATGGCTGTAAGAGCAACTAGAAGGGCACTTAGCACGCAATTTTGTAAATTTGTTTCCAAAAAAACTATCATTAGCCCTAATATTTAAATTTGTTTACCTATTAGTGAAGCTCATTTTATGATTTGGTTGCAGAGATCGTTGTGTCAGGTGGAATGTCGGTGCCCCAGATCCTTTCGACGTTGGACCCAAGGATCTCTCCCATGGACAGAAGTAGACCGAGAACCTAAGCGTGTTAAGTTGGGGTTAGTGTTCAAAACTGCAAAAACTTCTAGCCATTTAAGCACTGCTTTAGACATTGAGAGTGTTTGTCACGATCTTCCGAGTGTCTGTGTTGACAATTTTATAGGCTTGTTGATAAATATTCTTTTGACTCTTTGAAAATGTATCTCCTTCACTCTGTGTAATCATCAAATTCTGCTTTGTTTATGGGCTCAAGCACATATACGTAAGAACAATAGAAACATGAGATCTTTTTGGGTGAAATAGATTGCAATTTACACACTAGCATTAGCTATTATGTTTGATATGGTTGAAGGGTGTGTTTGCTTGTTCTTTTAAAAATTGAAACCTTATCGTGTATGAAATAGAAAATTCAAGCGGGAGGGAGATCAGAGGCGAGTATAGTGGGAATAAAATTTGTTAATTCAAAGTTGGCTTATGCTAAACTCTTTCAATTATATCTCTGTGAATATGTGATCAAGCTATAAACCTAACCAGGCAAAATTTTCATTTGAAGCTTCAAATCCTAGATTACGAAAAACAATACAAATAAATAAATTCGGTATGTACGATGAGGAACTCAACCAAGCTTTACACCCTAATAAATTCAGATCGAAATTTATACTCGAAGCTTTAAACCCTATATATGAAAACAATAAATGAGTTCTTATCAAGATTGTTCTCAATATAAATAGGCGTTTCAATAGGAGGGAGGTAGTAGAGAGTATTTATATTGGTTGATAGAACCCTTAACCGAAACCGAACCTACTTTTATAGGTTCGGTTTTCGGTCCAAGGTTTTAGTAAAATTAGTTTTAGGTTTTGTTCGGTTTGTACGGTTCGGTTCAGTTTTGGACCTTTCCCCATACCCTCAATCGCTAGAGTTTTTTTTAAAAAAAAAATCCCCTCAAGGATAATTAAATGGGTTGTTTGTTGTCTAGGGGTAACAATTTCACCCGCACCCGGTGGGTATCTGAATCACCTGAATTATAAAAAGCAGGTCAAAACCCGAAAAGTTGGGTGATTGGTGAAGGTCTTTCACCCATCACCCAACCTGATACCTCCGAAGTATTTTTATTCACGCTCCACTTGCCCGCATAAGTCACACCATTTATCCTCGACCACCCTTTTCGTAATTAAATGGTGCTTACACGCCAAGACCTTGTAGGAATGTCATTCATGAATTCTTCCGAAAAACTATAAGAACACCAAAGATAGAGAAAAACCAACAAGATTATAATACTATTAGTATGTGCAGAGTCAAAATAGGAGATATTTGTCCTTAATTCTGAAAACGTCCTAGATTACGACATTTTGAATTGCATTCCGAATCCTAGGATAAAACTGCACTACATCCAGTCCCGTAATGACTTTGAAAATCTAGCAAACTACTTCTACGTTACACTCTCGAGTATTGAGGAGAAATGAGGGGAGAAGACGTTTAGTATTTTGTTCTATTGTGTGTTGGTATGAGCGGAGACTCCCTTTTAATATGCGAGCTCAGAAGACAAAGAAGATTATTAAACAACACTTTTAATCCGAGATTTGTAACACTAGATATTACTATCAAATCAGAAATTTCGAATTAAATCTGAGTTTGAATTCTTGATTTGTGATTAAGGTAGTTGATGTTTTATTTGACTTTTGAAGTTTATTACAAGCTTGTGCTCAAACGTTTTAACTATGTAGCCCAATACTAGATTGAACCCATATATTTAACTTTGTAGTCCATAAAGAGATTGAGCTAAAAAAATGATAGCCTTGTATTTCGTACACGTAACTTCGAACATCATTATCTCATGCACTCGAAATTTAATTTTAGCAAATAAGTATACCACGATTCAATGCTTTTGTTTTCCGGTGTTAACGATGGCATGAGTCCACCGGAAATTTGCCCAGAAAAACCAAACACACTATTTATTTAAAATATTGGTTCCAGCAGACCCAATGCAGACCCTCCATATGAATGCTTTAGCCGCTGGTGGAATGTTGATATTCCAAAGCCACCTCCAAAAAGACTTGTCCCCAAAGCCATTAGAGGAACCGACCACCCTAGAGGGAAATGGCCTGCTCAAGTGCTAAATTGTACACAAAACTAACCATAAACATACCATTGGGAGAGAAGCATCAATGATCTTGTCCCGACATTCCCAGTCGACCAAATATATGTCAAGAACTATTGCAAAAATAATTTGAACATACTTTATAAATTAATGATATTTATAACTTTTAATCATCCGTAGATAAATCCGAACCATTCTATCATCCAACGGGTGATGAGTGGTTACAAACGGCCATTGACATCCCTCCCACTGACCAAATATATGTCAAGAACTATATGTAAAAGTAAATTGAACATACTTTATAAATTAACGATATTTATAACTTTTAATCATCCGCGGATAAATTCGAACCATTCTATCATCCAACGGGTGATGAGTGGTTACAAACCGGCCATTGACATCCCTCCACGACTCCACTGACCAAATATATGTCAAGAACTATATGTAAAAATAATTTGAACATACTTTATAAATTAACGATATTTATAACTTTTAATCATCCCCGGATAAATTCGAACCATCCTATCATTCAACAGGTGATGACTGGTTACAAACCGGCCATTTTTTTTTTGATACAAAGGTAAAAGTGTTAGGCGGATCAGTTTTAGACACCGATCGGCATAATGCATCCTTACAGATGAGGTCTTGAACATCTTGTGGAATTGCATTGACGTCCATCTTTAAATTGTGTCCATACATGACAATCTTGTCCGCGACCGTGTTGATTTTCCTAAAGACAAGTTGTGCAGTGAAGTAAGAAAATCCCGAGATCGACTTGTTGATATCATTGATAAACATGTCAAGCTCCCATGGAGGTTTCCATATTCGCTTAATCGAATTAATAAGCATCAAGTTATCTCCTTCAATCTCGATAGATGAAATTCTATACTTCTTGACCTTTTGTAGATCTTCCCACATAGCAATAGCTTCTGCTTCCAGCACAGAGTCAGCGTTGCAACTACCGCTTCCGACAACAATAGAAACGGCATAATGGTTTCTGATGATGTACCCAAAAGAAAATTAATTTGCTAAATATGAGGCATCAAAATTAAATTTTGAATTTCCATCGTCGTTTCCACCTTAAAATTTTCTTTTTCCTTCTTAGTTCTTATTAGTTACAAACCGGCCATTGACATCCCTCTCACTGACTATACTTCCAAAAAAATATATAAATAAAATAATGAAATAATTGATCCCAATTTTATTGGATTCTATTGTAATTGTTTTGGATCGGAGGCCCATTATGCTAAAAGCCCAATACGCGAGTCGGCGTCGCGAGGTGCTGTAGCCTTTGAAAGTTGAAACAAACCCTAATTTCATTTCCCTTTATAAGCCCCTCGGCTGAAGCATATCTCATAGACATCTGTGTTTTCTAGGGCGTAATCTTCATCGCGCCTCCACTGACATCTCTCTTTTACGTTTTTAAAATTGTTCTACCATCCTTTACAATTATGGACAATGACGAGTGATTTTGGTCTCGTTCGTCGTAACGGTGATCTTTTTGATCGCCTTGCCGACCATCCTGATATATCACCACCCATAAGCTGAGTCCTCTCACTTCATTTCTTCCATCCTCCGATTTTATTATCATTCAGATCTAGAGTTTTGAAATTTTGTTGTTTTTGCTCTGCTTTTGTATGGTATTGGCCGATGATTAAATTATTTTGACAAGCATATGTCTGAATTTAATACGTGTTGAAACACCTAATCTTCTCTATGAGGCCGTTTTTATATAAATCCAAAATTTTTTTTTCCAGTCGGAATATTTGATTCTGATTATTTCTTTTGTTGAAGTCAATGGTCGATGATGAAATCAAATTTGTGTTATTGTTGTATGAATTCAAATTGTGATTACAACACACTACTGCCTTCCTTCTGAGACTATAGGTTTTTCCATACTTGATTTGCAGTTTTTTTTGTTTCCAAAGAGATTATGGATTCGAATGATGATTTGAAGCATAGTTCAGATGATAATCAGTGATTATGATAAACTTCGCAATAGTCTTTCGCTCCTATCTGATCGAATCCAGCTCTTTTTTTCTCAATACTATTAGTTTTTGTAATTGAACTTATTGATGCCTGGATATGAGTTTCTCTGTGATGATCAAAAACGATGACGAGTCTGATAATCCATTCAAATATTGATGACAAAACGAGGCATTTGTCTGAGAGGAATCCTTGGCATTTTCATTGTTTTTGTATGTTTTTCTGTTTCCAAAAATCGTCGGCTTGGTGTTCTCCGATCTAAATTAGAACGTATTCCCTTACGGATTATCCCAAAGTGTCTTTTTCTCTTAAATTTGTTAACTTGATCCCAGCTGACCATATTAGTTTATAGAGGGATTGCTCTATCTTTTACCAGAACAGTATTTTCACTTAATATGCTATAGATGAGAATGATCGGAATCCTGGCATAATTTAGTTAGAATGTTGAAATATGAAGGAATGTGGGCATTGGAACTATCATCCGAAGTGAGAAATAAATAGCTCATCTAGTTCATGAAAAACCATAAACTTCAGGGTCGATGATGATTAATTCAATGGTCTCGTTCGTCGTAGTGGTGTTCGAGTTTCGTTCGCCTTGCCGACCAACCATAATCTGAGTCCCTCCTACTGTCTTTCTCGATCTGGACTTTGGATTTCGGGTGAAACTTAAGCGAATAGAACAGGATTTTAACTATCACCTGAATTATTCTAATGGCCAGTTCTTATATTAAGAATGTTGTTGATATATGATTGAAGCTTGGCATTCAGTGAACAATCGAAAACTTATGAACGGTGTACATTGTCTCTGAGTACTATTGAAGGCCACTGCGCTCATGGAGCTAGACTGTATCAGCTTCGTTGTAATGCTCGTGATTTGTCGTGAACGAGCTTGAAAATTGATAGAGGAGAACTAACACGTGTTGTATAATTCAAATGTTATTCAGATCGGATAATTCAAATGGGTCGGTTGTTGTCATGTTGTCCCACGTCTTGTCTAACTTAATAAAACATTTTGTTATCCCGATTTTATTGGCTTGTATTATAATCGGTACGGGCATAAAGTGGTGTTTGGATCCAGCCCAATTGAGCTACTTCCTCTATTCATACTCGCCCGTTATTCGGACGGCCAGACCGAATGGACTGCCCGTATCTAAACATGTGTAGTGGAAAAGTTATTGGGAATAAATGGTAGGTAAAAATTATTAATAGTAGGTAAAATTTTTTATCTACTATTAATAATTTTTACCATTTTTATTTAATAGTAGGTAAAAATTATTTAATAGTAGGTAAAAATTATTAACCCTTCTATTTAAAAAGAAAGGAATAAATGGTGTTTGTTGTTGAGTTTTAATTTTAATTATCTAATTTATTTTTATTTTGTTTATTTTTTTGACTTTTTGACCTTTTTTATTATTTTTTTTAATTATCTAAGTTTATCATACCATAAATAACATACAAAAAATTCAACAAGATTTTTCATACCAGAAAATTACATACTAGAAGTTTATCATACCAGATATTTTACCAAAAATTTTCATACCAGAATTTTTTCTACGAAAATTATATACTATAATTTTTTTTTCTACCAGAATTTGAAAAACTCATAACTTCATAATTGATTATTTTGGGAAAAAATTCATACCAGATCAATATTAAAACAAGATATGTTGCATATCAGATGAACTGATCTTCATGCTTAACAAGTCTATCATTGATACATAAAAATGAGAAAATGTTTACAACATGGCTATATTATTGACTAAAAGTTCATCTTCTTCTCCTCCAGTACATTGATAAGTCCATCAGTGAATTTCTGGTATGAAATATTCTATACTAGAAAAATATTTCATACCAGAAACAATACATTCATTTTCAAACTAAGACACCATAGAAACAATACAAAGCTACACTCGATTAAGTAGAGAAAGCGATTGCAAAAGAGATCTGACATTTTTCACAGGTCAAAGTTGTAGTTTAACTCAATAAATAACAACAGATTCCGATCTATTATGCTTCAGCATCCCAGATATTAATCGCATATCAGTAACAAAAACCAATGGAAATAAACATAGTGACACGTTTAATAAACTCAACAAATTTGATAATAAACTTTTCAGCTAATCTATCTGATCAACACAACACAATCAGGTACCTCTTTCGTCTCAATTTTGATTCAATCGCATCAATCAGATACACAATAACTATGTTAATACACACAGATTTGTGAAGTAGGGAAGTGTAAACCAAAATTCATACCAGAAAGAGTATAAGGATGAGAAAAGAGGGAAAACGCGATATACTGCCATGGCGTCTTCTTCAACTGAAAGTGGTAAATGAAAGTGGTTAATTATTTTCCTTCGATTTCAAAAGCACCCGAGGAGATGGCTCCGACGCTACCGTTCCCGGAAGCGCAACATACCTTCCATTCGACTCCCAATCTAGATCTAGATCCAGATCCACTTCCCTAACCTTCCATTCGACTCCCAATCCAGATCCAGATCTAGATATAGATCTAGATATTATTGAGAAGAAAAAAGAGGATTCAAGGAGCAAGAGGGGAACGACGAGCATCATCATCGAAGTTCTGAGTGTAGCTTTGGAGGGTCTGCATCTCTGGATTCGAATCAGAAATTGCCTCCACCTGGATCGGATCCTCCATCCGAGTTGCTTGATGATGAATACCGGGAACGTCGTCGTAGATGGCGATGTGGAAGTATCAAGTATGTGGGATTGTTTAGTGCATCTGTCGAGGAAGTGGAGAGTGCCATCAGGCCATCAGGCCAACGTGAAAGACTGGCGTGTGTTGAGGGAACGAGAGCCGAACTTGGCTGATGACGAAACTTTACCTCTGAGCCGATGAACGAGAAAGAGGTGAGAAGAGAGATTTTGTTCTGAGTTTTTTGCAAGTTACGACTACCAGAGAGGGAGGATGAGAGGAGAGTAAGTTGAGTTAGGGTTGAACGGTTAAAAAAAAGAAACAATTTGGTTTACTAGACTTTTTCTAGTTTTGTGTTTAGTAAATGTATACTTGAGACAAGAGTGTGTAAAGTTTGAAAATAAATACAAAAGGTTGGGACATATTTACTTAATTGAAACATTAAAAAGTCTAGTTACTACTATAGTTTTTCAAAAAGGCTTAGTTGCCAAAATTGTCAAAAAAAAATGAGGCCTAATTACTTAATCAAAAATAAAAAAAAGCCTAGTTACTAACTTACTATCATCATAACTCAAAAAGGCCTAGTTTCCAAATTAGGCCAAAGTTGTTACCATTCGATAAACTAATTTAATAACAAACCCTAATTCTATCGTATACGCGGCGCTGTCATATGATAATTCAATAACAAGCTCTAATTCTATCGTGTTATTTTATTTCCTTTAGCACTTATTTTTGATACTCTATATACATATATCTATACTTTAAATAAATATATTAAAGTAATGCACTTCATATTATCATAAACTTCTTGTTATTTTCTCATGCATTATAATTTTATAATTATATTAATTAATAAAAAATATTAATATAGATAATATATATTGTTTCCATTTTTAATTTTACCATGATCTTCAATAATCAATATATTCTAAGATATTCTTATTATTACTTTTTGAGAATTTTGCCCACTTTTAATTATAAAATAATTAAATAATTTATTATTCTAACCTTTAAATATATAGTTCTTATATTAATTAGAAAATATTTATGAACTTGTATTAATTATTATAATAAAATTATTACATTTTTTAAGGATAGTATTTTAAATTACCTAAGATAATAGATAAATATATTGCTCTCTTTCGCGCTCATTATTTCTTCTTCCCTACTGTATATATTGTATCCGACCTTATCACAAATTCAGTAAATCATCGTTTGAAATATATATTATGGTTTGCAGTGTTATCGGTTTCTGACTACGAATAATGACGAGATCCAGACAAAAAGTAAACGGATCCTATCTTCCCTTAGAAATAATAAAAGAGGTTTTACTACTACTTCCCTTTGAATCGATTCTGTTAGTTAAAGTTGCGTCTAGTATCAGGTGGATAATAGACGCTTAAACAGATTCACCAAATCTTCAATATTAAGTTGCCAAAAATTAAAACGGTTTCTCTTTTATTTTGACAGTTTTTTATATCCAATTTTAAATCGACGTATCATATGAATGCTATGAACATGACGCTGAATGAGCTACATATCATGCTCAAGACTGTTGAGCAAAACATGATTGTTGACTCGACGAAGGAAGTTCTGATGGTCAGGAACAAGGGATTGAAAAAGGGGCCAAAGCAGCAGCAAAAGGGGAAGGGTAAGCAAGTTGCCGAACCCACAGTTTCACCCCAAAGGTGAAAAAGGTTGCGAAGCATGAGTGCTTTTGCTGCAAGACCATGGGACACTGGAAGAGAAACTGCCCAAAATACTTGGAAGATTAGAAGCAAGCGAATGTCTTTACTTCAGGTATTCATGTTATTGAAATTTTGTCAACTAGTTCTAATTCATGGGTATTGGATACCGGATATGTTTCTTACATTACTTCGAATGTGCAAGCACTAAGAAATAGAAGGCCACTACGGAAGGGAGAGATAGATCTACGGGTCGGTAATGGAGTAAGAGTTGTTGTTGTTTCCGTTGGAGATTATTGCTTGTCTTTACCTTCTAGCTTAGAGATAGAACTTAATAAATATTATTTTGTTCCATGCATTACTAAGAACTTAATTTCAATTTCAGCTTTGAACCGTGAATGTTATACATTTACTATTACTGATCACATGGTGATGGAGATTTATAGGAATGATATTTATTATGGTCGAGCGAACATGAGTAGTAATGGACTATACATGTTAGACCTCAAAGCTGAAATATATAACATTAATACAAACAGGCAAAAATCGAATGAAACAAACAAAGCAAACCTATGACATTGTCGATTGGGTCACGTAGGCATACAACGCATTAAGGAACTCCAAAAGGTTGGACTACTTAAACCATTTGATTTGGAATCATTTTAAATATGCGAGTCGTGCCTAATTGGAAAGATGACAAGATCACCTTTCACTAGTAAGAGTGAACGGACTTCTGAACTTCTAGCCCTCATACATACGGATGTATGTGGACCTATGAGTAAAGAGGCTAGGTCTGACTATCGCTACTTCATTACATTTACTGATGATTTTAGTAGATACAATTATATGTACTTAATGAAACAAAAAGCGGAATCCTTTGAAAAGTTCAAGGAATTCCAAAATGAAGTAGAAAGACAAACAGACAAGAAGATAAAAGTACTTCGATCAGATTGAGGGGGCGAATATCTAAGCCATGAATTCGATCATCATTTGAGGAGTTGTAGAATTGTGACACAACTCACTCCTCCGGGCACTCCACAACTAAATGATGTGTCTGAGAGGAGAAACAAGACTCTATTAGACAGTGTCCGTTCAATGATGAGTTTTGCGAATCTTCCATTATCCTTTTGGGGATATGCTCTCCAAACAGACACGTTCGTTCCAAACAAGATTCCATCACGTTTAGTTGACCAGACACCATATGAGATATGGACAGGAAAGGTTTCTCACTTGTCATTTCTGAGGGTTTGGGGGTACGAAGCTCATGTAAAGCGTTTACAATCTGATAAACTAGCACCAAAATTAGACAAATGTTACTTCGTAGGATATCCAAAGGAAACCAAGGGGTATGATTTCCACCATCCCATAGAGAACAAAGTATTTGTTGCTCGGGATAGTGTCTTTCTGAAAAAGGAACTCTTTTCCAATAAGCCAAGTGGGAGAAAACTTCAAATTAATGAGATTAATTGTGAGAAAGAAACGCAACAACACGAGGACATGCAAGATGTCACTGAGGAACTTGACTATTTTGATGAACCTCTTACGAGACAAGTTAATCCAATTCAAGAAGTAATTCCTACAGCAGATCAGGCTGAAGAGGAACCACATATTGATGTGGAGAACTCTACAATGAGGAAATGTATAATGATGTAGGAAATCATACAGTTGAAATCTCTCCTATTATTGGCCCAAATTGGAGATCAAACAGGGTAAGGCAACAACCTAGGCATTTCGATGACTATGTGTTGCATGCCGAGATCGAAGTGCTCCTCATGGAGCATAACGATCCTGCATCCAACAAGCAAGTTGTGACGGATCAAAACTCCGAAAAATGGCTCGAAACCATGAGATCCGAAATGGAATCCATGTCTGAGAATCAAGTATGAGACTTTAAAGTAAAGACAAACAAGGATGGAAATGTCTTTGTTTATTAAAGCAAGGTTGGTTGCTAAGGGATTTAAACAGATTCATGGTATTGACTATGAGGAGATATTTGCCCCGATCGTCATGATCTGGTCCATCAGGATAATCCTATCGATTGTCGCCTCTTATGATTATGAGATATGGCAAATGGATGTCAAGACCGCATTTCTAAATGACTATTTAGAAGAGGATGTATATATGATGCAACCTGAGGGTTTTGAGGATCCGGAATATCATAGGAAGGTTTGCAAGCTTAAGAAGTCCATTTATGGACTGAAGCAAACATCCCGGAGTTGGAATCTTTGATTTGATGAAGTGATCAAAAAGTTTGATTTCTTCATATGTGAAGAAGAACCATGCATTTACAAAAAGATGAGTGGGAGCAAGGTGACATTCCTAGTCCTGTATGTGGATGACATACTATTCATTGAGAATGACATTTCGATGTTGAAAACAATATAGGGGTGGGTTAAGAAGCATTTCTCAATGAAAGATCTAGGGGAGACCGAGTACATACTAGGCATCAAGATCTATAGAGATAGATCTAGAAGGCTTATTGGTCTCAGTCAAGGAACTTATATAGATAAGGTCCTACAGAGATACAAGATAGCAGATTCCAAGAAAGGATATTTGCCTATGCAACAATGGATCCATCTCAGCAAGACTTGGTGTCCTAAGACACCTGGTGAGATTGAGAGGATGATCAAGGTTCCCTATGCCACTGCTATAGGATCCATCATGTATGAAATGACCTATACTCGACCAGATGTTGCATATGCTTTGAGTATGTGTAGCAGGTAACAGTCTAACCCGGTGACAATCACTAGCAAGTTGCGAAGAACATCCAAAAGTACTTGCGAAGGACTAAGGATGATCTACTAGTATATGGAGGTGATGATGAGTTAGTCATCAAGGGCTATACTGGTGCTAGTTTCCAGACTGACAAAGATGGCTTTGAGCCGCAGTCTGGATACATCTTCGTTTTGAATGGAGGAGCGGTAAGTTGGAAAAGCCAAAAGCAGGACACAGTTGCGGACTCAACCACGGAGGCATAATACATTGTTGCGGGAGAAGCGGCTAAGGAAGCGATCTGGATTAGGCATTTTATAGCTTAGCTCGGCGTTATCCCTAGCGTGACAAGGGCAATTGACGTCTATTGTGACAACAATGGCGCGATTGCTCAAGCGAAGGAACCTAACTCAAGTTCCAAATCCAAACACGTTCTGCGGAAGTAACACATGATCAGACACTATGTTGATCGAGGTGATGTAAGGGTGTGCAAGGTGCACAAAAATGATAACACTGTAGATCCGCTGACTAAACCTATGAATAGGCCTAAGCATGATAGTCATACTCGGGCCAAAGGGCTCAAACACGTTAGATAATTCTTTTGAACTTTTGTGTTTGGATTGAGAAAACGTTTGTTTTTGTCATGGAGTTTATGATTGATTTATATATGAGTTTTCATATTTTTATTTGATTATTACTTGAATATTAAATAAAGTATTCTTACAATTTATTAATTATCAAATGTGCTTACTGGAAAAGTTCCGGTGAATCAAACCACATTAAGTGAACTGAAATTATTAAATTGAAAGGATCTGTGGTCTGAATCGTTAACATGGATACAAATGATTCTAAAGTAGACCATCTTGTGAGCGTATGATGAATGTGGGTTTCATAGTTTATAGGGCATGGAGGTGTCCAGTCGTTTAAATAGGTGAGTATGGTGATACTCATCGGACATACCGATCCTATAACTCTGATGACTTATTGAGGAGTTATAGCGATTATCATTATCAGTGAGTTCCTTCACATGAGCTTGATATAACTTTTATTTAAAGGATGACATATCTTAGACGCTGTTAAACGCTGACCGTACCAGGTAGTTATAAAGACAATGATCAGGATGGTCAAAATTTGAGTGGGAGTTATAGTCGTTGCAAGATTGGATTACTCATCCTATACCGGAATACTTTGATGTGCTGGGAAGGATTGGTGTCCCCGGCCACTTGAGGAGTGGAAATTGTGTGAATGCATGGCAATGCTCAGATTTGATTTGTACTGACAGTTTGATCTCCGGAGTTCAAGAAGCATATCTGATGGCAAAGATGGTTCCCATCACATAGTCAGATAAGAACATAGTGATTTTTAAATGTACCGGTGAAAATCTCTATTAGTGACCATAACTACGCACTTCGCGAGCGTAGTTGATAAGGTCTCCAACTACGCTTTTGGGAAGCGTAATTGGAGTTCTAAAAAAAATAAAAACATCAACTACTCCTTTGGGGAGCGTAGTTGGAGTTTCCTAAAAAATTTTTTTAATTTTTTTGGGAACTCCAACTACGCTCCCCACAAGCGTAGTTGATACTTTTATTTTTTTTGGAATTCCAACTACGCTCCCCAAAAGCGTAGTTGGGGACTCTAACAACTACGCACGCGAATAGCGTAGTTGGGGTGACAGTTATAGATTTTCGTCGGTACGTCTATTAACCCCCAAGAACATTAAGCGATAAGGAAATTTTAACATTGCACACTTGTATGAAAGTACAAGTGGGAGACTGAAGGAATTGTGTACTTTATCCAAGGTGCAGTTAATGATGATGAGATAAAACATTAAATATAGGGATATATAGAATCCGATGATATTATGTGTCATGTTGTTTTGCTAGAAGCTAACCATGATCGGTACATTTATATGATAAAATGTATTGCTAGTGTTATCGGGTTCCACGAGGTCACTACATAACAAGCATGTGAACTGAATCAATTAATGAGAGAATTACCACATAAGAGTATATGGTGGAAAAAGATATATTTTGTAGGAATACAAAATATATTACGGAGTTGGTAATTAATAATAGATAAAGAATTATTTATTTATAAATTATTAAAATATATATCTTATATTTTTTATTGGGCTTCTTAATAGTTAAGAAGGCCCAACCCTAAATCTATAAAATTGATCGATCAATTTAGATGAAGTATGTTAGCCGTGTATCACGTAAAAATCAACTTGTTCTTCTTCCTTTCAATCTCTCAAAAGCTTCATCATTTGTTCAATTTTAGCTGAGACTCTACGTATTTAAGGTATACCTTTTCTCCCTTATCTAATCTATTATCCATGTTATTCTTGTTTACTGAAACGTCTAAAATCCTTACATATATTAGGGTTTGCAGTATAATCGATTTCTGGGCTACGAATAATGACGAGATCCAGACAAAAAGTAAACGGGCCCTATCTTCCTTTAGAAATAATCGGAGAGATTTTACTATTACTTCCCTTCGAATCTATTATAGTATTTAAGGTTGTGTCAAAGAAATGGAGGAATCTCATCAACCATCCCAACTTTATCCATCGTTATCGTGGCAGACCTCTATATTTTTTCATAGATGAAAGCAAGAATGAAAGCAGCCTCTACTGCGTATTAGCAAGGTACAACAACAAGATTACCGGCAATGATGATTTTTTCTATCCTGGTTTTTCCGATAATTTTGGCCATCCTAGTTTTTCCGTGTGCCGCATCCCAATCGAATGTAATACAAGGAGAACGTATTGGTATTGGTATTGGTCAGTTGGCATGGCTCCGAACGGGATGGTTTGTGTTAAAGAGGATGAGAATCATTCCTTTCATCTGTACAATTTGTTCACCGGATGTCGCCGCATTGTGAAAAGCGCCGCGATGTCAAATTTGAGTTGTATCTGTTATGGATTTGGTTACGATAGTGTTGAATATGATTATAAGATCTTTGTGGTATGGGAGTATGATAGACGTAGGCTTGATTCAGACCCGGGTTTTCAGTTTCAGTGCGAGGATAACGATCTGTTTTGGGTGTACAGTTTCAGAAACGATGGTTGGATGTCACTCAAGGGCTTCCCTTATGCCGTTTATGATTGGGAACGTTTGGAACGGGATCGAGTTTGCACCGTCAACGGTATTCTTCATTGGCTCGTCCTTACTAGAGCTTATGGAAATAAGCTTGTAATTGTTACTTACGATCTGCATACTTCGAGGTTTGGGAAAATTCTATTGCCGGCTGGTTTTGTTAATTTTCAGGCAAATTTAAGTGAATTAGGCGGTGGAAATCTATACTGTTCATGTTATGATGTGGATAAGGTTCAAATTTGGGTGATGAAAGAGTATGGAGTCGAAGAGTCTTGGATGAAGCTGTTTAGCGTCGACACCGACGATTTTTATATGCTTCCAGCAGCAGCGCTATATGAATGTAACAAAGCTGGAAGAAAATTTGTGTTGTTTGCATCTCTCTATTACGGGACATTATGTTGGTATAATATCGACACTCATGATTTCAAATACATAGGTAAAAGTACTTGGCGGAGATGTAAAGTAGTCGGGGGAGGACGAGGAAGAACATACCGGCAAAAGCGGATCGGAAATAAACCCGGGACTTCAAACGGAGCAAAAGGTTAAATAGGCTAGGATCGGTCATTGTGTGAGGTTGATCCTCCTTGCTTGTTTGAATGTTGTCATCCTATCCTTGTTTGTTGGCATATGAGAACTTTTTGCTACAATTGCTGTCTTTAATAAGATTTTGAGGTGTTTAGACTTATTTAGTTATTTTCGTCATGTTAAAGAATATGTATGTGATAAGATCGAGATCATATTCCTTTTGAAAATTTGTATATTGATCAAGAGAATGTGCAGAGGGATGGGAAGGGGGTAGCACGATCAGTTTAGGCTTTTATTTATTAGATCATGGTCATGATAAGATCATGATCTCGATCTTATCAGTATGCTACGGCAATTGTCTTAATAACATTGATCGGTTTGATGAGCATTAATGCATTATGAGATCTGTCTAAACCCGTATAAAACCCCACTCTTGTCGTGTTATTAAAGTTCACTAACAGTCCGTGGTCATCCTACACGTCATCATTAGGGCTTCCCTTATGCCCTAATGATGACGGATACGCCTCCACATTTTTCTCGTATTAAATTTGTTACTAAATCACCAATTAAGCTGATAAATATTTTTTACTAAATCAAAATCTAAAAAAGCTTTTTTTAACTAAATCTAATAAAACAATATCTAATTATTTTGTTTAAAACAAATAAGTTGAAAATGTGTATAATATTAGTGATAATATTTTATATGATATATATTAATCATTTATATTTTTTCCGGATCTGCTCAATCTTTACGATGGAGGGCTCAGGAGAATCAAGTATTAGTCTTAGATTTTTTTAAATATGCTTTTTATATTCATGTTAGACTAAATAAATGTATTGTTTGACTCTCCTGATGGTATATGAATTTTTATTTATTTGTTAAATGTAAGGGGTCGTGCTATCCCCTAATTCATTACTACTTAGTCCATTTTCTTTTGAATTAATTAGGGAAATAGGACCCCTTAAATTTTTATGTCCATTTTATGTGCCATTTAATCACCATCATTTCAATTAAATAAATTATTGCCCCTATTTTCTAGTTTTCATACCTACTTTTTCTTTCTTTTATATAGAGGTCTAGTTTACAAAAAGATAATTTTAAGGGGTCCTATTTCCCTAATTAATTCAAAAGAAAATGGACTAAGTAGTAATGAATTAGGGGATAGCACGACCCCTTACATTGAACAAATAAATAAAAATTCATATACCCTCGGGAGTGTCAAACAATACATTTATTTAGTCTAACATGAATATAAAACGCATATTTAAAAAAATTCTAAGACTAATACTTGATTCTCCTGAGCCCTCCATCGTAAAGATTGAGCAGATCCGAAAAAAATATAAACGATTAATATATATCAAATAAAATATTATCACTAATATTATACACATTTTCAACTTATTCGTTTTAAACTAACTAATTAGATATTGTTTTATTAGATTTAGTTAAAAAAAAAGTTTTTCTAGGTTTTGAGTTAGTAAAAAATATTTATTAGCTTAAATGGTGATTTAGTAAAAAATTTAATACGAGAAAAAATGTGGAGGCGTAACCGTCATCATTAGGGCCGTGTACTTTAGTAAAGTATATAGATATACTTTAGTAGTAAAATATATAGATATGCATTGGTTCTCTTGAGTGGTTTATATATATTCATTTTATATATATCCTCTATTTTGCAAATTTTTTGATAAATTATTCATTTATATATTGGATGAATTTTTTTTACCTAAATTTTTATGTTCCTTCAATTGCTTCACGTCATTCTTCAAAGACGTGAGTTGATTGTTGTTTGGCGGAGCTTCTTGGAAGTTAACTCTTTTAACTCCACCTTCAGCTCATTGGTGGGTATATTTCTCCATATGCAAAGCTTGCTTCTCAATAAAGTCCCAAGCTTCGTCAATCGCCATGTCCATAAAAGTACCGGCGGAGAGTAGTTGGAGGTTGAATTGGGTGCTTCCGTCCAGTCCCTTGAAGTATATCACCAACAACTCTATCTTCGGAATCCCATGATGTGGGCAATCCAAAAGAATGTCTTTAAACCTCTCCCATGACTTGGACAAGCTCTCTTTGTCCTTCATAATGAATGCATTAATCTTCCCTCTCATTTCAGCGGTCTTAGAGGGGGGAAAGAATTTAGTTAAAAATTCCGTAGTCATCTCCTTCCAAGTGCTAATTTTTCCTGGAGGAAGAGATTGATATCAAGTAAGAGCTCTATATTTTAAAGAAAAGTAAAAAGATCTTAGCTTGTAGTTGTTGTTTTCTATTCTTGAGGGTCTCAAAGTCTTCATCAAGATCTCATAGTTTTGAAAATGTTGATGCGGAGATTCCTTCTCTAGCCCTCCAAACTAGCATTGGCGAATTATGGAAAGAACTTGCGGTTGAAGTTCGTAGTCATGGTCCGCTGGATCTCCTAGGTTAACTCTTGAACGCCTCAGTTGTTGATTGGGGTCCATCCTTTGACCTAGGGTTTGCGGGATTCCTGCAAAAAGAGCGCCTCGGACTGGCATCCGAGGTGGAAGTACCTCGGCCGGGACGTCAGGTCTGGCCAAAAACTTGTTCGCTCCAAACGGTGTGTGCAAGCTTTAAATTTATAACCCTAGATGTAAGCTTAAAATAAGGATGCGAACCCGCAGTGTACGGGTCAATCGTAGTAAAAAGCAAGAAATTCCAGGGGTCGATCACAGGGACTTAGTGAAACAAAGTCGGAATAGGTGAGCTTTAGCAATTACTAACCACAAAGCAATTAAAACAATCAAAGATGATAAAAGTCAATAAAGGAAATATGCAATTCTAGGGATTTAAGTATCTAGTTGTGGTTCCAACTCAAGATCTAAAGATAAGCGGACAAAGCTGAGATTTTTGCATAGGGAAGGTGTTTCTAAAGTGGAATAGATCACCGGGTAAGTCTCACTACTCTCTAATCCTAAACCGTAACTCCTATCACCGGGTAAGTCTCAAGGAATTAAGATAAAGAACTATAACCTCAAACTAACACACCACCTAAGGGAATAGAATCAACCTTTACCGGGTAAGTCTCAGGCTAACTCACAAAGATGGGATGAAAGCACACTCAAACCCCAATAAAGGATAAACCTTTATTACCTACACTTATGATCTTAGGTAAACAAACAAAGGAATTACCGGGTAAGTCTCATCATAGGCTTGCATTGGACCAGGAAAGGTGTAATAAGAATAGGATTTGGCAAACTCTAACACTTAACTCTCAGTTTCGGATCAGATAAGTTACCTCGGTCAGACGAATTCCACCCCGGCCGAGATGTTTATCGGCTGAGCGAGATGCTTAGGGTTAAGGTAAAGACTCGAACTTTCAGGGTCCTACTGTTATTAAGATTATTTTATCATTGTTTTTCCCACAACCTTCAGCCAATCACCCTAGAATCACACAAAGAGATTAGCCACTCATCATCATGAAAGTATTAATCAATTATAAAACCAACAAGCGTTCCTTGGATAAAAATCCAACAAGACAATGACAAAGAAGGGAATCTAAGATGATCTTACAAAAACCCTTCAAAAGCTATAAAAGCTATAGACTTTCTTCCTTCAACCTTTAAAAAGGTTTTTCAAATCTCCCAACTGGAGTATGGCTTCAGCGGTGTATTCGGATCTATGCGAGATGTATAGCATGATATGGATTTGTGGAAAATCCAACCCTTTTTATAGGAAAATTACTCTCCAACGATAAGATATCTTAGAAAGATCTCTTCCCATAAAAATAGGTAAAATATATGATCTATCATATCTTCTTCCTTCCAGGATCCAAGCCCAAAAATATAAGATCCTCTTTCCAAAGATAAAAGATCTCAGCCAAGAATAAAATATTCTCGCCGCGTCCCAGGTGTTCGCCTCGGTCGAGTCAACTCCTCTAGATCACCTCGGTCGAGGTGACTCTGTAGTCAACCGAGGTGAGTTACAACTGAATGTGAAATCTCTCAAATTTGGTCCAAAGTGAATCTTTAATCCATGGCTATGCTTCCTGGATGTTTCCTTATGTTCCTGAAAGTAGCAAACCCCAAAATATAGACAATAATTCATGCTATCAACAGCCGGGGCAGTGTTAACCCAAGGGTTGGTTGAACATCTTTTGAAATTAATCGCTTGCAAGCGAGTCTTTTGTTGTTTGTGTGCAATTACGTACACGTGTTGGTTTCAGGCTGATGTTTTAAGGAATGGTTCAGGTGTCATGTTGTGAAATGTCGTTTTGGGATATACATACTAACTGCATGCATGGTTGTTATGTAAATGTTTTCTAAATGACAGGTTGAATGTTTTCATTATTTATCGTGCTTCTTGTTGCAAGGTCCTATTTGTGAAATAGTTGTCAGGCTAACTGATGGGACCCACTGTGTGGTCCTTAGCCTAGTGACGTCTTGTGTTACTTAAAACCCGGGTCGTTACACCGACGAGAAAGAGGATTCCGACGAAGATTCCGACTAGTCTTGGTAAGTTGGTACCAGATCTGTATTTTTTGGGTAGGTTATCATGGCGGAGGATGCTAGGCTTTCCACCGTCCTTCAGTTTGGAGTTCGTCATTGATACTCCGTCGCTGTCGGGAACCATATTTGTATTTTTATGGTAGTCTATTTGTACTAGATTTTGGGTAGACTATTTCTACTAGATTTTGGGTATGCTTTTGATTCGTTTCGTTAAATAGCATTGTGTATGCATTTTGATGCATTGTGTATATTGTTAGAGCATTATTGGTACGTTTGGGCATGTGTATTTAATCTTACAAGATTATTTAAGTGGTTACCCAATTTATGGGTATGATTATTTTATTGGGTGTATGTTGTTATATTTGTGGTATGTTTCTTATTGTTATGTATGGTTAAAGTGAAATATTGGGTATGTTTTATGGGTACCCAAACTGTGTTATAATGACCAAATGTCATTTGATATTGATGTTTGTGCACAATATCGATTTTGTGTAAAATTTGGGTATGACAAATTCAAATTGGGTATTATTTTAGTATCAAATGTGAATTAAATTGAAGAGAAAAAAATAGATTGGGTATGAAAAGGTCATCGTTTTGGGTATGAAAAGGGTTGTTTTGGAGGGAACTACATGTAATACTCCGTTAAAACATGATAAACAGTAACCTTACCCAATAGTACTCGATGACTCGGTTTATCTTCGAATACAGCAGTTTGAATGAATCAGGAAGACTTTGTTTTGTTATGTACGAAAGCAATAATGCCCAAATTTTCTGGAAATGATGATTTCAAAATGGAGGATATGAGTGTTGTTTTCGTGTAATATTACATGAAGAGGGAGTTTTGGAGGGAAACAAAAGGGGAGTTTTGCAGGAAAGTGAAGTTTTGCAGACATGTCACTTCGCCGACTGTCTCATGATGAAAAGACTGCAGAGTACTTTCTCCTTTTTCAAACCTCCCTTTTGCTTCAATATATACGCAAGAAGGATATGATGTATTAGGGACTATTTTGCTAAAGGTTTAAAGTGGGGGTTAGGATGTATAGTGTAATATTGGATTAGGGTCATTCCACCAAAACCGCCAATTTTTTTTAACAATTACTGACACAAAGTGCGGGATATGAACTAGTTAACGTGAATAATGAGAGACATTAATACATAAGGGATGAAGATCTTCTCTAGAGATCTTAGGCTTAACTAACCCTTATATCTCTCTAACAAATGTTCAAAGTAAAGTTGTTGAGAGTATATTATGGTTGACATTCCCCCTCAAGTGAAGCTCCAGTTTTGAGTTGTAACTTGTATAACAAAGTCTGAAACCATAACGCAACATCGGCTTGGTTAATACATCAGCGAGTTGATCATCAGTGGACACATAACTGACCCGCAACTTATTTTTCTTGACATGTTCTCTCACAAAATGATAAGTTATATGTTTCATTCTTAGCTTGAATGAAAACTGGATTCGCAGATAAGGATGTCGCCCCTAGATTTTCACAATATATCACTGGAGTTAAGGTAGTCGATTGGTGAAGTTCATTCAGTAGTTGAGTGATCCAAATAATCCCAGATGTAGTATTTACTAGAGCTTTGTACTCCGCCTCGGTGGATGAGCGAGCCACTGATTTCTGCTTCTTCGAGCTCCAACTAATAAGTGTCTTGCCAATGTAAACGATGTACCCTGTGGTTGATACGTAGTCATCCTTGGCACAGTAGTGCAAAAATAGCCTCTCAAGGGGTTTTTATTGAAGGGGAAGACGATTTTTCCTTCCCCTTTATACGTCTCCGTGAAATATTTCTCAAAGGTTATTTTTAACCCCTGAGAAATAAGTGGCAAGGATGACTGTTTTTTAAAAAACTCCTAAGAGATGTTTCTTAGGGATTTTTAAAAAAACCCTTGAGAGATGTCTCTCGGGGGTTTTTAAAACCCCGAGAAATGTGAAAGCATGATTTTTTTTTTTAAATTACGGGGCTTTAAAAAATAAAAACAATTAATCGGGTATTTTATTACTAATTAAAAAATCAATATCTTTTTAATACAATTTCAATATTCTGACCAAACTCGGTCATAATAACAAATACACTTCATCTATTAAATTCTCAACATCCAAAATCTATAATCCATACGAAAGTACATTATACTTTGAATTTGCAACAACAAAAAACATAGAAAATTTTGTGTTTTAGTGTAATATTAGCTACCAACTATTGTAACAAAATAAACAATGTCATAATTCTTTCGGTTTGCATCAAACACCAACATTTCATCATTCTAATCATGACATCCTGCAAACTTATAGTTGGATGCCCAATTATTGTAACCATTTCTCTTGTAGCTCATCAAGGAGTCTCTTGGCATATAAGCCAAGTGAATCTCAAAAATACTGTAAAAACACGCCATTATAATGAAGTGCAAACTGCACCATATGACGATACTAAACAATGTAGTATGGCTGTATGGGGGATGTTGTCAGATTTTTTTTTTTGTTAAAATACACATAGAAAATTATCACGGATATGGAACCTGTAATCGTGACAGTTACGGGTTCCGTAACCGTGATTATTTTCTTCACTTTTTAATTTTTTGGTCACGGTTACGCATCCCGTAACCGTGACCTTATGACGGTTACGCATCCCGTAACCGTCGTACATTTATTAAATCTTGACCCGTGCATTTACGACTTCCGTATAGTATCTAAGATGATTGTTCATTGAGAATCCTACTTATGGCCGAGTCAAGTAAAGATACCGGAGGCTTCCTACAATGATTATGTAATCTAATGGAGATGGAATTGGATTGCCAGACTTGCTTGTAAGAAGTTGTAAGCCGATCTCCAAGTTGTAGTGGAGACAAGCTTAGCTTCGGTTATACATGCCTTGTCAGTAAGTCAATAATATACCGCCTTTGTCATAGGAAGAGACCAGTGGAAGTAGGCTTCACTTCTACATTAAGAAAGTACGTTAGTAATCCCAAATCTTTTAGAGAGAATCTCTGAGCTAACACGTGAATTAATGACTCTAATTTGTGTTGTTGTTGCCTGTTATTACAATGTCATCAACGTATACAAGAAGATACAACAACTCTAGAGTATGAGATTTTAGCATTGAAATATAATGGTTATATTTTGTGTAACCCTAGAGTCCGAGATTTTCCCCTATATATTCATACGTTAGCCATAGGTTAGATACAAGGATTTATCGCAAATTTGACATTACTTACCCTAACCGTCAAGTAGTTGTTAGATTTGAAGATTTGCCCTACTGAAACCAAATAAATGTGAGCTTATATCTTTCATGATTATATATATTTTCTTTACTTTATATCTGATCATGTCTACATAATCTCTATCTTGATCTAAGGATTGAATGATCCCTATAATGGTTTAATTTATTGTAAGCATATATATAGGGGGCTATTCAGGTACGTACGACCTATTATTCAGGTACAGTTGTGAGGCCGGCTGACATGCTGACACGTGACCAATTTTTTTATTTGAAGAAAGTATATTCTGGATGCTTTTAAATATAATGAACGACCATATTATAAGTTCTGCACTATTCTCTTATAAACTTTGAACTATTCTCATATAATTCATGAACTATTACTTTTTAATATACTATATCAAATTATTTATAAATTAATCGTTTATATGTTATGAACTATTCTATTATAATTCATGAACTATCCTTTTATAAGTTATGCACTATCCCTCTATATGTTTTGCATTATGAACTATTTTACTATAATTCATGAACTATACTTTTATGAGTTATGCACTATCCCTTTATAAGTTTTGCACTATCATTTTCATTCGTTTCAAAAAAAATTTTTTAAAAATAATAATAATAATAATAATAATAATAATTTGGGACACGTGTCAACCGCATAACCTTACCAGAAATTAAGGGTCTTACTTGAACAGTTGCCTACATATATATATATATATATATATATATATATAATCAAGTAAGAACCATAGTTATGGTAAGAAATAAGAACCTATATGAGTCGTCGGATTATATGATGAACGTCCAAGATTTAGTGAATTATATAAGGTAACAGTGCATTGTCTTGATTAGATAATTTATTTATTAGGTAATTAAGTGTAAATGACATATAAAGTCGTTACCGATTAAGAAATAAAATATTGTTATTGTGCTTTGTTCAAATTTGTTTAAGTAAATTTTATTATGAATATAAATTATAATTATTAATGTTTTATTTATTCGTGTTTATATATTAAAGCAATATTTGGATTATATTTTTTTTATAAATTTATATTTACTATGAAGTATTATGAGAGCATGCACGAGTAAGTTTTTTTTAAAGCACGCACGATTAAGTATTATTGCACGTGTAATTTATATTGCACATTTTATGTACCGTTTTATTTATTATTACACGTATATTTTATATGTTTTTTATGAAAGCATGCACTAGTAAATGAAAGAGAGACAATATGCACGAGTAAGTAGCATTGAGTGCACTATTAAGTATTGCTTTTTTTGAAAGCATGTTCGAGTAAGTGCAAATGAACATCAATGTGCACGTGCATGTATTGGTTGTGCACATGTACATTTCGCACATATATTATAATATTACACAATGTACGAATAAATGATATGTATCATGCACATTACGTTTAATTTATGAGCAAGACGCCAGAACGAATAAAATAAACAAAATCAAATAATAGTTTATCTTAATTGTGTCAAGTTATATAATAATAGTAAATACCTTTTCTAGTTTAAAAGATAAATATATATATATATATATATATATATATATATATCATAAGATATTAATCATCTAACTAATATACGCGTGACGAGATCTTCTGCGCTCTTGCTTTCTTCTTCTCTGCTGTATATATTGTATCCGACCTTATCGCAAATTCAGTAAATCATCGATTGAATATATATTAGGGTTTGCGCGATTTCTTGCTACGAATAATGAGGAGATCCAGACAAAAGGTAAACAGGCCCTATCTTCCCTTAGAAATAATCGAAGACATTTTACTATTACTTCCTTTCGAATCGATTATGGTATTTAAGCTTGTGTCAAAGCAATGGAGAAATCTTATCAACGATGCCAACTTTATCCATCGTTATCGGGGCAGACCTCTATATGCTTTCATGAATGAAACCAACCTCTACTGCGTATTAGCAAGGTACAGCAGCAAGATTACCGGCAATGATTTTGGCCATCCTCGTTTTTCCGTGTGCCGCATCCCAATCGAATGTAATACAATGAGAATGGATTGGTCAGTTTCCATGGTGAATGGGATGGTTTGTGTTAAACGAGATGAGGTGCATTCCTTTCATCTGTACAATTTGTTCACCGGATCTCACCGCATTGTGAAAAGCGCCGCCCCGGTGTATTTGAGTTGTATCTGTTATGGATTTGGTTACGATAATGTTGACTATGATTATAAGATCTTTGTGGTATGGAAGTATAATAGACGTAGGCTTGATTCAGACCCGGATATTCAGTTTCAGTGCGAGGATAACGATCTATTTTGGGTGTACAGCTTCAGAAACGATAGTTGGATGTCACTCAAGGGCTTCCCTTATGCTGATTTTGATTTTGATTGGGGACTTTTATCAAGAATGGAATGGGATCGAGCTTGCACAGTCAATGGTATCCTTCATTGGCTTGTTCTTACAAGAGATAACGACGAAGATAAGCCTGTAGTTGTTACTTACGATCTACATACTTCAAGGTTTGGGAAAATTCTATTGCCAGCTGGTTTTGTTAAGTTTCAGTCAAGTTTAAGTGAATTAGGCGGTGGTAAATTATACTGTTCTTGTTCCGTTGAGATTAAGGTTGAAATTTGGGAGATGAAAGAGTATGGAGTCGAAGAGTCTTGGATGAAGCTGTATAGTGTCGACATTCTCGATTGTGGTTCACGTCCACAAGCAGCGCTATATGAATGTAACAAAGATGGAAGAAAATTTGTGTTGTTTGCATCTTTCTATACCGGGACATTATGTTGGTATAATATCGACACTCATGAGTTGAAATACATATGTATGAGTACTTGGAAGAGAAGTAAAGTAGTCGGTGGAGGACGAGGAACAAGATACCGGCAAAAGCGGATCGGAAAAAAACCCGGGACTTCAAACGGAGCAAAAGGTTGATAGGCTCCTTGCTTGTGTGTTGCCATGAACACGTACTATGAAAAGTTTTTGCTACAATTGTTGTCTTTAATAAGATTAAGATTGAATTTGAGATGTTTAGACTTATTTTCGTTCGTGTAGTAAATTTGAGATTAAAGTACTTGACGGAAGAGTTAAGAGTACGTGCTGGGGCTCATTAGGATCCTTGTTGTCATACATTGATATGTTTTATCAGTGTCATCTTTGATTGATGTTTTCGTCTTCTAAGTTGTTTTCTTTGCCTGTTCTGTTAGTTGGAGTCTCTTGTTTGTGCTGTCCTCTTATCCATATTTGCCACCAAGAATACATCAATCTGTTTTGCACAATGTGCTTTCAGAACATGAGATAATTGAATTACTACATGCTACATTGTAGTTTAAAGTAAAAAAAAAAAAATCATACAAAACTGCAAACAAGGATCTCCTTGCTTCAGCTTGACAGGTCTTCCCCGGTAATCTGCAAACCAAAAGTTACCATCAATATGACAAAATACCGAACAAAACTATGTTAAGCATAATTATCACAAATGTGGCAACTCTGGAACGAGATCATTGTTCTTACCTCACTTTCAAACTTTGTGGATCCTTCGGGGTCCGACTTTCACAAGACAACACAGATTCATTAACGGTCAATAGTTCATATGTTCAAATTGTTCAATATCAACTGAATGCTGAAGGTTTCCTCTTCTCTAAAGGAGAATTGAAGTGTAACATACCATGCACTTCAGCTTCCTCGAACCTCACCATCTGAAACCATAATTGTGAGACCAAACTCGTTCATAGTAGAGAACGTTGATTACATAAATGAACTATGTCCTCCACCTAGTGGCACTCTTGGCTTAAATTCAGCAGACACCATCAAGCAAGGACAGTGCTTAAAACCAATGCTCTGGAAAGAAGGTTGGAAATATACATGAGTGTCACGTCAGCAAATCATCCAAGAAATACAATTTCATATATCACAACAAGACGTAAGGATCGAAGGAAGATTGACATACCGGTATGCTTAATAATAAGCCTTGCAGGCTTATGAGGACCGGTAATCCCCTTCGAGCAGCAACTGGAATAGACTTCAACGATGCCAGGGCTTGTTGAGCCGAGACCCTTGCATAGTCAGAGGTGCATTCATCTGCACTATAATGGACAGCTTTTGCCTGCTGACATGTCTCTGCTTGCTTAGGCTTTGACAACTGGGCCAAATATAGCCAATCATTGTCAATCATGTGACGGATGTTTGCCACCATTTCACCATTCGCACATAAACTGCATTTGAATTGCTGGTTTTCTACTCTAGACACCAACTCATGATCATTCTTGTGGGAAGTGTAGTAGTCCACTCGACTTCTGTCACTTGAACTCCATGTGACTGCAAACCTATGCATAAAATAGCAGATTTGTCCAGGTGGAAACGGCTCGCTATAAGGGCTCACAGATTCTGTTGTTTTTTTCATCTCACTACCTGAAACAACTATATTTGTGGACTTAAAACGGTCAGCCTCAAACATTTTCATTTCAATGATACTCTTATAAGTTGGCTCACTAAGTAAATTCAGTCTTTTTGCTTCATTGAGGAGTGCATCAGAAGAAACGTCATTGAGGAAACTCATGTCCAAAGAATCAAGAACCGGTTGCTCCAAGTGAGACTCTCCCTCCATTATGATTTGATCAACTTCATGCGGGACAAAATACTTATGTTGTTTATCAAAGTCTTTGGAATACAACTCCATGCTAGAAGGGCGTACAGATTCAACAGAGCAGCAAACAAGGACCCTGGTTCCTTTTGTTCCTGGTGCTGGACAGAGATAACAACCGGCTGCTGTAAGAGAGGCCTGGATAATGTTAGAAATAAAAAAGCTAAGATATCAAATCAGGAGGTGTTGCAAAAAAATATGTACTTAACAGATAAGGCATAAAGGCAATTAATATATTTACTCCACGCTGTTATTCCAGAATAGATTTACCTTGCAGGGAAAAACTCGAATATAATCTAGTAGTAGTTTTGAAGCACTGCCACGAATTGGCCTGTTCCTTTGAGAGACAAACTGTGATACAGATTTAGAATATAATCTTTTGATGAGTAAAACTTCAATTGTAGCAATGACAGCCAGGTTTAGACACTGATCATAGCTAATTCATAAATCCAAGCGAAATGACAATGATCAATTCCAGGTTACCTGTAAAACTGCTGCCAAGAACTTTGAAAGGCATATGTCATCTCTATTTGGTGGGTCTAAAAGATTGAGGTCAATAACGGCATATCCATACTGCAGCCATGAAAGTGCAGCATTATCAATCGCTAACATGCATTGCATTTTAGAGAGAATGTTGCACTAGAAGGTAAACACGATACAATTAGAAACGAATTGAGAAGATGCTTACATCCATGATTTTGACTGCCTGATTTATCATAGAATGAGAGACAAAGTCAACGTAAGTACGAATCCTCCTGCACATAGAAATTAATCCTTGTAGTTCAGACTTGAATGTACCTGCACGGGGCATCACCTTGAATTACAGGAGACAATGAGTATTTTAGCTTTCTTTTTGAGTTTGTGGTTTTCTATAATCAGTCCTGATCAACTTACAAGCTGTTTTATTAATTAGTGCCATCCTGATCCTATTCCGAGCATACAATTGACTACGATTAGTTGGATCTTCAACCCATTCCTGATCACCCTCTTTGCACACCTGTACAAATTGTTTCAGCACCAAGATAACAGCAGCAATAATCTTGCTTCTGAAAACTGGCTTAAAATGCATGTTGAATGACCAAAATAGGCATATTTCATATTAACAGGAAATCGCTAACCTCATAGAGGTCATCTTTAGTTAAATCCAACAGAGGCCGAACTAGAATGATTCCAAAATCTTTTGAAGAGTGATCATATCTTAGGGGGAAAGCAGGGTATAGCTGGGAAGTGAAAGCCATGCCAGCCAGTCCAAGAACTCCGCTGTTGCGGGATAATCTGAGGATGAATAGCTCAGCCTACAGAAAATCTAAAGCAATCATCACAATTCATACATTTGCACCAACATCATCAATCATTATAATCCACTTTTAAATTCTCGACTCTATGAAAATAAGCAAGATAAATGCATATCTAAAGACCATACCTGATCATCGGCATGGTGTGCTATAAGCAATACACCAATTTGGTACCGAATACAAACCTCCTGGAAATTCCGATACCTGAATTCAAGATCAAATATCAGTATATTGATATATAATCAACAATATTCAGCAAACAGGTAAGCAGCTTCAGAAATAGCTTAATCACCTCAAATCCCTAGCTGCTTCTTGCAGGTGGCCCTGCTTAGGACGACCACTGGACCAATCACCAGTTACAATCTCACATCTAATCCCTGCCCGAATTGAATGCCTCATATGCAATTATCCTTTAATTAAAAATTCAGAAACTCTTTTAATTCTTTCAACAAGAACCACAAAGAACTTCAAGTGTACCTAATTTGGAAACCCTAGAAGAAACCATCTCAGCCTCGTCTTTGCTTTCTGTTCGGAGCCCATGGTCCACAATTATGGCCAACAATCCATCAATGTACCCATTACAATCACGAACACCAGAAGAATTTGATTTCCAGTGAGCCGTTAAAAGACAAAGGGACATGCTATCAGGACCTCCAGACACACCTAGGGCTGAAAAACCAAACAAATTTCACATCTTCAAGAGAGAGAACACTGCAACAATAACTGTCAGTAGGAATCTCTTACCGATACGGTGGTTGGGGTTGAGACCTGCCATGGCCATTCGCTTAGTGAAAGCTTCTCTTTGTTTTGAGATGTCAATTGTGGTGGTGGCGACGTCGGCGGAGGATTTGCAGAAAAATCGACGGGCCGGAGAGAATTGAAGAAATAGGGAAATGAAAGAGCTTCTGGGATTAAAAAGGTTGAGTCTTGAGAATGAAGTAGTGACTATGGAAGTGGTGGAGGATGTGATAGAATGACAAGGAGAAAGGGTTGCCACCAATTTCGCCATAGCTGCTCTTCTCCTTCTTTGCTTCGTGTTCTTTGGAATTTTGATTTTAGTATGGTGGCTTTAGCTTTGGATTTTTCTTTTGCAATATACAATATATTTTCCCATATAAAGAATTAAAGTCATGATTAACTTTCAAGTGAAAAAAGAAAATTATTGAAACATATATCAGCAAATAAGATTTCAATTGCACCACCAAGTACAGTTAAGAACTGGATACAACGAGATTGTCAGTTCCTATATTAAAGAGATCTTCACATGATCAAATTATAGACACGAAAGTGGAAAAACAAGTCATTCTTATAAATAAGCAGAAAGTTATCAAAAGAATTAGTGTCAACTAAATAATAATCCCATTCCTGATTTGGCAATAAGGCTTCAGAAGACCATAAGCTTTGGCTGCTCTTTGTATACCAAAATTATCATGGGGATTCTGTCATGGTCAATGACGGCCATCTTTCTCCACCTTGTCCATCTCCTAAACTTGGCTCCCGGTGCTTGACTCAGAATACGCAACACTGTAGTCGCTGGTGGTTCCGGTGGTGTAGCCAGCACTTGCATTGTCCTGGTTTTGCAACATCATCTTCCTGAATCTCTTCATGTCCTCTTTGTATTGACCGGTTGTGTACTCAGGGCTTCCATTGCCACCAATGCCCCTGGTCTCTCCTGGTGCCATCCCATTATTCAGATCAGACAGGGATAAGCTTGAATCAAGCGCCCGAACTATCTGCTCATCAGGTTTTTCAACAAAGAAAACACAGCAGAAAAAGATCAGCAATTAGCGTAGAAAATGAGTACTCATTTGATATTTGCCAAATACTAAAATATACAGTTCAGCAATTAGCCTTGCATTCAAGTATGGGAAAAGGATTTGTGAACCTGGCTCATTTTGGGTCTGCGTTTTGATGAATGAGAAGTGGCACCAGCAGCACAGGCAACCATTCGAGCCATTTCATCACGGTTATAATTGTTTTGCAACTTTGGATCAACAAGAGGCTCAAAGTTTCCATCCTCCATCGCCTTAGCAAGCAAAGGTTCAGCCTGTAGTTTCAAGCAGATGATGAAGATAGAGCCTTGTCTACATTTTCAATTCTGAAAGTAATATCTGAACAAAGGCCTATAACAAAATTTTACCCAGTCCACTAAACTGTCATCCATGCTGCTTGTTCTATCAACTGGTCGACGACCAGTGATCAACTCTAGAAGCATGACTCCAAAAGAGAAAACATCAGATTTTTCAGTGAGTTTCCCACTAGAAGCATACTCCGGAGCCAAGTATCTGCAAGTATTGGAAGACAGAATTAAGCGTGAGTACTCCGAAAAGTTCAAATCCAGTTCAGAACAAAAACAGATTATGTAGCTAACTAATAAGGCAACTAAATGACATATAATACTGAAAATGAAATAAAAAGACTCATCTTACCCAAAAGTTCCCATTATACGAGTTGATACATGAGTGTTGGTATCTTCTGTAAACTTCGCAAGTCCAAAATCTGCAACCTGAATAACAATGTATGGATTTAAGAAACCTGAGATCTCGCTAGTTTAGATTCAGCAGCAGCAAGTTGATATTACTTACCTTGGATTCAAACTGGAAATCAAGTAGTATATTGGCTCCTTTGATGTCTCTATGAATGATCTTTGGGTAACCTACACAGGCATCAGAAGATGGAACCCCATTAACTATGATTCATAATCATGGATGATGAATAAAGCAATAAAAAGAGCACTTACAGTCTTCATGCAAGTATGCAAGTCCCTTAGCAGCTCCCAAAGCAATCTTCAGCCTCGTTGGCCAATCCATTGTAGGTCGTCCCTTTCCTAGTATACAATCATGATATAGACTGTATAAAGATGAAATCCCGAAACTAGTAGCAATAAAACCTCAAAGGTAGAAGACACTAACCGTAGAGATGGAATTCCAAAGTCTTATTTGCAACAAACTCATAGACGAGCATTCTTTGAGTACCAGTAATGCAATAACCAACCAATGTCACAAGATGCTTGTGATGCACTCGACTAATAACATCAATTTCAGCCTGAAACTCGCGCTCTCCTTGCCCACTATCAGCTTTTAGTGACTTGATTGCTACTTCCTTTCCATCCTTGAGTGTTCCCTTGTGTACAAACCCAAACCCCCCTTGTCCTAAGAAATTTGATTTCGAGAAGCCATTTGTAGCCTTTGCAAGCTCCTCATAGCTAAAACAGCATTGTGAGCTTAATGTTACACCTCTTGAAAGTGGCATGTTTGAGTTTTCAGAGCCCTTGTACGCTGGACCTGAGTTTCCGCTCATGTAAAAATCAGGAGGCATATTGGAATTGCTTGATGGTACTTGTGAGGGTCGGTATCCAGATCCTGGTGGAGGGGGCAGATTCGATACACGAAACTCGGATGATGGAGGATTGCTTTGTTGATAGTACTGCTGCATATGACCATTATTGCTTCCATCTATCCATATCATGAAGTCAATTTGTAGAAACTAGATTATCATCCTAATCGAATGTAGAGTTATTGGTAATCAATCTAGGGTATGATTCTATGAGCATATAAATTAGATAAATTCAAATTTGACTAAAGACCAAAGGATCGGAAAAGAACCTTTCAGAGGAGGAGGAGCCATGTAGTATCCCTTTCCCTTTGGACCAATTTGGTCTTTTCTCTTCTTCCTGGCGCAACAAATTAACAAAATCCCTAAAATCATCAGAAGGGCCACTCCCGCAGTGGCAACTCCAGCTATGACAGCAACCGAAACACTGGACGAATTCGAATCCGAAGATTTTGATGATGACGATGCTGAACTCCACTCAAGAACTGGTGAAGGAGGCGATTTCGCGGAGCTTTTCGAGGTCGATTGCTGGACAGGTGGCGGAGGAGGCGAAGCCTGGGAGGAAGATGGAGTCGACGGAGAAGAGGTGGTTGACGGAGGGGGTGGAGATTCCGCAGGAGGTGGTTGGGAAACAATTGGAGGCACAGTGGTGTCGGATGATGGAGGCGGGGAGTCTGCTAACGGCTGTGCCACCGGAGAGCCGATCGGCGCGCATATTCCGGCTACACAGGTGGACATTTTTCTCCGGCGGCACTAGAAATCGCCGGTGGATGGAATTGGGGTTTGGAAAGGAAAATCTGTTAAAAAATATAGTCAAAACGGAGAAGCTGTGATTTTGCTGGATGTGGTAGGGGAAGAGGAAGAAGAAGAAACAGACGTGCAGAAGGAGTTGGCGCCATTTCGTAGTGCTAATCTCCCATAAGGCATAAACTAACAAGTAAGGGTGTGTTTGGTAGGAGATGGAGGTTATTTTGAAGATTAATCTAGATGGAATTTAAAAGGGGTTAAATTTTATGTGGGATTTATTAAGGATTATTTGATGTAAGATAATCTACGTTAGGATGTTTGGTTGAAGTTTTTTTTAATGGGTTTAATTGATACAATTTATAAATTTGAGTGAAAATCTAATTGATGATTGAAAATTAATCTCTTTTAACCTTGGTAGGATGAGGTTATTTTTTGACCATTTTTAATCTCAATTAATCCCTGATATAATTTTTTTCATAATCTCCATCTTCATCCAAACACTTACATAAATTAATCTCTTAAATTTTAATCTAAATTAACCTCCTTTAATCCCCAACCAAACACGACCTAAGTTATCACTTTCATGCTAAAATAATACTATTTTTTGCGAAAATGTTCACGACAAATAAAATTATGAGTCGAAAATATATTAGTATATTATTTGAGTCCAAAATATTAAATCTAACATTCAATTTTTTTTGGTTTTAGGTTACCTATTTAAATTATATTTATATGATTATTATATGTATATGGTAAAATAATAATAATTATAATTGAAATATGATGTAAATCTAAACTAAAGCCTAGAATTAATATATGTTATTATAAACTTAAATATGTAAGATATAAGTAATGCATTTAGTATATTCATAAAAAAAAAAAGTAATGCATTTAGTATTTGAAGAAAATTACCTGTTATTATAATTTTACACAAAAATTTAAAATGTCTAAGATTTTTATTTATTTTTAACAACAATATGAATTATGTGATTATAATTTATCCACCGTATTAAGATATATGGGTTTAATAGATGAGATTGAGACGTGAGAAAGAATAAATTTTCTGGTGCAGGATAATGGACATAAGATATAAAGTCCGTGAATTACTTATCTTATTGCTAATTGGTTTTAAGATGCAATTTCATGACTTTATGTGTTTGATTGGGACTCAATGTGCATATGCGTTCGGACATATACCAAAATTCCCATGTGAACTTTGATTCGTTGAAACTTCACATGGTATCAAAGCAGTTTAATCTTGGCATCTGGCTTATTGGATTTTTCGGCCTTAATACAATTGATCTCGTCCGATTAAGATAGTCGGCTCTAAGGCATGTCGTCAAGTATCATTTATACCGATGATAAGAGATAATGGGCTAGTGGATTACTCCTGTTATTGTCAATTGATGTTTAGGTGTTTATGGTATCCTAAAACAAGAATGAAAAAACAATCGATTGTAACACAAAATTATGTGTTAAAGTGAAATCATAAAGTCAGTTTTTGTACGATAAAAACCTAATTAGGTACAAATAGTCATCAACATCAATATTATGTTACAACATCAATATTAATATGCATTCATATTTTGGAACTTCGGAATTAGATGTCATAATAACATAAAGACGTAAGTTTTTTTACAGATTTAGATAATCTTATCCAAGTTTCTTCTCTTGCTTAGTGGGAGGCAACGTTGCAAAACACATCCAAAAGTTAGTAACACTTTTTAATATTGTCAAGTAGGAGTTCAAACATCATTTTTCCTTGACCATGGTTCAATTTACAAGTGTAACATATTAGTAATACATTTGTATTCAACTAGTTCAATCACAATTCATTTTTCAGTCAAGCAGTGTCTATATTCCAATCTTAATTTCAAATCATCTGCATGTTAAGGATCATGAACCATCATACACTAGTTGCAGAAGACCAAACTGAGGAATGACAAAAAAGTACAGCTCTCAAGATTTTCTGTGATTTCCATCTTCTGTACATCAAAAAATTAGACATACAAGCAAATATACATATTCAGTAAACTTGGAAGGAAACTCACCACTCTTTGAAATCAAGAATGACACAATTGAGCAAAGCAAGAATAGAACCGAGAAGAATGTCCATGCCTTCTTTACACGAAAACCAGGCGCAACTCGCGAGTCAGTCAGTCAGTCAAGATTCTTCAGGAACTACTGTTGAACCCTTAGCTGTTTTTCTTTACATTTTCAATCTCAGTCTCTCAAGTGGTGTTGGTGTATTCTGTGCTCCCATCTCCACTGAAACCCTGGCTATCTCTCTTCACCCTTCCCATCTCCATTTCGCGAGTTGTTTGAGCTTCACTACTCAAGCCAGACGGATTGATACCATACTCACCCGTGGTCCCACTATACTCGCTGCTGCTAGGCTCTTGGCTCCCGGGTGCTGTCTGCCTGAATATTTTCATGTCCTCCTTGTACTGACTTTGTTCGTAATCTGAGCTTCCATAGGTCGTGCTGTGGCCTGGCCTGATTCCGTCATTGAGTTCTGATAGAGAAAGGTGGCCTTCCAAGGCTCGTACTACCTGTTCCATTTCCAGTTACAGAACTATCAAAGAACATAGAATTGGATGATTCTCCCTTGTACATATATGTTGTCTTATTCACTATATCAATACATATATTCTATGAAGAACCATCACTCAAAGAGCAAAATTAGAATCTTTTTTAGTCTACTTTCCCTAAACTGCACAAAACAATTCCTAACAAATGAAATCGATACCTGGCTCATTCGTGGGCGACGACGGGCTGAATGGCGCACGCTAGCAGCCGCACAAGCAACCATTCGAGCCATTTCATTATGGTTGTAGCTCTTTTGCAGTTGTGGATCCACAAGAGAGTCAAAGTTATTATTTTCCAAAGCTTTTGTGAGCATAGGTCTTGCCTGCAATGATATCACTTGTGGGTTACTTTTAGTTTATAATCTCAAATCCAAATCCAATTTCACTCTGCATAATAGCAGCTACGCATATTTACCCAATCAACTAAGCAATCATCCATGTAAGTGTTTGTAGTGTCAAAGGGCCGTTTTCCAGTGATCAACTCGAGAAGCATGACCCCAAAAGAGAAAACATCAGATTTTTCCGTGAGTTTCCCACTTGAAGCATACTCCGGAGCCAAGTATCTGCAATGAGTTGAGAGTATACATAGTTAGACCAAGAATACCCTATAGTCCTCGCATTTTTCATTGCAATAACATATACGGAAACGACAGTGCAGGGACATTGATCTTACCCAAACGTTCCCATCACTCTGGTAGATACATGAGTATTGACATCAGAAGAGAACTTTGCTAGTCCAAAATCGGCAACCTGAAACCAAGATATTCAAGTTGTCAACAAGTGTATGAAGGTGATAAGAATGTTTGCATTGCACTACTCTAATGGACAAAACACAACGGCTAAAATGACTAACTAGGCCTTTGAGTACTATTACTCTATTAAGAGTAACGATAGCATAAACTCATTTAGTAAATATACCCTATTTAACTCAGTTCTTTCATCTGGGTAAATTATATACAGGGTAAATGAGAGCCTATTTAACTCTTTCAAACCCATTGTAAGGAGACACTCACTTTCGCTTCAAACTTGAAATCCAAAAGAATGTTTGCTGCTTTAATATCCCGATGGATAATCTTAGGATAACCTGCACAAACATGCAAGAGAATAGGAAGCAATGACCACAAAGTACAAACAAGTAGAGGAATACTGTGAAGTGCGAAAAAAGGCATACAATCCTCATGCAAATAGGCCAATCCTTTAGCAGAACCCAGAGCTATCTTCAATCTAGTTGGCCAATTCATGGTCGGCTGACCCTTCCCTGCGTTAAATGTGTTGCATATATCAGTTAAGCGAGCAAAAGCCGCAAAACTGAAAGACATAAAGGCAGTTCACAAAAGGTCTAACCATGAAGATGAAATTCCAAGGTTTTGTTTGGAACAAATTCATAGACAAGCATTCTGTCTGAGCCAGATATGCAGTAACCAACCAAGGAAACAAGATGTCTATGATGAACCCGACTAATAATTTCAACTTCTGCCTGGAATTCACGATCACCCTGAACACTACCATCTTTCAATGACTTAACTGCCACTTCCTTCCCATTAGGAAGGACCCCTTTGAGCACATAACCAAAACCTCCCTGTCCCAAGAGATTGGCTTCCGAGAAACCATTGGTTGCCCTTTCAAGCTCCTCGAAGGTAAATACATTCTTTGAGGAACTGAATTCCATTGCTCCCTCGGATCCTGCATAATTGGATCCAGAACCACCGCTGCTGTTGATAAAAGGTGGTGGAGGAGGTGTTGTGGGACGGTTTGGTGGTGGTGGTGGTCTTGCACTAGGAGGCGGGGGCTTAGGCATCATATGCTGCGCCGCGACACCATGATAACCATCTAGGAGTAAACAAACATATTTATGACTTGTGAAAGCAGGAAATAATCATCTCAAACATGCAAATTTGCAAAATTCGGTATGTATTTACCTAAAGTTAGCTTATCATCATCAATTACATCTTTCAATTCCTTACTAAATCACAATTAAAATATTGAAACCCTGAATACTTAGCAAAAGATGAACTGAAGACAAATTTTCTCAATATGCAGACAGAAAACAGGTCAAGAAGAGATCCAAACGTCCTAAAACCCGAAATTCACTTGAACCCAAGCCATGCGGCCAAGAACTATATTGAGAATCTTAATAAGACAATGAAGATAAGTAACAAAATCCAATCATTGATCAAATACTTCATAATAAGAATCAATTTCAAGTAGCATTACTGCATTAGTGTAAAATTAGAGGAGTAGGTCAAACCTTTGGGTCCAGGAGCAGGAGGAGGAGGGATATAGTACTGTTGTTGATGATCTTCACGATCGTTTCTCCTCTTCTTCCTCTTCCTGGTGCAACAAATAAACACTAAACTTATCACCAACAGTATCACTACCCCGCCGATCGCAATTCCTATTATAGCACTGGTGGTTATAGACGACGACGAGCTCGGAGGAGAAGTTGTGATCTTCGACGGAGGCGGGGGAGGATTGAAGGGACTCACAGGGGGGGACTTTGTAGAAGGAGGCGGCGAAGAGGGGATGCTTGACGGAGTCGGGGGCGACGGAGGAGAAGTCGGCGGAGTACGTTCGGAAGGAGGCGGAGCGGTGGGTGTTGCCGGCGGTGGAGTAGTCGGAGGTGGAGGGACTTGAACGGTAGGCGGGGGAGAAGAGGGTACTAGAGGAGGAGGCGGGGCTGCCGTCGGTGGAGTGGTGGTGTTGGTCGCCGGAGGAGGAGAAGACACCGGCGCCAGCGACGACATTGTTAGATTACGAAAATGCCCACGTCGCCGGAAAAGGAATACAGGTTAGAGAAAGAGACAGAGTGGTGGAATGTGGAGTTGGGATGATTTTGTCGATTGGTTGCATTTGGTGAATTGTAGGTATGTCGCTGTCTGACTTTTTGATGGTTTTACTTGTCTTGCCAGTTAACATGGTGAATGGGGCAAACATGAAGACGACAATTTGGAGCGATGGAAATATGGAAGCTGTGAAGGTGGGCCTCCACTTGGCCCTCTCGTTACGCAATATTATTTCCTGCTATATTATTATAAATTAATTATATTTGCAATTAAGATATTTACTAATTCTCACAAATTTTAAGTCTTATCTACTGTTTGACTTTGATTAACTGAATTAACTAATGATAATAATATTTAATTCGTTTATAATTTTATAATTATTGTCTGGCTTTGCATTGTGAGTTGAGTTAACCAATGTAAATTTGGTTATTTTTTCAGAAAAAATTACCGAAAATTACCCGCTAAATAAGTTATATTTTAAATAATCACCCGCTCTATCTCTAACCCCCTCAGTTTACCGTCTCGTGGGTCCCACTTTATAATAAAATAATAACTTCTCTTATTTTTTGTATTTCTAATTTTTGAATGTATTGTTGGTTTGTATTATAATGCCATAATCATAATCATACAACAGTGAACAACAGTAATGGGTATTATAATGTATTTTCGAACCACCTGGACAGTGAACAACAAATGATGGATATTTTAAACAGGTGGTTCGAACATTATAATGCCAAAGGTCCCTTGGGATGAAAGTGGTCCATCTATCGATAGACTCGACCCATAATTATACAACAGTAATGGGCCATAAGGCCTTTTGGGATGCGTCAACCAGAAGCCCAAAATATAATGCATACCTTGGCCCGTAAAGCCCATCATCGTTCGAATCGAATATCTAAAAATGATTGTTGAACTTTGGCCTTCAATTAGCTTCAAAATTGTTATATCAACAGTTCTTGCAAACATTACATATTCAAGCTCAATGTATGATGTATAATTTCGATGAACAAGCAACCTTTAACTATCATTAGTGACGTTGATTTCACATGTCGTTAGATTGATACATGAGATCAGCTACTCGGGTTCGGCTCGCGTTCGGCTCGTCAAAAGTTTGACTCGTTTATAAACGAGCCAAACTTAGAGATTATAAACGAGCCGAGCTTGAGCATGTCAATGCTCGGCTCGTTCGGGTAAAGTTTGATTCGTTCGGTTAAAATAACATTATATAAGCCTTATTTTAGACGAGCTACTCGGATTCGACTCGTCAAAAGCTTGACGGTTTATAAGCGAGTCGAGCTTGAATATACTAAGGGTCCGTTTGGTTTTAACTTCGGAATCGAAAACGGAATTGATACGAATCTAGTCCATATGTATACCTGTGGTTTGAAGTAATTGGAGTTGAATTTGATTACTTTTGATACCATATAGGGAAACAAAATGTGGGGAGGCAAGTGCATTTTGCATGAAACCGTAAGAAATGATTCTATAAAATTTCATGAATAAGGATATACATACGGACTAAATTCGTTTTCATTCCGTTTTCGTTTTTGAATTTGGAACCAAACGGGCAGTAAGACTCCACTCGTTGGACTTGTATAACACCCCTACATGTGGTAACATCAAAAGAGGGTCACTCATTGGACTGTTGTTTGCATTATTACCAATGCGTCCAATTGATTCTTATAGGTGACAATTTGTAAAGTGACTCATCAACCCTCATTAAAACTTTTGTGGTCAATCTCCTCTTCTTTAATATCCTAATCCTCATATCGCATCTTTATTATCTTAACTTTTGCAACGAAAGTAGAAATATGTACCTCAATGGTAGTCACTATTGTCTCTTTATTTTTGTTGGGTTTCGAGTAGGATGACAAGAGATCGGTTTCAGAGTGAAGACTATCTTGTAAGCCTTTATTTTTGTCCGGAGATCAATAAACTTATCCGTTAAGGCCAAAACCCCTCGGTATCTCATCTCGTGCCGCATGCCTTTTAATATTATGTTTTTTTTTTGCCAATTTTTATGGAATTTGCATTGACGAATTCGTGTTAGATTTAGCAATCTATGTGCATATTATACATTTGACTCGAAAAGTGCACCTGGAACAAATACTTCTATCAAATCGTAAACAAGTGACGTGCGAAAATATAAAATAAATTTTTTACAGAATCATATATGGAAATATATGATATATTACATTTAGAGAAGTTATCTTATTATTTTAAAATAAATTTTATTTTATATTATATCGTATACTCTTTATTATTGTTCCCTAACCCTATAAATAGGGTGATAATAAGCTCAGTATCAATGTGGTTCTACCTCCACCATTCGTGTGATCTTCTCCACCAAATTCTATCAAGGTATTAGAGCGGGTTCGATTCGGGACTCCAACCTATCAATCCTCGCCAACTTATCGGCGTCTTAATCTAACTTGCAACCGATTTACTGGTGGTCATATCGATTTTCTTTTCACCGCTCATTGTTGATCGAAGTATTTTATTTGCTCATTGTTAATGAAATGGTCCAGTCTTGAGCGTCCGTTTTACTGCGGGGGCGTAAGATATGCTATATTATATTTAGAGAAGTTATCTTATTATTTTATAATAGTTTCTATTCTTTATTATATCGTGTAATCTTTATTATTCTTCCATGATAATAAACGTTCTTTTACATTCGTATGGTCTTCTCCACCAAAATTTATCACCGGATCATAAAATTCCGCAAGTGGAGATCGGAACCTTAGAAGATGGGGATATTCACATCGTTAATAAGCAAGCGTACAACTTAATTTGTATATATGTCTTTGATTAATATTTCTATTGTCAACTTATGTTTTACTTGAATCTAACGCGTTCGATGTGCATTATTTGGTATCAGTAAAACTATAAAGTAGGCTCAGTGTCACACTGTCACGTCTCAATAATGTTTGGTACTTTGATGAAAGTATAAACTTTAGTCACGTAGTGGTTGTCTTTTACCTCTTTTTGTATATCTTTTCTATACTAAAGGAAAGAAAGAGATTATAAAGATTTACAGTGACATCAAGATTCAGAATATGCTCTACTTTCATGCAAGACCACACAGTAAAAACCGGATCATCATTTTCTCTCAGGCAACAATCCGAAAACCGGATTATCTCCCTGAACAAGAAAGATGAGACATTAGACCATGTACAATGGTAGTTTCTTAAATCTCATCTCTTAACACTCTCTTTCCGCCACATCAGCATATAAAACTCTATCTACTTTTTCTCCACATCCATAGTTTCTTAACTCTCATCTCTTACCTTTATATTTATTTACCCATCATATTTATATAATTTTTAAACTTTTAATAATATTAATTCTATTTATAATTAAATTTATTTCAAAAAAGTAATATATAAATTTAAGAACTATTAATAAAAATGATATTGTAAATAGACATTTTATTAAAAATTTAAAACATACAAAGACGTTAAAATAATAACTACAAAATTAAGATAAAAAACATAAAAATACAAATATACCAATACATTAATTTTATTTGTAATATACTATAATATATTAATTTCACGTGTCAAAGTTTTAAAAGTTTATAATAAATATCAAATATCATCACTAACTAATACATTATATATACTAATTATTTTTAGTTAAAATAATTATATATTTTAAATATAACTAATATTATTTTTCATGTAAGACTTTACTAGTTTTATGAATATGAATTAAATTATTAATTTATATAATAAATATCATTATCATCTTAAAATCAACTAATTACTTATATTACTTATTTTTAATATAAAAATATATTAAACATATTCAATATTAGACTCTATCTATAGATAAAAATAAATTATGAATATTAAAAATAATAAAATTATCAAAATATATTTATATTGATCACAATAATCAATTAATTATAAATCAAACCTCTTTAAAAACTAAAACAAGAGAATTAATGTATGAGTGACACATGGCACCAATCAAAAACCTTAGAAATCCTCTCTCTTGGTTTTCAAATTAGAGACTCAAGACAAAGTTTTAAGATGTTTTGTTAAAAACTTAATATATTTTATTCTTAGAGACCTCCATTGTGGAAGGTCTTAGGAAAGAACCGAAGTGTAATATTCAATTTTGTGGGGGAATGAGTTAGGTTGTAGGCCATTTTCATACGTAAGATCGTATATTCGTATGTGTAAAAGCGTTGAAGGGATATTGTGGAAATAAAGATATATAATAACCTAGTTTATAATGGATGAATATAATTAGGCACGCACATGTTCAAATCGAATTGGACCGGACCGTAATTATGTATGGTATTGGATCGTAGTTGTAAAAATTCGGTCAAGTCCATAATATTATGGTCGGTCAGGTCCTGAAGTGTAATATTCCGGTCTGATCCGGACCGTTAATTTACACTTGAAATATTTTTGAACATGAGGAGCTGCCCGGATTCAATTCACATAAAAAATAAAAATAAATAAATAAAACTGTCCGGACTGGAGCGTGGTGGACCGGCCCGTAGATTTTCGGTCCGATCCGGGCCGGACCGGACCGTCTGGACAACCCTAAACATAATCATATTCATATATGTTGGATTTTTAACGCCCTAAACATAATCATATTCATATTCATATGTAATGGATTTTTACCGCATGAGTGATTTGATTTTGGCTGAGGATAATGAACGAGTGGTTAGAGTTTGCGGGTCATCAAATCCGAGTTCTTGTTTGCAAGTGATGTATAGTAATTGATGAATGGAAGTCGAATGGATTTCCATTTGAGTGGAATACCAAATTGCTTGCATAATTCATTCAAATGGACCACAATGTTTTCCTCTTCTGTTCCCCTACTAGCGGTTGGCTAGTATATGATTGACAGTTTGACACAATTATCATGCAATCAATAAGCTTCCCTAATATACATATACTAAGAAGTTAGGGGTGAGCATCTCCGAATATCCGATCCGACAAACTTTAAAAAGTCCGATCCGAATCCGATCAGAGAGCATCCGAATATCTGATAATTTTATCCGGACGGATATTCGATCCAATCCGAACATTTATTCTTAGACTACTCGGATATATTCGATCTGACTTTTTCCTCTAAACCCCGTTTCGTATCCGATGATCTGAAAATATATCCGGATCGGACTCGGATCACCAATTCTCGGATATCTTCGGATTCGGGTATTTTCGGATCGGATCTTCATATTAGCTGATCAGATTAGTCGGATCGGATATTTTTGCTCACCCCTATTACAAGCTTATTGACGGAAGACATACGTATTAATTTCTAAATACGAACACATATGTGTTAGGTTAGAATTCAACGCATAAACCCAGTAGATTTTACTCTAAAATTCTCGTAACTTAAAATTTTCAACTTTCGATACGATTAATTTGGAATGAGGGGCTTGGAGATCTCATTTTCGAATGAAATAATTTGACCAAATAAACCCTCTTTTATTTAGATTAGGTAGTTTCGTGTACCCTTTATTTTTTTATCACTTTCATTAACTTGAAGTTAAAAGGTAAATCCTCTTCTATTTCCGTGAGATAGTTTCATTTACTAAACATATTTATATCATGATCTAGTTAGTAGAGAACTAAAAAAAAAAATTATGGGCAATTTTGATAACTTGGTCTTTTTGAAAAACTATAGTAGTAACTAGGTTTTTTAATGTTTTAATTAAGTAAATATACCCCAACCTTTTGTATTTATTCTCAAACTCTACACACTCTTCTCTCAAGGTACATTTAATAAACACGAAAATGGAAAAAGCCTAATAAACCAAATTATTTTAAAAATTATTTAGTTAAATTGCCTTTTTCGAATCTCACAAAATAGGCATATATTTAATACAAATTATATTAATATGATTCAAGGTATAGTTTTTATTAGGATGACTAGATGAACTGATCTCCGAGATTCTACGCAATATCAAGTCTTATGCCATTCATTTCGCATTCCCAACCAACTCCTCTAAGCACATGAATTAAATGACATCATTATTGTTAATTTTGTTCATCCAACTTAACTTATATAATGACAATACAGATCTTCTAACTAACACCAAAACCAAGCCGTTACATTTCTTTGTTTCAGTTAACCATATGTCACTCTCTCTCATATTTTGACTCACAAAATCATGCATGCGTAAATTGATAATATAATATTAATATATTATAACTCCAAGATTTTATATTTACATTGAAAATAAATACTTTTATACTCATTTGTTTTTATAATGCTATTTACGCTCTTTTTTACGATACTTATCCAAACGGTATATTTTGTTGATGAGTACGATTCTTTCAGTTACAGAATCTAAGATTAGTTTTTACACTAACAAATTGAGATTTGTTCTTATCCATTATCGTGTAATTAACGGTTAAAAATACGATAAAATCCTATGATCTGAAAGCCAAAGTCTCGACTTTGGTGTAACAGAAAGACAAAAGAAGGGTATATACGTGGAATAACCAGCGTGAGAGAGGGAGTTCTTATCAAGATCAATCCTTTCAAATCTTTACCCTATCAACAAATCACTCTTCTAAAACTCTATTTTACACTTCGAGCCTTTTCCTCTCTTCCTCATCTTCTTCCCATAAATTCGCCTCTATCCTTCCCTTTCGAGGATTCATAAATTCCTCTTCTTTCTCCAGTCTTCTTCCCTCACACACTCCCCAGCCCAGAAAACCAGTTGCAGAAAACAGAGTATGGTGACTTCTGATACCAGAACAGATGATCCGGCGATTGCCCCGCCGGAGGGTTCATCTCCTGTTCGTGCTTCTTCTTTGCGTTCGAAGAGTAATAAGATGAATAAATATGCACTTGCTTGCGCTCTCTTGGCTTCTACTAACTCGATTCTTCTCGGCTATGGTGAGAAACGGAGAATTCGATTTTTTATTTTTTTTTCATTTTTAATGATTGTGTGATTAGACATTTGAATTTGTGATTGGATTTGCAGATATCGGGATTATGAGTGGGGCGATCCTCTACATACAAGAAACTCTGAAAATCTCAACGTTTCAAGAGGAGATGCTTGTTGGTTCGCTCAATGTGTGTTCTCTGATCGGATCTCTTGCCTCCGGCAAGACCTCCGATATGATTGGCCGGCGATATACTATTGTCCTGTCCGCTGCAACCTTCTTCATCGGTGCTATATTAATGGGTTTGGCACCTAACTACGCTATCCTGATGGGCGGTCGTGTGGTGGCTGGAATCGGAGTTGGTTACTCTCTCATGATCGCTCCTCTCTACACAGCTGAAATCTCACCGGCGACTACTAGAGGATTCATGGGTTCCTTGCCGGAAGTTTTCATCACCGTCGGAATTTTACTTGGTTATATCTGTAACTATGCTCTCTCCGGCCTTCCTAGCCACCTGAATTGGCGGATCATGCTCGGACTTGCCGCAGTCCCGGCCATCGGAATCGGCCTTGGGGTATGTTTCATGCCGGAGTCTCCTCGGTGGCTCGTTATGAAAGGTCGTCTGGATGAAGCGAGGGTAGTATTAGTCAGAACCTCAAATGACGAGCACGAGGCAGAAGACCGATTACTCGAGATCAGCAAGGCGGCGTACGCCTCAGGATACATACATGAAGAAGATGACAGTCCTCCAGCAGCGCAGGACGGTGACGGTAACGAGATTGCATCAACTATTCCCGGTGGAGTTGGAAGAGCTCGTCCAAAGCGTACGCCAATCTGGAAGGAGCTTCTATTAAAACCATCCAAAGCCACCAGAAAAATCCTGCGAGCCGCCATAGGTATAAATTTCTTCATGCAAGCCTCCGGCAACGACGCCGTGATCTATTACCTCCCGGAGGTGTTCAAAGCCGCCGGAATCCGAAAAAAGAAGGTCTTATTCGCAATCAACGTGATCATGGGCGCAAGCAAATCATTTTTCGTGTTCATATCAGCGTTATGTCTAGACAAGCACGGAAGAAGGCCGCTTTTACTCATCGGAACAATTGGAATGACTTTGTCCTTGACTACATTAGGTCTAAGCTCGAAGTTTCTGGAACATTCACAAAAGCCAACATGGGCGGTGGCATTAGCTATAGTGGCGGTTTGCGCCGACGTGTCATTCTTCTCAATTGGACTCGGCCCAATCACCTGGGTATACTCGTCGGAGGTTTTTCCGATGAGACTCAGAGCTCAGGGAACCGCTTTAGCCGTGTCTGTAAACCGGCTGACGAGTGGTGTCGTGTCAATGTCGTTCTTGAGCATATCTAAGAAGATCTCCTTCGGAGGGACGTTCTTTGTACTTGCAGCGATAATGGTGCTTGCAACGGCGTTCTCGTACTTCTGTTTGCCGGAGACAAAGGGCAAGACACTGGAAGAGATCGAGACTATGTTCGAAGATGAACAAAATTGAAACGCAATTGTTATACATGTAACTAACTCAAGTAGATGGTGGCAGTCGTGGTAATTTCACGGGTTTAGATTTACTGGTTGTTTTTTTTTTTTGTTTTTATATAGGTGATAATTAAGAAATTTGCATCACTTTACTTTGATTGTATACTTTTTGGTATACATTTTATTGTGTAGTGATGATCTCAACAGCTCGGAATAATGTGTTAGATTATAGGTTTCTTTTAACAATTTTTAGGTTTGGTTTGATGTGTAGAATTTATTGGGATGTCAATAGATTGATGGAGTGTTTGTCATGAGTTCGGTAGCTTGGCCACAAGTGATCGAAATGGTTAATTTATATTGACTCATTCAAATTTTGAATTATGTGAAAGGCTTCTTCTAGTAATAACATGTACTTACAATTTAATTAAATTTTTTTTATTAGTTCAACTATTTAAGTTTCATACATTTTTATAATTTTTTATAAGTTTGAAATAAGAAATAAATTAATAATATAAAATATTTAAACTAATATAGTACTAAGTAAGTATTTAAGTTTTGAATAAATAAATATTGTAATAAAAATATATTTTATTAAAATATACACTTTGTTATTGGTTAATGTATAATCTATTAATATTAAAGTTATATATAATTATATATTTATTTTTTTTTATTTGATTATTTATGATAAATTTTTTTTGAAATTCTATATTTTTAATTTTCGATGACATTGATTGATTTTATTAAAATTCTATATTTTAAACTTTTAAAGACAAATAATTTTTCACATTTTAAATATTTAATAATTATATTAAAAAAATTCACATTAAAATTTTAATAATTCATATTAAAATTTTATCATAATAACCTCTAATTAACTCCGTTAAAATGACTAACAATCAACATATAGTATACCTCTAATCAACTCATCAAATCACTAATTGAATTAAATTGACAATTATAATGTATAACCTATTAATATTAAATTTGTACTCCACCTTTTTATTTGATTGTTTATGATAAAAAAAAATCTTTTGAAATTGAAAAGTTTTAGTTTTTGAGGGCATTAATTGATTTATATTAAAATTCTATAATTTTAACTTTTGAAGAACAAACCTTTTCACATTTTAAAGATTTAATGATTCATAAAAATTTCCTCATGATAATATCTGAATAACCTTTAAAATTCATAATTGTTTTAATTTGAGAGTTACAGATAACCAACAATGTTATATTAGTTTAAACATTTTTTATTAGTTCACGCTTTACTTTGAACTTATAAAACATTGTAAAAATTTATAAATCATTAGCATAAATAAATTGAAATTTTGGTTTAAAAAGTTTCCGTTGGGAAAATAGTAGATGTGTAAGTACGACGGCATTCCGTACCGGTAGTAGAACACTCAATTATTGAACCTTGCACAAAAAACCAAAGGAATTTTTTAACACAACTTCGGATCAATTTGACACTGGATTATCGATAATTTGATAGATTACTTGAGATTATAATCCCAAAAATAATCTCTCATTTATGTCATACGGACCCATAAAAGTTTAGGATTGCGTGATTGATAATTGTTAATTATATTGCACGAATGCACATGGTAGTGCACAAATAACATGATTAATAATTACATGAATGTACATAGGCGTGCAACATTAAAAAAAAAATATCAAGATTGATAATTGCACCACTATCGATCTAACTTTGCAAATAACAAGTCATAATCGAACGTGCACAATTTCTTGCCTTTTCACTCTAATATGTTTTCATATGAGTAGGATATATGTTGTCGTAATATAATATTGAGATAATTGAGTTAATAAGATTTTTTTTTATCAAGATACAAACTAGGTCTCTCCTCAATTAATATATTTTAATTAGTAAAATTAATTAGGAGGGATAATATATTTAACAATGCATATCCCTAAATTAACGATTTATGGCACTCTCTCTTCTTACATTTCTTCCTCCCCCTCTGTTAAATATATGTTTCATGTCATTCTCTCTCTCTCGCAAGGCATTCTCTTATCCGTAACCGATGTTGCTTCTCGCTGCCCGTCGCTTCTCGCCACCGCCGCCACCCGCTTCTCGCTTGTAATGTCGTAGTCGCCGCTCGCTTCTTGTTGGAGTCACCACCGCTTCTCACCTAGAGTGACGTCACCACTTCTCGCCCGGACCGCCTCGTCACCGCAAGTTTTTGAGCAAAGCGTTGTTTCCTTGTACAAAGACCGAGTGTTAAATTGAGTAATTAAAACCGGGTATTACAAAAAATTATGTGTTACGAAATTTAGTTATAACCATTGGTGTTACAAAAATTGGTTATTATGAAACTTGAGAATTATGAAAATTGGGTAGTTAAGAATATTCGACTTGGGTATTACATTTAATTTTATGTATAACTTTAAAAAAAATTATAATGGAATAATGAGATTCATTTAGTCTAGTTGGTAATAGGGGGTGAACATATGTGAGTATGTGCACGAGTGTATTTACACAATATACGAGTACTAAAATGCAGTGAACACGAGTATATATTAATGACAAACATGTTAATAATCGTGTGCATCAATCTAATTAAGATAATTCATATCTCAATAGAAAACGTCAAAATATTATGTATTTAATTGTCTAACTTTATAAATGCATCTTGACCGTTCAAAGTATCAAAGCATGTGGTCAATATCTGTTCTCATTTCTTACTGTAAAATATATTTTCATCTTATCCTAACCATATATTTATATATGTTTAGGTTCAAGTGAGAATCTTTCTTACGGTCAAAAGTGAGAACATATCTTATACATAAAAATAAAACAACGGTGAAAATTAAAATTGATAGTATGATAACTTATACAGTATTTATACAATATTTATCATATAAATGACTTTCCTTGATTGAGAATAACAATTATGGTAATATAAATCTAATAATATATTCAATAATTTATAAATGATTAGTCTAACACAAATACTACTATGTTTGTTTAAATATCATTTTCGACTTTCGGCTCAGTTCATCTCTCGATTACTTTTAATTAAACTTGAACGACTACGAGTCGGTCAGTTCGTGTTCATCCACATCCATGTTCGTGCATATTCGTGTTCTCGAATATCCGTGTTCATGTATATGCATGTTCGAGATCATGCACATCCGTGTTCATGCATGTTCGTGTTCAACAATTCATTGAGATAAATTAACCAAATGAATAACATGAACCATATCAACAATGGTTTAATTTAACAAAATTAAAAAAAAAAGAAAAGAAGAAAGATTGAACAAATGAATAACACGAACTATATGTGTTGTATGGAAACGTAATTGTACAATGTTCAAAATACAAAATACACAGTTCAGCGCATTGTGATTACATTGAAAATGTTCAAATAAAGGGGTAACATTGAAAATGTGCAACTTCAACCAAGGATGACGGCGTTGAAGTTCATAATATAGCAACTGGATTCAAATGTTGTCTGTATAATTGCCTTAATTATATATGTTGGATTATAAATACAACTAAAACCTCAACAATACATATGCTGCATGTTTCATATCTTACCCAAAATACCCAATAACATTTATTGAAGATGTCATAAAGTCAAATGAAATCACATTTTCATTCGATGATTGCTAATTTAGCAATGCCGATGAATTTGTTTCTCACATCAAAGTAAGTTATCAGATATTTTTTTATTCAAAATTTAACAACTACATAATATTTCGGCTAGTGAGGGAGCACCATGTGGAGCACCTCACTGCTGTAGAACAGCCAAAACGACGTCGTTTTGGCCCAGTTAGGCCAAAACGACGTCGTTTTATTATAAAAAAAAAAAATAGAAAAAGATAGGAGTCGACGCCTATTTTGGCGTCGACTCCCGGGCTCCAATTCATGTTCGCGTACGTGTACTAGACGTGTCCTCACTGTATCCTACCTATGAAGTCTGAACAATATCGAATCATATTTGACCATATTAGAGCCGTGTCCTATTCCCAAATTCCACACTAGACAAACTCTGAACCCCTGCCGTCTTGTTCCCAAGTTCGATTTGAAAATAGTTTCCACGGTCTACATATCAATGATATATATCGATCAGGAAAAAGAAGTTTATTTTAGCTGTTGGGCTCACATTGGGCCTCTTATAGAAGCCCAATTCTAGATCCAACCAGACCTGGTCATATTCCCCGCTGTTTAGCGTTGTTTTGCCGATAACCGAAACATAAGAGCTTGATTTCTGCCTGACTTCCTCCGGCAGAGACGACGAAGAAATGTCGTCTAATTCTAAATTCGCCTCCTACACGCCACTGCCGGCGAGCTCCGCCGGCGAGTATCCTGTCCTACCGAACTACATAATTGTATACCGGAACATCCTCCAGCCGCCCAGCTTTGGCCCCATCCTCCGCCGCTGCATCTCTTTTTCATTGTCTCTCTTCCTGTTTTCCCTCATCCTCTTTCTCCTCTGGCCCTCAGATCCGGAGGTCAAAGTCCTCCGAGTTGAACTCAACAACGTTTCCGTCCGTACATCTCCTTCTCTCTCCCTTGATCTTTCCCTCTTTGTGGTTGCTAGGGTTCGCAATAGGGACTTCTTCTCCCTTGATTACGAGTCCCTGCGAATCTCGATTGGTTACAGAGGGAGGAAATTAGGGTATGTGAGGGCGGATGGTGGACATTTGAAGGCTAGGGCGTCTTCGGATGTCAATTCTACGATCATAATCGACGGATTTCAGGTCTTGCATGATTTTATTTACTTCATTGAGGATGTAGCTAGGGGATCTGTTCCGTTTGATACTGATACCACGATGAAGGGCGAGCTTGGAATTTTCTCCCTATTTAAGATTCCTCTCAAGGTTTGATTTCTCCCTCTTTCTCGTCCAGTAGACTCAATTGTGGAAATTTCGTGGATAAAGATTTTTGTACTACCAATTGATTTGAGCTACGGTTTGGACCTCTTTTGGAGAGGGTTAATATCAATGCAACCGTGAAAACTATATATTTTGCTCGTTAAGCAATTGATTTCCCATGCATAGTTGATGTTTCTAAGTTGCTCATTCATAGCTCAGAACTGATCTTTTGGAATTTGAGAATCATAAGTGTTAAAAAGTTTGGAATTTCAGAAAAAACATCATGGACATCTATAACTTGTTATATCTGAAAGCATACTAATGGTTGGAGTTTTAGATTTTGCTTCTCAAGTATAAAACGTTTCACTCTATGAGGCCTTCTGCTGTGCTCTTGGTTCACATTAGAGAATATCTTGTGCTATGACTATATGTGATTTCATTGCTAATCTTAATGTTTTTAATAGGCTAAAGTATCATGTGAAGTGAATGTAAATCCTCAGAAACAGACAATTGTTCGCCAGAATTGCTATCCTGAGGTGAGTCTCTTGTTTTTTGTTTATTTGTTTTGTGAGATTTGAGTTTTTGTCTTCTAAGCTTTCACATATATCAGATAAACTTCATTAGTACGAGAATTGAAGAAAAATTATCATACGATGCACATATTATACAGTAGTGATTTCCATGCTGAACTTATTACCACTCAAACCTTCCAGGTGGACTAACACCTTTCTATTCAAATTTGAAGAAAGTATAGTAGAATTGTCTTGCAGGTCATTCCATGCTTTCCACTATATTGTAGACCTTATTTTCATTCCATGATTTTCCATATGGACTATGCTAAGGTTGATTTTGCCGCGGACTTTGGTTACATGAATAAGTTGATACTTTGGTATCTGTGCATTTCTTTTGTTTTGATAGTTGTAGATTTGTAGCAGTGTTCAGAGGCAAAGCCAATTAGCACGATGAGAGTTTGATTTATAAACAATATGATGAAAATGAAATGCTTCATATGGAACTTGGATGTGGTTCCTTCCCGCGTCTAGTTAACCCATTTGGTTTTCTTGTGTTACTACATTCCTTCTTTTCAATTCAGTACAAAAATGGACATTATACTTGAACTCCTGAGCTTCAGACCCGGAAAATATGTTACAGCATTTTACATAAGGAAGTGCAACTTCAATATTACTGGAAGATGTAGCTCCCTTTATGTCTAGGCTCTCATTTGTATGTTCACTCTGTATTTACATTTATTTATGTTCTAATTTTTGGTTCTATATTTTACAGTGATTATCTTGGCTAAGAGAGGCTTGGCTTATCTCATCACAGCGTTTGGAATGAGCAAGAATGGTTACATTGCGTGCACAACACGGAAGTTTGTTGCGCACGAAATGAATAGTCGTCCCCTGATTACGGTGGATATGCGAGTGTGGATCAGTAAGCTTTAGGGTACTTTGATTTATATTTCAAGCTGTATCCTCTTCCTGTCAAAAACGGCATCTACAGCAAATTGTACAGTATGTATAAACCTCCTGGACGATAAATAGCATATTTACATGTACTAACAGTTTTTTCATTTCTAACCGTCGACGCCACCCTATAACACCAAAGACTCTTCAGAACCCGTTTGGTGCACACCTTAACCTTATAATGTAATTTACTACTCTTCCACTACCATTACATTTAATACATATTTACATTTACAGCGAACTATTAATATGCAAAAAAATTAATATGCAATGTTAAATTTTAGTTTGTACATCGAATTGTAAGAAATAAAAAAGTATATTTTTTTTGCAATAAAAATACTCATTTTATTCGCGTGTGAACCTCCAAGTTATCCGCAACAATTTTTTCAATTTATTTATAATTTGCCCTAATATATTTGCAAATTTGATTATTTTAGATTTTTTTAAAAAATTTGATCATCTTTTTGTTATAAAATAGTTAAAAATAAAAAGATAAATTTACTTATATACCAATTAAAATTAATAAATTTATCTTCAATAATTTGATTTTGTGAGAAAATTTTACGCAAATCTTCTAATAATATTTAATACATTTTTATATTTTTATTTTATACATTTTTAAAATAAAAAAAATAAATGATACTTTACTCCTTTAGCTTTTTTTTTTAAATTTCTTTCACTGATCATGTATAAATATAATACTATAATAATAATAATCTTTGTAATAGATTTTTAATTATGTGTTTATATCTACTAAAAAATTATAATTTAGTCCTCAATGATATTAGTCATATAAAAATAAGTTTATATATATATATATATATATATATATATATAAAAGTGAAAAATATAATATTTTTATTTAAACAAAATTCGCACGGGGACACTAAACTAGTTATGTTCTGAAAAAAATTATCCATGAAGATGAATGTTTCCCTTAATTTTCATAAAAATGACTACATTATAGATGGATAGTTTTTTTTTTTTTGGTAAAAGAAGGAGAGGCGGTGGCACTCTCCGCATCGCAAGGGTGCATGCATAACGAACTCAAACCAGCGTCATGCGCGGGAAACAAACCCCCCGCAAGTCATCAGCAAGAAAACTCCTCACAAAATCCGGAGGGTCCACACATAAAAGAAAACCTAACTGAGTCGAGAAAGCAATGTTCGCAAGCGAATCCGCCACTCTATTGCCTTCCCGGAAAGTATGACCGAACCAAACGGTCCAGTCTCGCTGGATGAAGCCTTGACACCGATGGACCAGGCTGAAGAGAGGGTGGCTCGCAGCCAACCCCCGCACGACAAGCTCGAGTACTAACTTGGAATCCAGCTCGACCCAAAGACAGCGCCAGCCACGATCCCAAGCAAGCTCCAAACCAAAAATCAGGCCCCACAACTCGGTCACAGGGGCGTGCCAAAACCAACGTTAGCCATAAACCCACACTTCCATAAACCGTTCTCGTCCCTTAACACTCCCCCCGCAACAGTCCTATCCGGGTTCCCCTTCGAAGCCCCATCCGTGTTCTGAGCTTAACCTCTAAATGGAACAAAAATTGAAGAGTTTTAAGTCATATGATTAAATTGTGCTAAAATAGCCCACAATTAGCTTGTCGTGCCTCGCATGAATTTTTTTTCATAATTAATATAGTAGAAAACATATTTTATAATCTCACTACCGTATGCAAAATGAATTAATCACAAGTTAATAAATAGTTTGATTGTTTTTTTTTATTTAATATTTCAATTAGGATTATAAACTAAGGTATATATTCAAACATTAATGCTAAATAATAAATTTAAACAAAATAATGATGAGTCATGTATAATATGTAATTTTATAAATGTATAAAATACTAATATCATATTTGAAAATAAAATACATTTTAATCTAGTTCACAAAAATTCAAATCTATTAAATATATTATAATATAAAAAATATCTATCAATAATATAAAAACTAGTTTATAACCCGTAACTTGTGCTGATATATTTATATGTTGATTTTTAAGTAATATGTCATGAGCTTGTATATGTACGAACTAGTGATATATTTACGAAACATTATAATAGTCATTCACTTATTCTCACGGTGATTAAATAATTACGAATAAAGAAGTGTCTCATTGTTTAGGCTTTAATTTTTCTTTTTTTTTACAACATATCACTTTTTTAAACTTATAAATAAATTACTCTTATTATTTCCATGCATATAATTTTTTTTGCCAAAAAATTTAAGCATTACACATGATTACACATGAATAAGGAGGTAAAAGTTTGTGAGGGAAGATTCAAATTTCAAATATAAAAATTTTTAGATAATATTTAAGGTTAGTATAATAATGTTTGAGCAAGCTATAATTACGAAACTTCTAGTAAAAATTAGCTAATATTTTTTAAAAAATTTACACATTTTCTATATAAAATTTTATTTCTATAACAATAATTAAGCTGTAAAATCTTCTTTGACTTAAAATTGTTATAGAATAATGACATAATTGTAAGTAAAATATGGCAAAATTATAAATATTTAACAAAAAGTATTAGCTGACATGTCTAAGGGGTTAACATGTGGAATAAAAGGTTGTGTTTTAGGGCCCGTTTGGTTTTAACTCCGAAATTGGAAACGGAATGGAAACGAATCTAGTCTATATGTATATCCTTATTTTTTTTATTTATACGGTATTACTATTTACATAGAAGTAGAAGGTAAGCGAGCAACAAGTTGCGCCGCTACCCCTTTTTGGATGACAAAACCTAAACTTTTAAAAACAACATCTACAAATCTAGAGTACATAATATCCTTGTTCATGAAAGTTTTTGGAATCATTCCTTATGGTTTGAAGTAATTGGAGTTGAACTTGATTACTTTTGATACCCTATAGTGAAACAAAATGTGGGAAGACAAGTGTATTTTGTATGAAATCACAAGAAATGATTCCATAAAATTTCATGAATAAAGATATACATATGGCCTAAATTCGTTCCCATTTCATTCCCGTTTCCGGTACCAAACGGGCCCTTAGTATATATAGATTAAAGTATAACCGTAACATATATTTTATATTATGTTCACAACGGTTACAAATATAATAAATATATAATAGTAAGAATAATGACATTAATGGTATCAAATAATTGAATACACATTACACACCCAGCCTCCCTACCTTTTTCAGTCATCGTTGAATAAACCGCTTCCTCTTCCGTCCACATATCATCAGTTCATCTTCTTTTGCTTTTTACCAGGCAGCTCGCTCTCCTGCTCTCCAATGGAGAAGACGTCGAGAGCTCTGAAGACGTGGTCGAAACGCAATATTCCCGATGATCTGTGGCCCGAAATACTATCTAGGCTCCCTGTCAAATCCCTCCTCCGATTCCGTAGTGTTTGTAGGTCATGGCGGGCGTTCATCGACAATCCTGACTTCGCACGTTTGCATCTCACTCGCTTCAGCAACAACCGCAATCGATCCCACCTTTTCTCCGTCCAAGGTACGTATCGAAAAGCGGAATGCGTTGTCAAACACGGCAAAACTCTCCGAACCACCGCTAGTCTCGGCTTTCTCAATAGCTATCTACCAGAAAGTTATATTCTCTGCTCAACAGATGGACTGTACTTGCTAATAAGAGCAATTGGAAAGAAGACACAGGAGCTGGTGCTATGGAATCCCTCTATTCGGAAAACCCTAACTCTTCCGCCACCCCCTGAAAATTGTCAAGGTATGAAAATGTTTGAATTTGGATTAGGGTTTGATCCTTTGATTCAGGACTACAAGTTTGTCAGACTTGTGCTAGAGAGTAATGCCGGCACTACTGGGGTGCAGTTTGTTGCAATTTACACCATTGGAACTCATTCGTGGAAGACAATTGGGTTCCAAGGCGAGGGGTGCTCCATTTGGCAAGCAGATTTAATTGCTAATGGTGAACGCGATTACAAACAGACAACTTTATGTCTTAGGGGCGTTCTATACGCCCTTGCGAGATACCACTGTCGGACTCCTACAAAATTGGTTTCATTTGGTTTGAGCACTGAGCGTTTTGCTTCCTCTGCATTACCTGAAGTTGATCATCTAGATGTGTTTTACGAGGACCTCACAATGGCTGATGGTGGGTGTTCATTGGCAATGATCTTTATGTCAAGATCTGAGGGATATATATGGGTGTTGGAAAGCTTAGGAAATGATGATGAGTCGTGGACTCCACGCCACACCTTTGCTACTTTGATCCCTGATTATGTGCGGTGTGTTTGGGATATCAGATTTGTATATCTCAATAATGTCGAGTTGTTGGTGAAATATAAGCATAGTCTGCTATCTATCAATCTTGAAACAAAGGAAGAAAATATCATACTGAAAAAGAATCTGCATAGGGGTAAAACATGGCCGTATGTGGAGAGCTTGCTACTGCTTTAAGTAGATTGGTAGAGTTTGTTTTATCCTCTGTACTTGCTTGTCAATGCCATCAAACTTGGGTTTTGAATGTGTCTTATAGTTTTATTTATGATGATTAGATTCTGTCTTATAGCTTTGTTCATCTATTTTGACATCTTTTTGATGGATTCTCTGTTGTTGAATGATGTTCTTATGTACTTCTGAAAGTTTCTATGACAATGATATTCTCTTTTGCTGGTTAACTTGGCTTCTATGTTGATTCTTGTGGATCACTCCTACATTTTTATTCTATTTGTCCGGTAAGTGAATAATATCATGTTCACTTGATTTGAGTTGGAAGCCATTCAGTTTTCTTGGTAAGTGAATAATATCATGTTCACTTGATTTGAGTTAGAAGCCATTCAGTTTTCTTATGAATTGCTCGATGAGGTGATTTGAGTAAATCATATCATCTTCTTGTTGATATGCACCCTGATAATCTATCTTTATTGCATGCTCCCAGTTTGATCCATTTATCCTTCAATATGACTCTGTCTGAGTAAGAAGGGAGTCTGAATGGATTTTTAATATAGATGCTCGTGCTACTGTCACGGTGTTCTGAAATTTTTATGTTTGATTTGGTTACAGATGATGCTACTTGTGCAGCCCTTTTGGCCTTATTGATGCATATTTAATTTGCAATGATGATTATGATGTGCTTTCTTTTGTTTGAATTGTGGTTTTACCCAAGGAATGTGTCTGAAAGCATTCGATCAGCTGTTTCTAAACTTCCCAAAGAATCAACAGTGGTTGAACGTTATAATCCATGTTCGAGTCTAATATTGTATGGAAATCACTATTGCATAATAATGTGTACCTGTGCTGATGAAGTTCATCCGGTTGCTGAAGTTGCTTAGAAGTCAGAATAGTTATAGCAGCAACATTCTGAAACAAAAGTGAATTTTGTACTGTTCTTTTCACCATGATGTAGATCACAATTAGTGATTTGTCCATGTTTTCTTTATGGACTCTGCTTAGTTGAGTTGGAGACAGAATTTCTTACCTGAATTATTTGATTGATTGTTATTTGGGCGTTTTCCTCTTGCTTTGATAGTCACAGCAACAATGTTCAGAAACAAAAGTGATTTGCATTTGAGAAGTTGGTTTACTAAACAGTATGATGATTATGAAATGCTTCATGTGGAATCATGCTTTTCGCTACCTACAGTCTTTGATTTTTTTTATATGGAAATGTTACTAAATTCTGGGGATCATCTTCTTAATGTGTATGATGTTAATTGTTAGATGTATCAGGGAGACTTATTTACAGTCTTGGCCAGGATTAATCGCTGTTACATCTGCTAAGCTTATTGCTTCTGTGTTCTTATTTGGAGGTTTTGTGTTCTAATGAATGCATATCTTTCAAAGTTCATTTGCATATTCAAAAACATTCATGAAATGTTCAGAGATTACTTGCAAATAATCAATTTTTGGTCGCCATAATACAGAGATTAGCTCAACTTACATGGCTCAGTTCCATTTCAACAACAACTCGACATTCTTCTTGAGATATACAAATCTGATGTCCCAAATACAACTCGACATTCTTGTTGAGATTAGCTCATCATCACTTCCTAAGCTTTCCAATTTTGTAGGAGTCTGACAGAGGTCCCTCGCAAGGGCGTATAGAACGCCCTAAGACATAAAGTTGTCTGTTTGTAATCGCCTTCACCATTGGCAATTAAATCTTCGTGCCAACTGGAGCATCCCTCGCCTTGAAACCCAAATGTCTTTTATGAATGAGTTCCAATGGAGCATCCCTCGCCTTGAAACCCAAATGTCTTTTATGAATGAGTTCCAATGGTGTAAATTGCAACAGACTGCAAGTTGCAGTCGCGGCCATTACTCTCTAGCACAAATCTGACAAACTTGTAGTCCTGAATCAAAGGATCAAACCCTAATCCAAATTCGAACATTTTCATACCGTGAAAATTTTTAGGAGATGGCGGAAGAGTTAGGGTTTTTTCGAATAGAGGGATTCCATAGCACCAACTCCAGTGACTTCTCCCCGATTGCTCTTATTAGCAAGAACAATCCATCTGTTGAAGAATATAACTTTCCGATAGGTGGCTATTGAGGGTCTGTTTAGTTTTCTTAACCTGATATCCTCTTATTAGCAAGAACAATCCAGCAAAGAATATAACTTTCTGGTAGGTGGTTATTGAGGGTCCGTTTAGTTCTCATATATGGATATCAGTATATCAGATATTGGTATCGATATCAGAGATATGAGTATGAAATTGATATCTATATCTTATACTTGTGTTTGGTACGATGAAAAAAAAAAAATCGATACCAGGGAGATGGGAAGATAAAAATATTCAGCACCGTAAATAGCAACTTTAAAAACTATTTTCACACTCATATCAACAAAGAAGGCACCGTAAATAGCAATTTTAAAAACTATTTTCACACTCATATCAACAAAGAAGGGATATGCCTATACAAAAAAAATTCAGCATAGAAGGAAGAATCATAAAAAAAAAACCAGCAAGGGGACTCATTGAAAAAAAATCCAGCAAAGAAGGCACATTTGTATAAGAAAATTCAAAGAGAAGGGAGACTCGTATAAAAAATATTCAGTAGAGATGGAGAGTTGAGCGATAGTTGTTGTGTTGAAAGAACGAGAGTTGTTATGGAGATCCGAAGAGGGAGATGAGGGAGGGAGATGAGGGAGGGAGACAAAAGGCATGGATGAGAAGTAGTGATAACTGTCGATTTCTAGGAATATTAGAATCACTAAAAAAAAGGTAAAGTATGAATATATAGGTATATTAATTTGATACCCATGTACCCAATTACTAAACACGAAAAATATCCATACGCATATCTTATATAAGAGGATATGGAAACTAAACCGTCCTTGAGAAAGCCAAGATTAGCGGTGTTTCGGAGAGTTTTGCTGTGTTTGACGACGCATTCCACTTTTCGATATGTACCTTGGACGTAGAAAAGGTGGATTGCCGGTTGTTGTTGAAGCGAGTGAGATGCAAACGGGCAAAGTGAGGGTTGTCAATGAAGGCCCAACATGACCTACAAACGCTACGGAATCGGAGAAGGGATTTGACAGGGAGCCTAGGACAACAGATCATCGGAATATCTTTTGAACTTCCCCAGCACAACGTCAGATAGCTAGCAAATCTAACATCCTTATAATCATTTTTTATTGACCTATCGAATATTAAAACAAAATCAAAACATTCCATTTCATCCTGAATAATTATCGCGAGGAACGAAATATTCGTAATTATCGTTGGTTTCCAAATCTCCCTTCGATAATAACGAACTGAGCTTCTGTATCCATTGAGCTGCATGCCAAATTTATTTGAAAGAATTTGGCCAAATCTCTTTTTAATTTTCATTACCTTTATATACCCCTTCAATTTTCACCACTTTTATTTAATGGTAGTTAAAAGTATTAACCTTTATATTTCTTTTTAAAAAAATACATGAATTTGACCAAATTCTTTCAAATGTTAGTAAAATGAATTTGACTTTTGTTTTTATTTTATTTTCTTTTGTTTTGCCTTTTTTTAATTTATTTTTATTTTTTGGTATGAAGTTCATACCAGAAGTTCTCAAGTTCATACCAGAAGTTCTCAAGTTCATACCAGAATTTCGTATCAGAATTTCATACCAGAATTTTTACCATACTTTTTCATACCAGAATTTCATACTAGAATTTTTCATATCAGAATATTTATCATAATTTTTCATACCAGAAATTTTTTTCATACCAGAATTTTTATTTTTTTTACCCTTTTTAATTTATTTATTTATTTTTTTAATTTTCTGATATGAATTTTCATCCGAAAATCTCATACCAAAAATTCTTTACAACGTAGTAATTAATTACATGCAACAAAACCAACACAATTATCTAGAAAATTAGCCACGGACAGTATACAAATGTAGACGGGCCCATCTTGTTTGATGGTGAAGAATTTGTAAAATCTTTGGGTACAAGAATAGAGAGACTTGCGGTTAGGTTGGGCATAGTGACCAATGTGGCGAACCCGTTACGTGTAATGGTTAAATGTAAATCAAACCAAACATGGAGGAACAACTATAATGAATAATTGTTTGAGTAAAATTTAACCTAGAGGAACAAAGCGAACACGTATTACTCTCTCGAAACAATGAGATCAATTCAATGACACACATATCAAAAGAACAAAACGGATCTCAAAAGAAATACATCATAGGTAAATAGAGAAATAAAAGGGGAAAAGAAAACAATATGATGTAAAGTTGCAGAACCCAATCGAATGAATAAAATAACGAGAAGTAGGAACATAATCGCAAGGGTATCACGAGATCGGGCCCTTTTTCGAAGGGCAGTGCAAAAGATGTGGTTTCAAACGGTCAAATCTCGTCGCCTTTGTAGAACCCTTATATGGGCGAAGGAGAAGAAGGAGAGCTCGAAGGTCAACGGTCCAACAAACCCTAGATCCGTATCTGTTGCAGGGACTTTTTTTTTATTTGGATTATGTAAAATTAAACTTCATATAAATTTGAAAAAATCATAATATTTTTAGTTGTTGCCGACCAAACAATATCATGTCAATTATAGAGACAAAGATCGAAACTAGTAATATACAAACTTTGTGGCTTATTCCTCATATTGTCAACTAATCGGTTCTATGGTCAACATTGGAGGTCCATTTACGAAAACCTTTCTTAGTGTGAGAATACGATAAATTCCCCTTAGGGTTTCCATTTACTGATAAGTCATATAAATAACCAACGTATTTACAAATATTACAAAGGCAGCCCTCTATTATATTCTATTTACATATGAGTGCTATCATACCCCCCAATCGAAACTGGTGGAGGTAATACAGTAAGACTGGATTGAAAATCAAGAAATAATTGTCTTGGAAGACCCTTCGTAAAAATGTCTGCATACTGGAAAGCCGAAGGAACGTGGCGAACTCGTACGTGACCTCGCGCAACTTTGTCGCGGACGAAATGAATGTCTATCTCGATGTGCTTGGTTCGTTGATGTTGAACCGGATTGCTGGCGAGGTACGTTGCGGAGATGTTATCAGTGTAGACCACAGAGACTTTGGTAAGAGGACAATGAAGCTCAAGCAGTAAGTTGCGCAACCATGAACATTCGGACACCACATTGGCAACTCCTCTGTATTCTGCCTCGGCGCTAGATCGGGAAACCACATATTGACGTTTAGCAGCCCAAGAGATTAAAGTGTCGTTAAAGAAGACACAATAACCGGAGGTGGATCGACGGGTATCAGGACATCCAGCCCAGTCGGCTCTGTATATGCAATAAGATCTGACTTTGGAGAGGGAGAGATGGTGATACCTAATGATGAGGTGCCAGAAATGTAGCGGATGATACGCTTTAGGGCAGCAAAGTGAGCTTCTCTGGGATCATGCATGAAAAGGCAAACCTGCTGTACTGCATAGCTGATATCAGGACGTGTGAAAGTCAAGTATTGAAGCGCTCCAGCTAAGCTTCTGTATAAAGTCGGATCACTGATTGCTGGAACAGAGGAGGCACTTAGTTTGACAGATGTCTCAGCAGGTGTAGCAGAAGGTTTGCAATTTGTCATTTTGGCACGCTCAACAATCTCCCTGGCATATTTACCCTGAGATAAGAATAATCCAGCTGAACTTCGACGAACTGAGATGCCCAAGAAGTAGGATAGATTCCCTAGATCCTTAAGGGCAAACTCTTTCCCCAGGAGCAGGATCAGATGGTTCCGCAACTCATCAGAAGAAGCAGTAAGGATAATATCATCAACGTAGAGGAGCATGTATGCAATATGAGACCCATGACGGTAAATAAAGAGGGAGGAGTCACTCTTACTACCGAAGAAGCCAATTTGATGCAAGAATCCTGCAAATCACTGAAACCAAGCCCGAGGTGCCTGTTTAAGACCATATAGAGATTTCTGCAGTAAACATACATGGTTAGGGCGCGAGGAATCACGGAAGCCAGGAGGTTGAAACATATAAATTGTCTCATTCAAATGCCCATGGAGGAAAGCATTTTGAACGTCAAGCTGATGAATGGACCAAGATCGGGAAACTGCAATGCTGAGAACTGTTCTGATAGTATCCGGTTTGACAACAGGGCTAAAAGTTTCATCACAGTCAATGCCGACTTGTTGGGAGCAACCATTAGCAACAAGGCGAGTCTTATAGCGTTCAAGAGAGCCATCCGACTTGTATTTATGACGGAAAATCCACATACAACGCACAATATTAGCCTGTAGAGGGCGAGGAACCAGAACCCAAGTCATATTTCGCATAAGGGCTCGATATTCGTCGACCATGGCAGCGTTCCACTACGGATCTTGGAGGGCTACATTGTGGGATTTTGGTATGGGAGATATGGAGGTGGTGGAGGCGGAAAGGTCGAAGACCGGTTTGGGTTTTGTGATGCCGGACTGACTTCGGGTGTGAGGTCGAGGTTGGGGAGGGATTGACCGGGACAGTTCACTATTTGAAGAAGAGCTGGCGTTATCAGGAGGAAGAGCTGATAAATGTGGGATGGTTGAAGTAGTGGAAGGGGAGAAGGATGGGCTAACATGTCCAGGCGGGCCTGTTGCGGTAGGTGGGTCGTGAGACAAGGCGGGGGAAGGAAGAGGCGCAAATGGGCCGGACGTAGCTGGGCCAGAGGACAAAGGCGGGTGGTCTGGGAGGGAAGGATGTGGGCCAGAGCGCAGTGGGCCAGGAGAAGAGGCAGTCCCATCGCGTGACTGGGCTGCAGAGGGGCTACGGGTTGGGCTTAAATCCGCCTGGCTGGACTGTGACGAGGTGCGGAGATGGGAGCCATGGGCCTGAGAAGCCATTTCGGAATGGTACGGGGATTGATCCAAGTCATCCGGAAAACAATGGTGGGAGATTCACGAGATGAGGTGGCAAATGGAAAAACGGATTTGTCAAAAGTGACATGTCTAGAGATTAGAATTTTATTTGTGGCAAGCTCTAAACATTTATACCCTCGATGGTGATTCGGATAACCAAGAAAGACACATGGGGATGAGCGGTGTTGAAGTTTGTGGGAGATGGTTGCGCTTTGATTAGGAAAGCAAAGGCAACCGAAAACTCGAAGGTGATTGTAGGACGGTGTTATTGAATATAACACTTGGGCGGGTGACCGATTTTGAATTGTGGTGGAGGGTAAGATGTTGAGAAGGTAGCTGGAAGTTTCTAAGGCATGGGGCCAAAAAGAAACGGGAAGGGAGGCACGGAAAAGAAGAGAACGAATCATGTTTGTGATTGTACGGATGATACGTTCCGCCTTACCGTTTTGGGGAGAAGTATAGGGGCAGGAAAAACGGAAGTTGATCCCGTGAGTGATGAAAAAGTTGTGAAACTTAGAGTTGTTAAACTCTCTACCCATGTCGCATTGGAAATTTTTAATTGGACAATTGAACTGAGTCTTAACGAATTGGTGAAATTGCACAAAAAGATCAAACACTTGAGATTTAAATTTGATGGGAAAAATCCATAAACAATGTGAGAAATCATCAAGAAATAAAAGATAATATTTGAACCCCTCTTTACTTTCGATAGGAGAAGTCCAAAGATCGCTATGAATGATATCAAAAGGTGCAGAAGTAGTAGTAAAAGACCGTTCAAAAGGAATTTTAATGTGTTTTCCTAGCTGACATGCATGACATAGAGAGGAGAATTTCTCCTTTTTACATCGGAAAAGGGAAGAAGTGCGAAGAAAGTCTAGAACTGGAGCTCGTGGATGTCCAAGACGATCATGCCAAATATGAGACGACTCAATGGAAAGGGCGTGGACGTGTGAAGGCTTTGTGACTGGATAAAGTTCCCCCGAACTATTGCATCTCAGGCGAATGGTCCCCGTGTTCAGATCCTTCACAGAAAAACCAAACGGATCAAACTCAACACTAGCATGGTTATCGGAAGTGAAACGTCGAACAGAAACGAGGTTTTTAACTATTTTGAGTGCAATAAGAATATTGGATAGGCGTAATGGTTTTTGATTGGTGGGAAAAGTGGTTTCTCCAATACCTGTAGAAGGAATACGCATACCATTGCCAACAATTATCGAATTTGAGGGACCATTATACGAAATAGACGAGAGTGTACCTGGAGTATGAGTCATGTGCGAGGTAGCACCCGTGTCCATATACCAGTTATTATACGTCGGATTTAAAGACATGGTTGCAAAAGAGTGATCTAATGTAGTGGGCTGATAAGTATTAGCCAGATGGGCCTGTGACATCGGATTGCCTGGCCCAGGCCCAAGAATTCCGTCTTGCATGGGCTGCTGTGGGAAGGGGCAAGGAGGGCGGTAAGCTGCTGGGCCGGACTGATGCCAGAAGTATCCAGGTGGGCCGCTGGGAAGATGGGCCTGTGTGGGCTGCGACAGGGGAACCCAGCCGCGAGAAGGGTTCCACACAAACCTTCCCGGCTGGGTGTCGCTGCTGGCGGCGTTCCGCTGCTTGCCCCGCTTCCCCTTGCCACGGCGCTGCTGGGTCTGGTCCGAAGGTGCCGGAGAGGAGCCGGTGGAGGGTGGCGCTGAAGAGCCCTTAGCCGAACTGCGAGAATCGGCGGCAAGGGCATTACTCGTGGAGCCGGCATTGGTTTGGGAAGCCATTCGAGTTTCTTCGAGCTGCAACTGAGATCGGGCCTTGGTGAAAGACGGAAGCGGGTCAGTTTGTTGAATAAAACTGGCCGCCGCATTATATTCAGCAGGTAAACCCGAAATGAGTTGAAGAACGAGTCGAGTTTCAGGAACGGGTGATCCGACGCCTTTGAGTTGATCTGCTAGAGACTTAAGTTGCAAACAGTAAGCGTTAATAAAATTCAGATAACTTACAATTCGAGAACTCGTGTTCAAGATAAACATCCCGGGTGTTTTTGTTATCCTGAAAGATATCTATGACTCGATTCCATGCCTGAAGTGCAGTATCATCTGAGTCGAGGATTTGCAATAGGATTTCCCGGGATACCGTACTGTAAATCCATTGAAGAACCGCTGCGTCAACTTGTAACCATAATGAATCGTCAATGTCCGTAGGTTTAGGAACCTTCTCATCGATGTGATCGAGAACATTGTGAGCCTTCGCAGTCACGCGGAATAGAGTGACCCAAGATGCATACGGAGTATCATGGTCAAGGACGAGGGTAATATTGTTCTTGATGTTGGAGATTCCGAGAGCGGAATGGAATGAGGGTTTACGTTCATTGGCCATTGAAGAACGTTGAGAAAGGGGAGAAGCGGCAAGAAGATGCCGTAGGTTTAGAAAGAGCGGAAGAGGGTTTGAGGAACGAGAACCTCTAATACCATGTGAGAATACGATAAATTCCCCTTAGGGTTTCCATTTACTGATAGGTCATATAAATAACCAACGTATTTACAAATATTACAAAGATAACCCTCTATTATATTCTATTTACATATGAGTGCTATCACTTAGTGTTCAATTGGTTAACACATGGGATGTAGAATCTAGGAAGTATATTTTATAGGAATAAAAGTTCATAGTGAGTATAAAAAAATGTTTGTCCCAATGCAACTTTGTATCGAATGAAATGTAAATGTGTGATCGCTCAGGTCTAGAATAAGCGTAACCTTTGGATAGTTACTTCCAACATTTTATATTAATTGATATCCTTACTATACTAAATGGGGGAGTTCTTCAAATGAATAGGAGAATTTCGGTTTTACCCTTCCATCTTGTATTTTCCTATTTTGCCCTTATTCGTTTTCATTATTTACGGGCCGCTAGGTACATCTATACACGCGTCATCGTTCTTCTTGTATTACAGTTTTGGAATTTGCACCGCTTTTGCCTCCATACGGAAGCTTCTTGGAGACTCCAACCATTTGCCCTTTGTATTGTCTTCTACCGCCGCTTCATCCTCTCCATTTTACTCCATCCCTCTGTTCTCTCAATCTCTCCTGAAAATACTTTGAATCCTCTCTCTTATGAACTCTTGCAATCTTGATACAATCTTTTTTTTCGGTTCCTCGTCTGAAGAAGATGAAGATGGGTTGTAAACGCTTTGAAAGGTTGCAACGAGTCTTGTGCCGATTTCATCTTTCAGCCCCTTGATTTTGGGGTCGATCCTCCCATTCAGTTTTGCCTCGCTCCTGCGATTTCCTGGTGAGCTTGGGGTTTACTTGTTTCGGTTCTTTCTTTTCTTACGCTTCGTCGTTTAAACGAATCTTAAATGTTCCCATTAATGGAGTATTGTTTGTTTTTTTTTCTTCGATTTCTAACGCTGAATTTCGTTCAGATTAGGGTTTCAAGTTGAAGCGGAGGAAGCGCGGTGCCCCACTCTCTAATGAATCGATCTGGAGGCGGATGAGAAGTTCGGGACTCAATGAAGAATATATCGAGATACCACCGGATCTAATCTTTCACCATCGCCGCCGCCCACATCCCTTGGCCTCAACGCCTTCAAATACGTCTCTGGCTTCAGGTACGGATCTAATCTTTCACGTTAGGTAATGCCGCTTCTTCATCCACTATAAGTTGTCTTCTCCTTTGTTCTTCGGTTTCGTGCTCCTCTACCGATTTTATCTTTTTGACGCCTTGATTTTGGGATCGACCCACCCGTTTAGGTTTGCCTCGCTGCTGCAATTTCTGAGCTCAGATTTTATTAATCGATGTTTTATTTATTTAAACAAAGCTTAAATTTTCCCATTAATGGAGTATCGTTTGTTTTTTTTCTTCGGTTTTCTAACGGTGATTTTTGCTCAGATTACGGTTTTAATTTGAGGCGGCGGAATCAACGGTGGTGGTGATTTTCAATCCGGCATGCCAAGCCAGTGTTTGTTGCCCTGGCTATTTCTCTTACATTTCATAGCTTCCTTGTCGAGGCCTAATTCATCCGTCTTTTCCTATGTACCCTGCATTTGATGTTTTTGACCGGATTGTTGCATATAAGGTTAAATTTGTTTACCTTTATAGTTTTTTGGTTGTTTTATCTCAATTATTGTATGTTATTCTTCTTTGTTTCGGCTTAGGTCCAATCCTATAAATTAATTGTTCATGATCTTCATAATCTACATCAGGCAGCAACACCACAAGTCTATCAAGATTGAATTTTTTTTTTTTTAGTTTTTGCATGAAAGATAAGTTCTAGGTCTCTGCTCTGCTTCTTCGAACTATATCATAATTTATGAGTGATTTATTAATATAATTACTTATGAATTGCTTTCAATCATACTATGACTCTCTGCATGGTCATGAAACAACATCCTCTATTTTCTATCTTCTATTTAGCATTATGTTTTATTGGGTTCGATACTCTTTCTTGCTATTAAGATTTGGCTTTGCTTAATACTCAAGGTCATGGTGTCATGACTGATTTCCACCTCCATAACAAACTACTATGATTTCTTATTTTTATATCTCATCAATGCAAGTATTCTAAATCACAAAAAAATACTCTCTAATATTTTATTAAATAGGATGTGTCGGTTCCTTCTCTGATGAGCAAAGGCTGTGAATTCTCTTCAAATACTTTGACCATGGTTTCTGTCATACCCATCATGCCAATGCTTGCAAAGTAAAGTGGGATGGACCCAGAGTGACCAGCAGCAAATTCTGGGCATCCAAGACTAGATGATATGGGTGCAAACAGTCTCAAGTGTGATGGATGCAGAGTGAACGCTATACTTGAACTAGATTACACAACTCATGTTTCCCAAGGGAATATTTTACTTGACTACTATATTTCACTTGGCTAATGTGTACATTTTGGTGCCTTAAATGCTGATTTTGTGGATTCCAAAGAGAATCAGCGAATGCAAATTTTGGTAGTTAAACCTGTGACGGTTAAAATGTCATCTCCCGCAAAAGCAAGGGACGTCGCACTCTCATTGCCTGCTTTGACAAGGTCCAGAACCTGATCCATTACATGTTACATACTTTGCTGATGAGCAAATAACTTAAATAAGCTGTGCAAGGTCAAGTCTCTTGAAGGAAGTAATTAACGTTGGGTCCTATATGAGTCATTAACCTATGTTTTAAGTAAAATAAAGTCAATCTTTAATTGTTTTTGTTTGTTTGAGTCCCTAATATATATATATATATATATATATATATATATATATATATATATATATATATATATATATATATATATATATATATATATATATATATGTATTTTATTATGCATGTAACACCTTGAATAAGCAATGCTAGCTTAAGGTCTATGGTTTCTTGTTCATATGAAAGTTTACTTACTAATATGATCACGATTGGGTCATTCAGCCAGAGACTTTTCACAGTCCTTTGATCCATTCTTGACAAAGGCTTCGTTTTTCATTTTTCACCACCTCAGCAAGTGATGAGTTGAATTCAGCAGAGTTCGTATCCTCGATATTTTCTTCAGTATTACAACCTATTTCAGCACCATATCCATAAGCTCTGCATGCTCTAAAAATATGAAGCGCACGGAGACGGAAATGAGCATTCTTCTGATCACTGAAACATGTTTATGTTTCGTTCTCTCGTTTAGTTGGCTCATATCGTACTTTGGTGGTTCTACACCATGAGTGAGTGTAACATCGATCTCGTTTATGTTTATCACTATTATAAATTTTACAATTCATTTTCAATTAAATAAGTTTTCCTCTTAACCCTTAACCGACATAATTTACGAGTATAAGTCACGGCGCGTGCGTAGCACGCGCGCCACACTAGTATACAAGAGAATGAAGAGATTACATTGTATGTAACTTCTTGAAAAGTTACTTCCCACATTTTACATTAATTGATATATACAAGGGATTACGTTGTATATAAAATGACATGGGGGACAATTTTATGGTAATTTTTTTTATACTAAAATAGCTCGTAAATTTGTTAATGAAAATGCATTAGCAAAGTAGGGATTACACAACGCTTCCACTTTTACTAATTGCGGGTAAAATGGGTATCGAAACTCAGTTGTTACTATCGAAGGAAGATTTGGAAAGCAAAGATAATCACGAATACTTCCTTTCTCGCGACAATTTTTTTTGATGAAATGAAATGTTTTGATTTTGCTTTATTATTTCATAAGTCAATCAAATGATTATAAGAATATTAGATTTGCTGGCTCTCAAGATAGTACGTCTTTAAATTGTTGAAAATAAAAGGATATTTGGATAAATTTATATATTACTCAAGTGATCGTCAAATCCGAGTGCTTAAATTCAAATGATCGACAAATTTGAATGGCTTAAATTTAATGTGAAGATCTTCAATTCGTCTTTTTTATGGTTTCATTCTCTCTTTTCTTTGCTATCTCAATCAGGCTCACTCGAGTTACATCAACCTAAGTCCAATCCAAAATACAAATCTTGTATTTATTGAGTTTCAAATTGACGTTAGACCAACCCTCTCATCCATATACATATACTAGCTGAACTGTGTATTCTCTTGTTCACCCACAATATTTATAAATTGTGTTAATACACAATGTCAATTACACAATTTCAATCACAATGCTAAATTATATAGTTAACAAATCAGTTATTTTCCAATTACACAAGTCCAGTCATTTGTTTACACAAGTTCAAATGAGTTGCACAACCCAAAAGTCCGTGAGCCCGGTCCGTTGTTTACACAATTTTGAGCTACACAAGCTCAAACGAGTTGCATAAGCCCAAAAGCCTGTCATTTACACAAAGTCGAGTTACACAAGTTCAAGCTCATCGACTTACACAAGCCCAAAAGTCCATTGAATACACAATTAAATGTTTGAGACAACTTGTGTAATTATAAAACTAAATCATATCTTGTAATTATTCAATCTAGGGCATTTGATATTTTTCTAAAAGTTTAAGACATTCATGTAAATATAAATTTGGACAATTTTATATAATTATCTAGTCGAGCATATTTGCAAATTTAAAAAGTTCGGGCCATAAATGCAAATTTAAAATATGAGAGCTCCTCCATAATCAACCCAAATTACACTCACACACATGATTTCTTGTGGCAGCAATGACGTTTTTCAGACGGTTCGACTCTAGCAAGGTGGCGGCGGCTGTTTGCGAATCAAGATTCGACTAGGTAGCCGACCATGGTAGTCATCCAACAAAATCATTTTTTTAAAAGATTAATTGTATTGAGATAGATGAATATACATAAGGAGTTTACATGATCAAACCCAAAGATCCAAGGAGAAGAAAGAAAACAAGAGGGGTAAGGGAATAGGGGGGAAGTGGAAGAAACTTAAACAAGATTAAGGTTCAACATTCAAGCAGTAGCTAGAGAAGAAGACGACCGGTCCTTTCAGTTATACTTGAAGTGAAAATTGATAGATCTGATGGCCTCACCGGCGCAGTCCACAACTCTAGTGAAGGAGTTATTATACAATAGGTTGTTCCTAGCTTTCCAGACATAATAGATGAATGAAGTGATAGAGGCAATCCGAATGCTATCCAGAAGATTAGGTTTGTGATGGGGCCTAGATTCAAGCCAAGTCCAAACGTTATGAATGTAGGGGGCAGGATAAGGGACCCTATTCCAGCGGGATAAGATGTCAAGAACAAGAGAACCATAACTGCAAAAGGATCATAAGTGGTCATTATTCTCGGTCGAGCCATTGCAAAGCTTGCAAGTGTCATTGTCTATCATGTTCCAAGCCTTAATTTTTGCAAGAGTGGGGAGTCATCTAAGAGCGGCAAGTCAAGAGATGTAGTAACACTTAGGAATGTTGGACTGGAGGTAGATGGCCTTGAAGGGGATGTGTTGGATCAGAGGGGGTAGGTTTGAAGATGGCGTAAGATTTTTTGTGGGAGAAGGTGCCGTTAGGGTTGGATAAAGCATCACAACTTAGGTTACCGGTGGAAGGGTGATGGATCTCTTCCATGATTTTAAGCAAGCTTTTCCAGAAGAAGCTATGATGGGGCTTAGGGCGGCATCTCCAAATACTTCTATTGCTTTTGATCAGAGACGATCAATCCATAGGGACCAAATGTTGTCACATCTTCTATCAATGTCATAGATAAGACGGACAAGGGCAACCTTATTCCTAGCAGTAAGGTCAGGGAAGCCAAGCCCACCGTTGGCTTTATCAGTACATACCGAAGACCAAGCGACCAAAGCTCTGCTGCTATTCTCCACGCCAGACCAGAAGTATGATCGGATGAGGCCTTGGATCGTACTAAGAACTTTAGCAGGTATCATGAACATGGAACTCCAATACTGGTTAATTGAGAAGAGTATGAATTTGATAAGTTGAGCTCTCCCAGCATAAGAAAGGGTCTTAGCACTCCAAGATTGGATTCGTTTAGTGACCTTGTGAATCAAGGGGAGATAGTCCAGGATCGCCAGCCTCCTACTGCCAATGGGGAGACCAAGGTAAAGAAAGGGAAGGGAGCCAATGGTCATGCTAGTGAGGTTAGAGGCCCTATCCTACTCAATATTGCTCCTCCCACCAGTGAAAAGTTGGGACTTGGCGGGATTGATCTTAAGCCCAGAAACGGATCCAAACCGATCAAGGGTGTCCTTGAATCTTAATGGAAGACAAATCACCTCTACAAAGAAGTAAAAGGTCATCGGCAAAGGAAAGATGGGTTATGATGGGGGATGAGCACTTAGGGTGGTAGTTGAACTCAGGATTAGAGGTACTCAGCTGAATCATATTGGATAGGAATTCCATAGGATTTGTGAAGAGAGGGGGAGAAAGGGGGTAGCCTGGACGCAGACCCCGACTACCCATGAAGTGACCACGAAGAGAGCCGTTAATATTGACTGAATATGAAGTGGTAGAAATGCATTCTTTGATCAACCTAATGAAGTGCACCGGAAAGCCCATTTTTTGAAGACAGTGAAGGATGAGCTCGTGAATGACGGTGTCAAAAGCTTTCGAAATATCCACTTTCATAGCAGCTCTTGGGGATATATGCTTTCTACTATACTTTTTGAGCATCTCTTGACATATAAGCACATTATGCTTGATGGATCGGTTAGAAACAAAGGCACTTTGATTGAAGCTGATTATACTTGGAAGGATTGCGTTGATACGAGCTGAGAGAATCTTTGCAATGGTCTTATAAATTGTATTGCAGCAAGAGATAGGTCTGTAATCAGAAGGAGCAAGAGGACAATCATTTTTAGCAATAAGGGAATAGATGCATGATTGACCTGCTTCAGAAGTCTTCCATGGGAGAAGAAGTCAAGGACCGCTTTAGTGAAGTCATGATGTGTGGTAGTCCATGAGGATTTGAAAAGGAGAGAGCTATAACCGTCCGGCCCTGGCGCCTTGTTGTCCCCAATGCTAAAAAGAGCATTCTTGATTTCATTAGGAGTCACCATCTTAACCAGAGAAGCAACGTCATCCGAGTTAAGGAGAGGGAGGTCTATGTCAGGGATAGGAGGGGATGAAGGTTGGGGTGGGGGATTGAGGACAAGCCGAAAGTGATTAACAAAAATGGATTCGATGATATCAGGTTCATTGGTGATGGTCCCATCATTGGTACGAATAACATTGATGCGGTTAGCACAACGACGAGACTTAATACCTCTAAAGAAGAAGAACGAGCATTGATCACCATGGGCAATCCAATTGGCTTTGGAGAACTGAGCCATGGTGGCATGAAAGGCAAGGGTGCTATCATCTAAGGAGGACGAGAGTCTCTGCTCCTCCTCCTGGAGAGAAGTGTCATGGAGGCTCGTCTGCAAACGGATCTGAGTGGAATGGAGGAGCCTACGTTTATCTTAGATTATCGAGTGGATCTCTTCAAGCTTAACACTGGGGAGTTTTTTGAGGCTTGACTTTAGTAGTTTGAGCTTTCTTGTTAACTTGAACATCGGGTTCCCGTCAATCTCAGTCTCCCACGTCCTCTTCACACATTCAAGATAGTCCTCATGATTGATCCAAGCATTATTGAATCTGAAAGGAGTGTTGAACTTGACATTCACCGTCTCAATGAAGAGTAGGGCCGGAGAGTGATCCGACACATCGGCAAGGTCAAATTGGGCTTTGGATTGAGGGAAAGAGGTGTGCCAAGCAAAATTGGTGATGATTCGATCAAACTTACACCAAGTGCGTGTTATTCCATGTGAATTTGCAACCTGAGTAGGGATGATCCGTGAGATCATTGTGTTCAAAGCAAGAGGCGATCTCATTGGAAGTCTACGTAATACAAGGGAGATTGTTGGAGGTTTTCTTATCAGGGGAGAGAGTGACGTTGAAGTCTCCAAGCAAGGCCCAAGGTTTATTAGGGTTGAGCAGTCTTATAGTAGAGATAGTAGACCAAAGATCAGGATGATTCTCAAGCGAGTTATGGGCATAGATGAATGAGATTTCAGCGGTGATTGATTGGTCGGGGTTAGACAATGGCTTGGATATGTGGCAGTGTATGACTTGGTCAGTTTTGATGAAGGTAGAGAGGTGAAGCTTAGCAGGGTCCACCATACCCAAATATGGCAATTATGGGCGAGAGAGGAATTAGAAACTTGGCACCAAGAGGGGAAGAGAGATTTGGAGAGGCGTTTTTCATTGTTAGACCTAAGTCTGGTTTCAAGAATAGCTAAGAGATCAATGTTTTGCTTCTTAGCAAGGGTTTGGATGGGTTTTTGTTTAGCGGGATCATTCAAGCCCCGGATATTCCAAGAACAAGTCCTAATTATCATTAGACGATTTTGTTTGAACCTTGGTAGCACTTCCTATCAAGGATAGGGCAAATGGAGATTGAGGATTAGTTTCAGAACAAGAAGAGTGGGGAGAGAGGTTTGGGTAGGGGGTCGAGTTGGGTAAGGTAGGTAAGATAGAGGGTGAAAGAGCGTCAGAAGGTTTAGGTTGGTTATGGGGCAAAACGGCATGGGGAGGGGGAATCCCAGGGGTAAGGTTAGTGATGGGCATGGAGTTGGGGAGATCAGGTATACTGTATGATGTGTTTTGAGTAGGTTGGTTTGGATCTCATGTCAAAACATCCTGAGTTGGTCAAGAGGGGAGAGTGAAGGGGATCGGGGTTGATCCTTAAGGAAATGTCTGGGGTTGGCAGAAGGAGTTTTGAATTAGGATTATGGTTATGCCTTGGAATAGGGCGCAAGGGCTTAGGATTCGTGGACTTCACGCTTCTATGGGTCTCTTTGATACATTACAGCAGTGCCCAAACGTTAAACATTTAGGGCAGTGAGGTGGCAGCCAATCGTAAGTCACCTTTGGAACGTAAGATGTTCCATCCGGGCCAGACAAGGTAACCTCACGAAGGAGGGGGCGAGAAGCTTGGATGTCAACCAAGATTCGAGGAAATCCCAACCTCTCCTAGTAAGCCGAGCATGTATTGGTGAGAATGAGAGTACCCAAGGCTGAACCTATTTTAGCGAGCATGTGTTTGGACCAGAATCTGAAGTCCAGGTCATGAAGAGTAATAGTTGATGCTAGAGTAGTCCGGAGCAGATCCTTGGTCCATCGTTTCAGAAGAAGTGTGGTGGATCCATTAGTGACCCAAGGGCTGCCAATCAGAATAGCGTTGAGATCATCTTTATTAGTGAAATGGAACACAAAGACCCCCTTCTCATTACGAAGGATCTTTGGTTTGGGGATAGTGATCCAGTTGTCATTAACAAACTTGGTCATGCGTTGGAAGGAGATAGGGCGGCCAAGTGGGAATCCAACGAGGGAGAGATACCATTTCTGCGTGTTTTCTTTGACTTCTTCATCAGTGAATGGTATGTGTCCTGATTCAAGCCTTGTGGTAAAAGGTAATGGGACATGATTCCAACATACACTTCTCAAGTCAATATCTTTGTAGTTAACCAAGGTGGCGACTAAAGGAGCTTTTGGCATAATGAATGCTTGGTTTTGGGGTAGAGGGTCAGAAGGCAGAGAGACAGGAGGGCAAGAGACAAGCTCCTTTTGGGGATCAGCACGAATATCCTCTTCAGAAGTTGAACCGCTCCCTTGAGAAGATGGAGGGTTGGACATTATGGCATCCTGGAGGTCCAAAGAAGGCGTTTCCGTAGCCTGGGAAGAGCTAGCGCCGGGGCTTACAGGACCGGTCGGTATGGAAGGGTTCCGGCTAGGAGAGACGGAATCATGTTGGTTCAGCATACCAGACACTACATCGGCTGGGGGAGTGGTCCTTCCAAGGAAACCGAGCAGTTCAGGGAGTTAGGCGGTAAAGTGGGGGTTGGTTTCTGGGTTGCTTGACACAGCGGGGGGGAAACAGGATGTCTGACGATAAGGCTAGTGGAGCAAGGGGTTTGGGATTCAGCCTTCTATTGTTAGAATGGATCATATCATTGGGAATAGGCTCAAACGGGCTATCCGGGGTTGGAAGGGAGGATGGCGGTTGGAGTCTTTTAGGTGGTAGGTTGGGGATTAAGGATGGACGATGCAACTCTGAGAGTTTGATGGTGAGACGACAGAACCTCCTTGATCCGGTCATGGGGTAGACGGAGCAGCGGAGGGGGCGGGGCGCGGCCTGGGGTGGATCAAGCTAGGCTTACGCCGGGGTGGGAGGAGAGAGAAGGGAGTGTTTTGGGTTTAACAGTCTTTTTTGAACTCTCATATAACAACAAAATCATATTGTTCTCAATACAATTGCAACAACGTACATGAAGGATTAAACCATATAATCACTAATTAAAAATGATTAAGTTAATCAAGATCAATGTCATAGCGTAAAGACAATTTGAAGTACTTACAAATGCAAGAAAACTATGATGCAGTACAAATAACAATTGAGTTATGGTCGCGACCGACGACGGCATCTTCTTGCTTCCTGGCGGCGACATTGCTTTCAGGAGGCGATGCTTCGTGCTTCCTGTGATGTTCGGCTATTGTGGGCTCGTATTCTCCCCACTAGCATTCTCCCTCGTAGAAGAATGGCTCGTCTACTCCGCTTCTTCCAATGGCGGTTGCAACCATTGACTACGGATTCGGTGACTGTTACCGGTGGTGACGGCTCCGTAGGAATCGTTTTGACCCATTGCCCAGTTTTATTTTTTCAAAGCCCTAGACATGTCCAATTACAGATTATCACCCACATGAGTATTAGGCCATGATAAGATTTTACAACTAAATTATATATCTCAACAAATATATCTAAGATTGTGATATGTTCTTTTAGAGAGAGATTCTACTAAATATCTTTTGTACGAGACTCTAAAATATTATTATATTGCCAATTTGATAATTTATCGTTCGATCGATCGAACGATAAAAATCAATTGACAATAGGATGAGTAGCGGTATCGATCAATCCTCGTTTCAACAGAATGGTGATGAAGACCGAACAAGTTTTGAAATCAGGTTTAGAATGCCACCTACCGTCGGAAATTTGGTTTGAAATTCTCTCGAGACTTCCATGCAAAAGCATTGTTCGATATGAAGTCATCTGCAAATTATGGCGAAGTTTGATCAGCGATCCTAAGTTCACCCGATTGCATCTCAATAGTTTCAAAAACAACTGTACCGAAAATCAGTTTGTTACTATCGAAGGAAGATTTGGAAACGAACGATGCGTTGTCAGAAGCTGCAAAATATTCAAAACGAACTCGACGCTTGGTTCACTCCAAAGTAGCAAAATGTCGAAAAGCGACACTTTTGCTAAGTTTCCGGCAGTTGGTTATATCGAAAAGTGGCACGTAGTTAGCTCGATTGATGGATTAATGATGCTTCAAGGAAAAACTATTGACAAACATGGAAGACACGTAACGGAGTTAATGTTGTGGAATCCGTCGATTCGAAAAGCACAAGTACTTCCTCACTCGCGACAATTTCCTCGTGGAATGACGTCTTTTGATTTTGGTTTAGTGTTTGACAAGTCGACTAATGATTATAAGAATTTTAGATTTGTCGGCTCGTATCACAACAATCTACTGCATTCCGTTGAAGTTTACACATTAGCGGCTAATTCATGGGAGACGATGCAGTTTAGCGGCAAACAATTCAAATATGCCTTACAATATGCGGCAGCTCCACGTAGGTACCTCTACTTCAAGGGATGTTTATATCTTATTGGATGGCTACGAAATTCGGGTCCGGTAGATTTGGTTTCGTTCGATCTGAACACCGGAGTTTTTGCTTCTGCCGAGTTGCCGGAGGACATTTATGTGCAAACGCGTCGCGAGGTGCTCACGTTAGCGGATGGCGGGGACTCGTTAGCGGTTTTTGAGTTTTCGGAAACTCGAGGAACTCTTTGGGTATTGGAGGAGTTTGAAGATGGTATTGAGTCGGCAATGTGGAAAAAACGTTACAATTTCTCTTCAAGAATCTCTGAACTTTATCCTGATTATTATATCAAATTTGGTGTAGAGTTTTTGTACTTGAAAAAGAATGGTGATATGTTTTTCAAGTGGAGGAAGGTTGTGACACGATGCAATATTTTGTCTAATGATAAAGAGATTGTAGTGACAGATGATGCTCCCTTTGATATGGATGTGGTAGGTCCTTATACGGAAAGCTTGATCTTGCTTAAGTAGGAACTCGATAACTTAAATTATTTGCACTTTTTTTTTTTTTGTTAAGATTTTGATTTTTTTTTTAATAAAAGCATGCAACTTGTGCATGAGATTCAATTGTCGAATGGTTTTATACTTACCTTCAAATAAGGGAGAGCAAACAAGGGTTATTAGAACCAACAAAACAAACCGCAAACAAGGGAGAGAGATCGATCAAGTTCTCTATAGGCGTGTTATTATTGCCAACAGAGTAAAGAAGAAAGAGATCGAGGTCTATCAAGTCCTCGTTAGATATATTCGCTCGCTCCAACAAAATAAAGAGTAAAGAAGAGTGCCCATCTAAGTTTTCATATATTGCATCTCTTCGCTCCAACAACCACCGACGTGTTATTAATTTATTAAAATAAAAAGATGATATTAAGGAAATCAGAATATCTTCTTTCTATTCATCATTTTCGAAATTTCCGTAATAGACAGTTGCTAATCCAACTTGCGTTCATCCATGGGCGACGATATTGAATCAAACTTGGCAAGGTTTCCGCATTTAACATATGTACATAATCGTCATAAACTGCAAACACATGTACATATACATTTAGTCAGTAACATTTTCGTAGGAAAATATGTACATAATCACCAGAGACTGCAAACATATGTACATGCAAACACAAACATAAGCCTATATTACAACATATTTTGTTCTACTGTACATATTCAAATCAACAACATGCTATATGTATAACATATTTTGTTCTACTGTACATATTTTCGCAGCAACATATGTACATAATCAGTAACACATGTACATAATTAGTCTTTAACTTATACCTGTTGAAGACGACCGTTGAATACTCGGTTGAACTTCATCATTCTCAAATGAATCTTGCCGACTGAAGTTATCGATTTTTCAAAAAAATAGAGTAAAATCGGCGACAAAAGCATACCTATGTTTGGCGACTGAAGTTATCAATTCGAGATTTCGAATATCCTTGAAAGCAATTGATACCTATTACCTATGGAAGACGACCGACTGCTAGACGATTGAAGGATACTGTTGATGATGGATGATGGGAGGAAGACGAGAACTCGAACACTGTGGCTATGGCGAGAGAAGAGCGCTCTTTTTGATTTTGGAACTAGTTGAAAAGCGAGAAATTTGGAATATTTTATAATAGGATCTTTTCACGGTTATCATATTTTAAACGTATCCTATTGTTGTGCTTAATAAATATCTTTTACCATAAAAATAACTTTCATTAAGATAATAATTGCCTAATAAATATATTAATTTATTTTTTTTCGAAAAATGATAAATACAAGGGGCCTTGTTTGTATTCTAAAAAAATAGTTGCCCTAAGTAGCTTAATCTTCTCAATAAATAAAGAATAAATAAGAGAGGTTCATCAAATCCTGATTGCATCTCTATGTTCCAACAACTTATTAACGTGTTACTATCACAAATAAAAAAATAAGTGAGAAAAGTTTTTATTATGTTTAAGTCATATCCTCGTGAAGGATTATAAAGCTTTAAATTTGTGATTTGATAAGGAATTGTACCATACTGATTGACAAAGAAAAATGTGGACCGAAGCGGAATTGTGGAGGTTGTTGTTAAGTGGTGTACTCATGTAAATAACACGGATTGTCGTTGACCTCCGCTGTCAATTTAACCTAGTTTGTATTTGTTCTACCTGTTTGTACTCAAATATACATCTTAATAATATACATGATATTTGTTTCTCGGGTTTATATTACATGTATATTAGAGTATGACCTAATATATTGGGTCTTATGTTAGTCGTATTCTTTATGTTTTAGTTTATATTTTATCACTTTATATTTGTATATTTAAACAATATTTGATCAATGAAATAAATAAGCTTTGAGTTCACAAATCTCTTCATGATATGAGAGCCTTTTTTTAACATACACTTCCACACAAAACAAAACCCTGGTTGCGCTGCTGCCGGTGATCGCGGCGGTTGTATCAGAAATGACTTTGTCCACATATATAAAAGACGACTTTGTCCATCGGTATCATAAACGAACTTGGTCGCTGGTATCAGAAACCCTAAAACACAAACCTTAGATGTGTCGTCATCATCACGACTATCACACCTACACGCGCCTTAAAACCGGCGTGTTGCTATCGTCAACCTAAGAAAACAAAGATCAGAATAACAAACATCGAAGAAGAGAGGAGAGTTCATCAAGTCCTCATTTCATCCCTTCGTATTACTCCTAGGACGTTAATCTACATGTGTTTTAGGCAAAAAAAACCTAACTAGGAAGGAAGGTACATCAAGTCCTTCTTCAAGTTTCTAATGTTTAAGCTTTGAGTTGTTGAATCAAAATTCCAACTTGAATAAAGTGTTAGAGTATAAACCTAATATATTGTGCCTAATATATTGGACCGTATACTAGACATATAATTTATTTTTTTAGTTTATTTTTTAATTTTTTAATTTTATTTATATAAATAATATTTGATCAATGACTTTCGGTTCATCTCTTTAATATATGATTATTTATGTTTTTTTTACTTACATAATATATTTAGATCATTAATATTTATAAATATATTACTATTTGAATTGAATAATTTAGTTAGACTTATTGAGCATTTTAACTAACATCATGTGTCATTTCACATATTATTTATGATACTTTTCAAAATTTATACGTGACACTCTTGAAGTGAGACATATACTTTGACATAATTTTTTTGACTAATAATATTAAAATAATGTTTAAATAAAATGATTTTTCCTCACTGAACCGGCATATCAAAATATTAGGTCTTACATGTGGTATCAAAGCTGACTTTGGCAAACAACTAGAAAGATAAAGACGGTTTATTGCTGAACTTATATATATATATACATTTTCAAATTGGAGGCTAATTGTTATCGGTGGATGACGTTTAATTGTCAATAAATTGTCAAATTGATACAAGAATACCTAAACTAAATAAAAGCAGCAAAATGATTCAAAATTTGATGATGTTGATATTATTGAGAAGAATAAAGGATGAATTTGTTAAGTTGTCTTTTTTCAGTTTTCAATTTATTAACTAGACACAATCCATAATCTTGTTTAGTAAATGTATCCTTTGAATTTTTTTACCGTTCAAATCTTTCCAAAATTGTATTATTCCTCTCCCTTCTCCATCTTAACCCTAGATCAGCAACCCAACTTATTCCTTTATAACTCCTCCAAACTACAAGAAGCTGCACTTTCACCGCCTCTTGCCTTCTTATCCGTCTGACAATGATTACCTCATCCGACAACACTACCACTAACACTCTTCTTCACACTCTAAATCTCCAATTCATCATAAAAAAACTCTTCAAAAATATCATCCGCAACACGAGGATTATATCGGAGTGACTACCGCCACCAAGAAGACGATGAAATACTTCCCCATTTTGCAGCACTATCGCCAACACGTTTCTTGCTATCCGATTTCGACTTGTTGTGTTTGTTTTAATTGATGGGATCAGAAGTGCAATGCTTCCCTCTTTTGCATCTATGGAAGATATGCTGCATCGGGTTTCCTTCATGCTGATCTTTTATCGGTTATGTTTCCTTGTACACTTCTAGTAACTAGGGAGAGTTGGACCTTGATGAATATCATTAGTGTTAATGAGTACTTGAACTATGAAGAAGGTCGAAAATCATCAAGTTATAAGATTTTTAGTTAAGACATTGATTTTTTCAACATTAGTGTTTGTATTGATAAGTTCTTCAAAAGCAAAGGGGTTGGTGTGTTTTGGGATGATGTGAAGAATACAAAGATTCCATCAGAATTACGGCGATATTACTTGTTATCGAGCAGACCGGAGGCAAGTAGCTATCCTGATTATTTGGATAATCAAAAAACTTGTATTTTTCTACCAAGCTAAGTAAGTTTTCTTTATTTTTAACTAGGTATCAGACACGACATTTATGTGGTCAAACCTCAAAGTTGTCACATAAGATGGGAAATTACATTCACCGTGCGAGTGTACGATTGATGACTGATTGGAGTTCACTTAGGGTTTGAGGATTGACTATATCTTGATTGCTTATTTGTAGCACAATCAGAAGCTGCTAATAATTCGGAAAATCAAGTTGTTAAGGACCCTCCTACATCAAGATTTACGTGGAGAATTGAGAACTTCTCTAGGTTGAGTACTAAGAAGCATTATTTAGATGCTTTTGTTGTCGGAGGATAGAAGTGGTAAACCTAATTGTTTTATCACTTGTTGAATTCTAATTGTTCTTCGTGTTGTAAAACCAATAATCAATTACTTCCTTCCGTTTGGCAAACGAGTACTTGTATTTACAAAAGGTAATAATGTGAACCATTTGTCTATGTATCTCGATGTTGCTGATGCTACTACTCTATCATATGGCTGAAGTAGGTATTAACAGTTCAGATCATGTTAAAAAAAGACACAGATGAGAGAGTCCGGTGGAGCAATAATTGCATTAGGTATTAATGTGACTTGCTCCGAGGTATTATAGTAGGTATTCACATTTTTCCTAGAACAAGTATTATTAAAAGGGCTTCAAAGCTAAATGCTACTACTCTGCCTTATGGGAGGAGTAATTTTCCCAAAAGGTAATAATGTGGACTTGTTGTGTTTTATTATCAAGTTAATTTGTAATTCATAGAAGTGGAAATATGCCTACTCTCATGAATTCATGATTTCACCTACAAAACATAACCATATCATATGGTTATCAATAAGGAGCTACATAACTCCATAATAATCTAACAAGTTATACTTGGCGAACTATATCCCCAACATAGTCTGGGTATGCCTCATGCAATAATCGGAATACATGGACCTTAATTAATCTAATAATTACTCTCGTGGGATAGCATTATTATCGAAAATAATCGCATTTCTGGCATGCCATATATAATATATCGACGTAATCAGGACAAACTTCATTGACGCAATCCTTCTATTCTTTCTTCTTTGCTTGGACCTCAGCCATCTTAACGTAAGGTCAATGGTTCCCAATCCAGATGGCAAACGAAAGGCGCTACGCATCTCCCGCCATATTGCTCGAGAGTATAGACATCGAAAGAATAAGTGGTCATGCGTTTCTTCATGTCGATGACAAAGATGACACGTTGGATCAATTTGGAGAAACCCCATCCTATCATGTGTAGGCAATCTTCGGAGTACCCCCATCCAGGCAATGCATGAGTGTCTTGGCGTTAGTCGCTTATCCCATACAGTTTCATGCCAAGATACACAATCATTCCGGCGCCTTATCAAGTTGTATGCTTCCATAACTTTGAACTTGCCACCAGGTGATAATTGTTTCAGTATATGCTCCATGGGTACTGCATCATTAAAAGCTTGCTTCATGAGATCTCTACCTCGCAATATCGCCTTGATTAATCCTGAATCCCGTCTATGAGGAGTCCAATCATTTGAGTATGCTACTTGGAGATATCTATGGTGTATCCACTTGATCCAAAGGCTTTCCCTATCCTCATATATGTGAGAGAAATGTTTGCACATAAATGCCATATTCCATGCTTTAATGTCCACAATGCCCAGTCCTCCTTCGCTTTTCGGTTTGCAAACTCTTTCCCATGCAACCCTAGGTCTCGCCCATAAGAATTGACGTGTGATCCGAGTCAATCTATCAAGAACAACACTTGGCATTGGTAACATAGATAGCCAGAAGCTATCAATCCCTTGAATAACCGAAGTAATGAGCTCCACTCTCCGTACGAACGAAAGATGACGTTTGTTCCACGTTGAAATGTGCTTGCCAATTTTATCAAGTAACGGTGTATACTCTGACGCTCGTAAAGTATGCGGTGTCATTGGAACACCAAGATATCTGAATGGGAATGATCCTTGTGCAAATCCTGTGAGTTGTCTCAGTCCCTCCGCCTCTTCTTGTGTTACTGAGGCCGTAAATATGGATGACTTGTTCATGCTCAGTTTCAAACCACTGAGTTCCCCAAATCGGTGCAATGCTTTCATCAATATCTCCACCGATGGCTTGTCACCCCTGCAAAACAATACAACGTCATCGGCACAGGCCAAGTGAGCTAACCTTAGTTCTCCACAATGCTGGTGAAACCGGAAGTCTGGGCTGGTTGTGCGCGCCTTGAGCAATCTGGAGAACATCTCCATGCAACACACAAATAATAATGGCGATAGAGGATCCCCTTGGCGAATTCCACGCTTGCCTTTAAAATACCCATGAGCTACTTTATTAACCTTGACTGAGTAGGTTGGTGATGATACACATACCATAATCCAATTTATAAACTTCGCCGGAAACTCGAGTATAGATAGAGCAAACTTAAGGAAGCTCCATGATACGGTATCATAAGCCTTAGCAAGATCAATGTTCAAGAAGCATCTCTTCGTATCCCTTTTCACATTATACCGACGTAATAACTCTTGTACCAAAAACACATTATCCGACATGAGCCTTCCCGGAACAAAGGCTGCCTGTGCCGGATCAATGAGATAATGTAAAAATTGTGTTTTATTATCGATTTCGTTATCGGTGGTGCACTTGTTGGCAACTGGTGGAGTTGGAAGCGTTGCTTCCTTGATTTGTCTTGCTCCGATCAGTATTCAGATCATGTCTCGAAAGTGGAGTTAAGTTCTCAGGCTTAGTCTTATTTGGATGATGTAAAGTTTCAGGTCAATAAGGAAGCGCTGCTGAAGCTCGGTAGATAGCTTAAAACCGTTAGTGTGAATTTGGAGCAATTGAAACATGGACTGATATTAGTGGATCAATGTATTTTCAAGTTACACTCGGACCTTGTAAACGTTGTTAATTAATAACTCCAGTAGCCAACAAGAATTGACCGTTACTAGAAATTTATATCAAAAAATTCTCTTGTGTAAATTTCTGGTATAAGTTTAATGGCATGAATTTTCTGGTATTAAAATTTCTGGTATAAAACTTTATGTTATGCATTTCTAGTATGAAAATTTCTAGTACGAAAAGTTTTGGTTTTAATTTCTGGTATGATAAATTGTGGTATTAAAAATTATGGCATGAAAAAAAAATTCTGGAATAAAAATTTCCGGTATGAATTTCATACAAAAAATTCATACTAAAAAATAAAAAAATAAAATAAAAAGGAAAAAAAAAC
>BSUD01000007.1:7376057-7396133 GCA_033239045.1 Fagopyrum esculentum | reverse complement strand
AAAAAAAAAAAACAAACTCAGTAATTAATTTTACATAAGAAATTCGTATCTTATTCTCTTTTTTAAAAAAATAGAAGGATTAATTTATTTTACCTACCATTAATGAAAGTGGGGGGTTCACGAACCAAAAGGAAATATATTTACTCTAAATTACGAGGAATGCATTTGGTATGAGGGCGTCACCTCAAGCACAAAGACGATGTTTGATACCAATGTCATGGAGTTTAAGTAGGGATTTATATGACTCCCCGATTTGCTTATTTGATAAGCAATCAAATCAATGATAATAAACATATTAGGTTTGTTTCGTCTAATCATTTGAATTTATATTCGGTCGAAGTTTACACAATATGTATTAATTCATGAGAGACAATTTAGGTTCGAGACAAAGAATTTAATAACTATCGATTCAAATATTTACCAACGCAATAGGGACTAATTTATGGAGCGAAGTTTTAGTTCTTTAAAAAATAGTTTGTTTTGAGCAATATTTGTTTCCACCAAGTTACACCTGAAAAATGACATTTTTATAAATTCACACTGTGAGATGCTTACATCGCTTGATGGCAAACCCTTACAAACTTACATGGTAAGTAGATCTTTGACTTGTGAGCATTTTGATGTTTTATTTTCTTAATTAAAGCATGCAACGTCCGCATAGTTCGGTTGTTGAATATAAATCTTTGATAAGTAAGGATAGATTGTACCGCGTAATTTTACTAAGTGAAAAAAAAAAAATTGAAATGGAGATGCAGGGATAGAACCTTAGAGTACTTATCGCATGCTAAGTGAACGATCTACCATTTGAGGCATATTTCCGATTTAGATTGTTGTCACATAAAATTTAACATAATAGACCATTATATTTATCAATATGTAAGGGTATCATACGAGCCGAGCCCATTAAAGCCGGTTTGATTGCCTAGAGTATCATTATAGTTTGTTATATTATTGGCTCGGCTTGAGAAAATGTTTATACATTTTTAGAACGAGACGAATATGTAAACATTTTAAAATTCGGATAAAATTTAGGTTCGATTCATTTTTGTTCACCCTTGATAATTGTTATAACCAATAAATTGTTACATTTAAAGCGGGGACATTCCGAGCTAATATATAAGGTCGTTGGGCTACTCATTGTATACAGACGACCCCCGCTATACGGTCTGTTTATACCGGACCGTAGTATAAAAGGTTGTTGAGCTATTTATCATTCTCCACGTGTAATAGATTTCCAATCTTTTGAGCAAGGAATAGAGCTGGAAATGCTATTTAAGGAAAATTTTATTGTTCTAAGATTGATTAGTCGTAGAATCAACTCATACAAGGTTCCATGAATATCATTGTCGGAGAGATTAAGATGAGTTAGATTTGCAAGATTACTAACAGTTTCATTGACCATTTCTCTCAAACCTCTAGAGTCTAGACCACAATTGTAAAACAAAGAGCCTTCCAGTGATATACCTTCCTAACATTGTAAAGTTGTCACCACACCTTATTAAATTATACAAAATTATCACCTCACTTTTTATTATACTATTTAATTGGTTAAAATATTTATATTATTAAAGATTTATTTGGTATTAGATGAGATTTTAATTTAAATTAATCTAGACGGATATTGTTAGAGATTAATCTATAATAATTGAAGAAAAATATATTATTTTTTAAAATTATTTCCACCACATAAATTATTTTAATAATTTAATATATATTTTCGCCTAATATCAAATAGCATGTCATAAATAATCCTCTTCATTTAATCTAAATGCATCCTCTCTCCCGTCTAATATTATTTTTAAAATGTATGTATTTCATAATATAAAGATAAGTTTTAGATATTATTTTTAAATATTCATTTTAATATTGATGAACAATAAATCTAATCACTTCATAATTTAAACGGTTACAATTAAATTTTTTAAATAAATATTGGAATTTTTTTCAGTGGGAGATCAAACCAAAAACACCCAAATAACTCACTTGCATTTTGGAATTCATCACACACGATCCCAAAAAGGAAAAACAAAAATGGCTTCTCAGCCTTCAAACTTTCCTCTTCCAACGTAAACATCAACAGATCGATCGATCGAGATGAGCCACAGGAGAAAAATGAACGAGGCAGGGGTACCCTGCATGCTCAACACCGAGATCGGAGCCGTCTTAGCCGTACTCCGAAAGGGCGCCACCGAGCTCTCGGTGGGACCCGCGGAGGAGAGTCCGTATCAAGACGTGTCCTTACAACAATCCCTTAGGTCTTTGAGAACGTTGATCTTTAATCCTCGACAGAATTGGAGACATATGGACCCTTCGATTTACCTATCGCCTTTCCTGGACGTGATTCTGAGCGACGAGGTGCCGGCCGTGGGGACGATGGTGGCACTGGCGGCGATCTTGAAGATTGTGAAGATAGAAATCTTCAATGATAAGACGCCCGGCGCTAGAGACGCCATGAACGCTATTGTTGTCGCCACCACCGGGTGTCGGGTCGAGAAAACCGCAAATCATGTTCAGGAGGCTATTCTCATGCGGATACTTCAGGTTTGCCCCGAACTCACCCGTTTCATCTTATTTAATTCAATTTTCTTTTGGTAAGAACACGAAGGTCTATTTCGTATCCATATAGACCTTCTTATTCATATGGGGGTTAGTGTATCTCTTGATGATATGAAGTATAGTTTTTGATAGCTTTGATGATATGATGGGCACAAGCGGTGGTAGTGGTATTGGTATTGTTGAAGATAAGATCATTCCGAACTTTTCAAGTGAAGTACATGTAGGTTGTGATCGAGGCGAGACGGATGTTAGAGATGAGTTCATGCTTATGAGGTTTAGAGTTCATGAATCAAGTCCAAATATCAATAGAGTAGGGGTTGGGAGTGTGAAGTCTAATCCACCTGGAGATGATATCAAGGACGAGGTTGTAGTAGCTCCAAGAGTTCCGTAGGTGGGAGATGGTCACAAGATGGTGGCCACAAAGTTTGGTCGATCATTGGGACGAGATTCTACTGGAGGAGCTTGGTGAGAGTGGGGAGCTTTTGAAAGTAAGCAATACAGGAGATGAAGTACATTTAGGAATGTTAATTCCTTGCCAAATATGCTTGAGATTGATGGAGATGGAGAAGAGAATGACGCGCGTTAATGATCTTGAAGATGCCGTTGGGGAGAACTAGACTAACTGTTATGGTTATTACACCTAGCATAAGTCAGCAAGGTATAATTCCTATTTGATGGCCTTGTAGATAGGATCGGAATCCTGTCAGGGGAAGGAGGAGGAGAGAGAATATATAAGATATCGTTCTAATCGTGGAGGATTAATGTTGCCTCGCGATAATAAAAGTATAATAAGTATAGTATATAAGACTTATATGTTAGACTTCGACCCAACACGTATGTGTAATCGGACATGTGACGGGTTCCGTTATAGTATCATAGCAGTTATCTGAGCGATGGACCCACGTCACATAAGGCCCAATGGAACCAATGTTTAATATAAACGGTAGATATATCTCGATATTCATACTCATAAATGATATATTGGTATGGATACCTAACAGCCTGAACCTGAACATGTGATTTTCCACTTGTACGTTGATAACGTCTCCTTAACTTCCAGATATTAACAGCAGCAATGAACTGCGGAGCATCAATACTATTATCCGACGACGCCGTGTGCACAATCGTGAACACATGCTTCAACGTACTCCGGCAACCCAACATAAGCGACCTTCTAAAGCGCACAGCACACTCCACCATGCACGAGATAATCCGCAACGTCTTTACTCGCCTTTCTGAAATGGACTTAGACGAGGGAATCAACCACTCAGAAGACGAAGACGACGATTTCGATTACGGTGACGACGACCATGACTCCGGATACGGCGTTCGCTGCGCCGTCGACATATTCCAGTTTCTTTGCTCTCTTATGAACGTGGTGGAGACAGTGGAGGCGATTATGGATGGGTCGTATATGACGACGTCGGTACAGAGGACTAATGAAGAGGTGCAGATGGTGGCGCTCGTGATGATGAACACCGCTATTGAGCTGAGTGGCGAAGTGCTCGGGAAACACCCTAGGTTGTTGAGGATGATACAGGATGATCTTTTGCATCACTTGCTTCATTATGGGACTCGTATAAGTCCCCTTGTGCTCTCTATGATCTGCAGCACCGTCTTCAACATTTATAGTTTCCTTCGCAGGTCAGTTTGAATTCATATCCTTTCGTAAATGTCTCAAATCCTATGTTATTTACTTGTATAGAGTCTTATGTACTAAATTAATTTATAGATTTTCAAGATGTGAATATCTATCGATAATAAACATAGTCTATATCTCGTGTACTAAGTTATGAAATTTATCATGGTATCTAATTGTAAAACCTCCACCTAATAGGACTTGCTTTCATGGACAATAGGAGTAGCCGGTTGTACGGGGATTGAGGTGTAATAAGAGGCGAGCATCGGCACCTCGACTCGTTTATAAACAAAGCCGAGCCTAAATTTAATACGAGCTTTAAAATGTTTTCATATTCGGCTCGTTTAGAAAATGAAGCAGCTCGATCCGAGCTAGCCGAGTCCGAGTAGCTCGGCTAAAATAATGCTCCTATAGTGTTATTTTAGCCGAACGAGCCGAGCTTTAACCGAACGAGTCGAGCATTGACATGCTCAAGCTTTAATATGTGTTTGTATTCGACTCGTTTAGAAAATGAACGAGTTCGAGCCGAGCTTTTGACGAGCTAAGCGTGAGCCGAGTCCGAGTAGTATGTCTCATTTTATAGTCCTTTTGGGAATGCATGTCAAAGTGAACCTACACAAGCCTTTCTGTTTCATCCTAACACCAATTGACAATAGGATAGGAGGAGTAGCCTAATACTTATAGATTCACGTTTCACGCATCATCTCAACAGACATGTATATGGTTTCACATGAAAGAACAAAGAAAGTAATAGCAAGGCTCATTAACTAGTTCACTTGCCAATGATTATTAATACAGGCACATACGCCTTCAATTGGAAGCATACTTTGTGTTCGTCCTTTTCCGAGTGGCGTCGCCGCCATTTCCGCATCAAATGCAAGAAGTAGCACTCGAAGCACTCGTAAACTTTCTCAGGCATCATACATTCTTGATCGACATGTACGTCAACTTCGACTGCTCCTTCAGATGCACTAATTTGTTTGAAGAAATGGGAAAGCTATTATGCAAACAAAGCTTCCTCACTGCAAGCCCTATGACAAGCATACAAGTCCAAGCCTTTGAAGGCCTTCTGCTCATGATCCACACGATTGCGGAAAACGTTGACAAGGACTCTACCGAGACCGGAGAACCTTTGGGGCCGTATACTGCAGTCGAGATCAAGGAGTACGAGCCGTTCTGGGAAGACGCGGCAAGGGATGACATGGAGATGGAAAGTTGGTTAGATACTTTGAGGATGAGAAAAGCTCAAAAGAAGAGACTTTCTATGGCTGGTAACCATTTTAACCAAGATGAGAAGAAGGGTTTGGAATACCTCAAACTGTCCAATTTGGTTCCTTATGATCCTCCTGATCCGAAAGCCTTCGCCTACTTCTTTCGGTTCACTCCAAGGTTGAACAAGACGGCTGTAGGTACCGATTTTCATCTAAATTTCTATTATGGTAAAGTGACTAACTAGAACTTTTACCACCGTTACTCTATTAGAGCTCGTTTGATTTTAACTCCGGAAAAAAGAAACGGAATGGAAACAAATCTTGTCCATACGCACATCCTTGTTCATGATTTTTTTTTTTGATTTTTTTTTTGAATCATTCCTTGTTGTTTGATGTAAATGCAGCAGAATTTTATTAGTTTTGATACCATATACAGAGGCAAGTACATTTTGCACGAAACTCAAGGAATGATTTCAAAAATATCATGAACAAGTTACACATACAGAATAGATTGGTTTCCATACCATTTCCGGAATTACAACCAAACAGGGCTAAGAGTACTCCTACTTAAATCAATTCTTTCTTTCTATTTTAGGGCATTTCTTTTGTATAACATGTTTCTATTTGGTTAGGTGACTACTTGGGAGATCCTGATAGCTTCCACCTTGAAGTTCTGGAGGAGTTCACAGCCACCTTCGAGTTCTCAGGCATGCTACTTGATTGTGCTCTCAGGAGCTACCTAGAAACCTTCAGATTACCAGGAGAGTCACAAAAGATCCACAGGATCTTAGAGGCATTCTCCGAGAGATTCTATGAGCAACAATCTTCGGATCTCTTTGAAACCAAAGACGCCGTCTTTGTTCTTTGTTACTCACTCATCATGCTGAACACAGACCAACATAACCCACAAGTGAAAAGAAAGATGACCGAGGATGAGTTCATAAGAAACAATAGGGCAATCAATGGCGGGAAGGATCTTCCGCGAGAGTATCTTTGTGAGCTTTTCCAATCCATAGCCAACAACGCAATCACAATGTTCGGACAATTGGGTCCGATTGAGCTAACTCCGAGTAGGTGGATAGAACTCATAAACCAATCAAAGACAACAAAACCATTCACCTTGTGTAAGTTTGAGCCGCCTTGGATTGGTAGGGACATGTTTGCTACAATAGCCGGTCCTTGTGTTGCTGCACTTACCGCGATTTTTGAACACACGGAGGAGGATGAGATCACGAACGAGAGTGTCGAAGGCTTGATTTCCGTGGCTAGGATTGCTCAATACGGTTTAGAAGACATTCTTGATGAGCTTCTAGCCTCTATGTGCAAGTTCACTAGTTTGCTAAACCCATATGCTTCTACTGAGGAAACTTTGTACATCTTTGCCAATGAGACACAACCGCGAGTCGCCACACTCGCGGTATTCACCATCACTAATCGGTTTGCACATTCCATAAGAGCGGCGTGGCGCGACATTGTGGATTGCTTATTGAAACTAAAAAGACTCAAGCTTTTACCTCAATCAGTTGTTCAGATTCCGACTCACTCGAGATCCGGTTCCGGAAACATACCTAATGGATCGAATCCTCGTGCTCCTAATAGACGGCATAGCTCGAGCATGGTGGGGAAATTCTCATCGCTTCTTCCCATGGATGGAAATGAAGATTCTTTAGTACTAATGGGAAGCGAATTCGAGCAAAATGTCAAGATCATACAACAATGCAATATAGGCAATATTTTCAACAACTCAAACTTGTCAGCTGAATCACTAACAAACCTCGGCCGGACACTCATATTCGCGGCGGCTGGGAGAGGACAGAAGTTTAGTACAGCGTTAGAGGAAGAAGAAACCGTTACTTTCTGTTGGGACTTGATCTTAAAAACGAGTCTTGCAAACATCAAAAAGATTTCGACATTTTGGCCAGCTTGTCATGATTACATTCTCACAGTTGCTCAACCTCCTCAGTTTTCTCCTGTTCCATTTGCAGAGAAAGCATTCTTAGCCCTCTTCAAGATCGTATTAACCCTTCTTTCTTCAAACCGAATCGAAAAATCGTCTGAGGAGACTCTCTTTATATCCATAAACCTCATGTGGAAGCTTGATATGGAGATCTTGGACACATGCTGTGATCTTATCATTCAGTCAGTTTGCAAAATCCTCAATGATTACCCTGCTAATGTTCAAACTCAATTAGGCTGGAAATCACTCCTTCATCTGTTATCAGTAGCAGGCCGGCATCCCGAAGCTTACAACCTCGGTGTCGAGACGCTTGTCGACTTGCTGTCGAACGGTACTTATGTCTCTAAAACAAACTATACGTATTGCATTGATTGTGCATTTGGGTTTGTCGCGCTTCGGAACAGTCCCATTGAAACAAACCGAAGGATACTGGACTTATTAGCCAAGTCAGTTAATCTTTTGGTACATTGGTGCAAGAATTTCTCTGATACAGGATTAAGCAATTCATCAATGGAGGATAATAACATGATGAGAAGCCCAAATTACATGGTAAACCTGTTCTTTAAGCTAGGTGAAGTATTCAGGAAAACGAGTCTTGCTCGAAGAGAGGAACTACGAAACCATGCAATATTAGTTCTTAAGAGAAGCTTTATTCTAGCGGAAGATCTCGAGTTTACGTCGGTGCAATGCATGAGTTGCTTCAATTACATTGTGTTTGCAATGGTGGACGATCTGCATGAGAAGATGATTGAGTATTCGACGAGGGAGAATGCGGAGAAGGAGATGAGGAGTATGGAGAACACGCTTGGGCATGCTTTGGAGCTGATGGAAGAGGTGTTCGTTAGGTATTTGAAATTGATGGCTGGAAACGCTGCGTTTAATGCATTTTGGATGGGGTTCTTGAGGAGGTTGGATACTTGTATGAAGGCTGATTTGGGTGAGTATGGTGATTCGAAAATGCAGGAGATAGTGCCGGAGATGCTGAAGAGGGTTATCACTGAAATGAAGGATCAAGGAGTTTTGGTTCCGAGAGAGGATGATGATTTGTGGGAGCTGACTTATGTTCAGATTCAGTGGATTGCTCCTTCACTTGGGGAGAGCAATTTGATGTAAGTTATGTGAGTAAGAGATTAGATTAGGGCTATGATTTGATTTGAAGAAAATTGCCTGTAGATTGTTCCTGATTACAATAATTCAAGCTCAAAGAGTCATGTAATCCAAATTAGACGATATTTCTCTACTGTTGCCTGTAGATTGTTGATTTGTAACATATAGACAAGTTTGCCTTAAGACTAATATGCATATACTTATGCAGAAATCGTAATATTAACCGTTTTGATCAGTTAAACTGAATTTTCATACATAAACTTAAGAGGGGAAAATCACATTAGACGTATAGATAATTTTATCTTCATCCAAGTCAGATGTGATATTAGCTAAGGTTAAGGGGAGACCAAGTATGTCTTGGATCTATTTTGATCTTCATCCAAGTCAGAACTAATGGAATAATTGACTTCGTCACAGACTTGGTGGTGCCTACTGCACACACGGAATATCGATTTGGGGTATCTGACACCGGTACAAATAGGGGTGTTATACGAGTTAAACGAGTCAAACGAAAAAAGAAGATAAACAAAGCGAAGATAATGCATTGTCTATATATCTCTTTGTAATCACATTGTAAAAGATAATTACAAAATATCCAATTTCATATATTTTTTGGTGAAATATCCAATTTCATATAACTACTTTATCTTCAGATTCTTATTATACAGATAGAATTTGATCAATATATCTATATGACAAAACCTAGCATATATATTTATTTGTAATCCATCGTCTCCCTCATCCACCACATACAAATATTCAATCTTTATTTGCTCTTTGGGATTATACATCGATCGATCGATCGCCTACACAAAGAAGACGACGAAGCTTCGGAAATCAGGGTCAATGCATATGTCAGAAGATTTATGGCCCGGAATCCTATCGAATCTACCGGTCAAATCCCTCCTCCGGTTCCGTACTGTAACGAAGTCTTGGCGGGAACTGATTGACGACCCGAAATTCGCCCGCTTGCATCTCACCCGATTCAAGAATAACCTAGATGAAACCCAACTCATGGTCGTCCAGGGTGGCTTTAGAAGAAAAGAATATGCTTTGCGATGTAGCAATACTCTCGAGTTTAAAACCATGCTTAGCTCCCTCAAAAGCTGCATAATGTCGATCGAAAGCACTTCCCCCGCACTTGCCTACGTGACAGATTGGTATGTGGTCAGCTCGACGGACGGACTAATCGTCATGAAGAATATCTACGAACACAATGACCACGCAGCTGATCTAGTGTTGTGGAATCCGTCAATTAGAAAAGCACGGATGCTCCCTTCCTCGCCACGTATGGCAGATCTTGATATGTATGGTGTAGACTGGGGTTTAGGGTTTGATCCTTCGATCAATGATTACAAACATATCAGATTCATCATCGAGAAAAATTACAGTAAAACCAGGCTACATTACATTGCAATTTACACACTGGGGAGCAATTCATGGAGGACAATTCCTGTGGATCATGGAAAAGGGAGTTACAATTATAGACGATATTGTGAACCTTATTCGAAACAGTCTACATATTTTAATGGCGTCTTGTACATCATGGCATGGAGTTCGAGTATCCGTTCGTATCTGGTTTCATTTGATCTGAACTCCGAGGTATTGGCTTTTACCAACTTTCCGGAGGAATCACAAGAATGGAATGAATACGGAAAACCCGAGAACGAGAAGGCGCTCACGTTGGTTGATGGCGGGTGTTCATTGGCGATGGTGGATTTTGGGAAAACTGAATCGAATGTATGGGTGCTGCAAAATAAGTCAATGAGTTGGATCAAACGCTACAGCTTTTCGTCGAATATGCATTTGCCTAACGTTTATACAAATTCCTTTGTATACCTTAAGAAGAATGGTGAAATGCTCATGAGATGGAGGAGGTTTTTGACACTTTATAACGTTGAAACTCATGATGAAAAAATCATAAATGATGCGGAGAATCCGTATATCTATGCAGCTTATGGCTACCAGGAGAGCTTATTACTGTTGAAGTAGACGGGAACTTTTAGTTTATGATGGAAGAGGTGTTCGTTAGGTGTTTGAAGTTGATGGCTGGAAACGCTGCGTTTAATGCATTTTAGAATAGGCCTGTAACTGATTGCAATTATACAAGCTCTAAGAGTCATGTAATTCTCTACTATTGCATGTAGATTGTTGATTTGTAACATAGAGATAAGTTTGCCTTATGACTAATATGCATATCCTTATGCAGAAAACATAATATTAACCGTTTTGATCCATTCACTGAATTTTCATACATAAATTTAACAGAAAAATTACATTACACAGATAAATGATTTATATATTAATCTTATCATTTTAAAGTGAATAATACTCAAGCCAGATCTGATGTTACCTAAGGTTAAGGGGAGAGATACCTGGTTGCATGTTATGTTGATGGACAAGTATAGATACAGAAGATCAATTGCATGTAATTTTGCTATTCCGATTTACATGAATACAGATGAGAGATACCCGGATTCTGAACTACAAATACTCTCCGATTTGATCATTTCTGTGTATATACAGAAGATCAGTATCCTCCAAAATGCAAAGAGCAACTGATGCCGTTTGCTTCATCTGCCTCCAAATATCATATTGAACGTATCTAACGGGTTTGAAGGTTTCTTTTGATCAGTGCCGGTACTGCTACTCGAACCTCCATTCTTATTCGCATCTGCACTCACATTGGTTGCGCTTGCCGAGGGAATCGCGTTAAATGGAGATTTGGTTTGTTGGGTCACGCTATTAGGATCAGTTCCTCTACTCTTGCTTACCTCTGTTGTCCCAAAAGTTGGTGTGCGAATGAAGGGATTTTTCGTAGCTCCAAAATCATTTTTGAAGGCAAAAGGCAAATTCGACAGAAGAGACCTTTGCCCGGAGCTGCTTGCACTTTTTACTTGTGCGTTGTCTATCTTGGTGAGGAGTGAGTTGGAGGAACTCGTCAAAGCTGGGAACTTGAAAGGAACAACATTATGTTTCTGATTTGTATCGCCAGAATCTTTTGTAACTCCAGGAGTTGCAACCAAACTGTTATTCATGAATGTTGGAAAACTAGATTCTTTCTTTTCCTCGTGATTATTTGAACTTCTCCCCAACATGAAACCGTCTGTCAAATTTGGAGTCACAGGGGATGATACCTCTGATATTTTGCTTGGATTCGATATATTCGTAATCATACCCATAGCAGAATCATTCCGTTGCGAGTTTCCAGTGTTGAGAAAGGTTAACCCCTTTGGTGCTTTCACAGGCTGGTCTACCTTGGATGTAGAAAATTGATGTGGCTGAACCGAAGGCTTTACCATTGGCGTTGTAGTTCCTTTAGGTGTTCCACCCGAAGTTGGAGCTCTAGCTGCAAATACGATAGGCGATTTCTGGGATATATTAGGTTGGTTGTGCTGTGCAGAAGACCCCAATGGGAAGTTCCCAGAATTTGGAGACTGAATAATTGACTTCGTCACAGGCTTGATGGTGCCTACTGCAGACACGGAAACTTGATTTGGGGGTATCTGACATCGGTACAAACCATCAGGCTCATATAGTGATAGGGAATATCGAACCCAACAAGATAGCAATCAAAAGAAATTTAGCTACCTTATGTGAGAACGAACAGTTGTTGCCTCTGTCGCATCTACCAGTAGACTCATAATTTGTGCATGGATACTTGGATAGATCATGATCAAATGGACAGTCATCTCCTTTCATGCATGATTTTCGAGCAAAATGAGTACACGCCTGTCGTATTAGAATATGACAGATGTTTAGAAAACAGTTTTTTTTATAAAGTAATAAAGGATACACCAACAAAGAAACAAATACAAAGAACCACACATATTAAGGTCCATATGGATGGCAAAAAATATATAAGCTAACAGTCAAACACTTGATGACTAATGCCCCAAAGCCTCCTACATTTTTGGTCTCCCTTTACTGGAGATGATATGTGTCTTAATTAATATTAACAAGAGAAAGGACAAAGCTTTGCTACCAATATCTACCATATATAAGCTAACAGTCAAACACTTGATGACTAATGCCCCAAAGCCTCCAACATTTTTGGTCTCCCTTTACTGGAGATGATATGTGTCTTAATTAATATTAACAAGAGAAAGGACAAAGCTTTGCTACCAATAACTACCATAATTTCAGTTCTAGACGTCCCAAGGGACCAATGTTCAGCCAAATCCTAGTAAAGTTTTACAAATTAGGAGTACACCAATTCAATTAACTATCACAACTCATTCCTTCTAAGATTATGGGTCAAAGGAAGGATTATTCCAGAAAATTGGAAACTCAAGGCTCAACACAGCCTCATTTCTCATGGCTGCGATAATTCTCAAAAACCACCGAATCTAGAGGAGAAAATTGTATGATATTACCTTACAAACAAGAGTAGGAAGATGCAAGTCATACTGAGTTAAGCCGATAGTATATTAGAAGAAATAAAGAATGGAGTCTGCAAACTATACCTTGGATTTTGTTAAGGGTTCTCCGTCATGAGAAAAATTGCATTTCTCCCCCTGTGAACCAAATATTAAACATTAACCAGCCGGGGAAAAGGTTTAAAATACAATTGTACAATGATACAAGATTTAACTGGAGATATCATCTCCTAAATCTATTTTGGTCGCACAACAATGACAACAGAAGCCTCTTTAGTGAAAACAAGGTACATTGATGCATGATGATGGTCTCATTAAAAATGACACCTAAACTAGATACAAAATGAAAAAGCACAAACATCAGTATTCCTTCTATCATATATAAACTAAAATAGCTTAACATTAAGTGAGAAAAAGGATTTGCTGAAGAAATTACTGAAAGAAATTCTCATTGCTCAGAGATAAAGGATACCAAATTGACCATGATATTTGTCATTAGGAAGAACTAGGGAAGTAATGCCGATATAAAGTGTCTTGTTTGGATAAGCTAGCAAAGAACTATATTGAGGGGCTAAAAGAGTAAGCGGAAATGTTTTGACAAATACTAACAGACTACTTTAATGAAGAAAGAACAATATTGAGAGGCTAAAAGAGTAAGCGGAATTGTATTGACAAATACTAACTGACTACTTTAATGAAGAAAGAATTTTGTCTGATTGCCTTCAAGTTCAACGATTACAGGCTTTAGGTGGTCACCATACCAATAATAAAAGGGAGGTGACGAATTCCCAACAGAATTGCAGACACTTAACCAAGTAGATTAAACGAATTGATACCAGCATAAGAAAGGTAAGCATATCACTGTCACAGCTATCATAATGTTAAGCATCGACAAATCTGTGAATTAGTGGGTCTGAATGACTAAACAATTGAGAATATTCAGAACCTGTCGTTTTTGCCTGAATTGTCCCTTTTTTCAGTAGCTGTTATGTAAAATCATAGAAATAAGAGTAAACAAGAGGGAGAACATTAACCAACCTCAGTGCATCTTCCCATCATATAGTGGCGGCAAAGTGAAATGGTTTTTTCTTTCAGAATGGGTTGAATTTTCAGTCTCGTAACCCCGAGTTTCCTATTCTTTTCTGCTCTCTTCTTTCTTTCTTTCACCTGCACAATAAAAATTGCTGAAATGTAAATATTCTCCCTTTTCAAAACTAGACGTACCTTTTTGTTCTAAAAAATGTTGCTGACACAATTAACAGACAACAGAAAGAGAAAACCGCAGACAAGCTGTTTAACAAAACGATGAAGAACTACAAGCGTACCTTTTTCCTTGCTTTCCTTTCATCAGAATTTCCTCGTTTTCTCTTCTTGGAGATCTCCTGCTATACAAGATCAGCACGTAGCCTCTTAGATTAGAAATTTAGTGAGGAAAGAGACCCAAACGACTTGCGGGAAAAAACCGCCGGCAGTAGCAAATTAGACTGACTCGCCCCCAGAGAATATTAGCTAAAACAAGATCTGTGAAATCCAAATTATGTTATTTTACAGTTTATTTCGTTTGAAAATCCAGGGGAAAGCATAAACTATTTTGTTGCCATATATAAGTATAGTGCAGAATATTTAACCTACAACGGGTCAACGTCACATTAAAAGATTTCAAAGATTATGTCCCAATTTCGAGAAATCTCCACTGAGAATAAAATTTGAGCTGAAATTGTGACAAGCCTCTTTTTTATTGTTATTTGGTGAGGGGAAAAAAAGAGCCTAGATATATCCCTGCACCATAATTCCTTTTCTTTACTTTCTTCATTAAACAAATTGCAGTATTGCACCCTTCTTGGCTGAAAATCAGCATAAGAAGGCAGTCTAGAGAATATATAAGGACACCAGGAGCTGGTAATGAATTTGAAGTAAAAAATAATAATCCTATGGCAATACCTCTTGATTTGCTTTCTCCCGGGTCTTAAGCTCTTGCATTGAATTCACAGGGACGTTTGTCACCTGCAACAGACAAGCATCAATCTTATCAATTTAAACAGCACAATTCCACTGAAAAAGTTGGTTCAGAAGTCAATTCTTCCTGTTAAACTTTCATAGAATAACAGATATAGAATGTACGATTGTTTAGGCTGGAAAAAAAACAGAAAAAAATATAATAAACATATTTTATTACAAGAAAATAAGCAGCAGATGCATATAGAATTTTCACAAGTAACAACATACAAATATAAAGGGAAAACTAGTGAATTGATTGTGAAGATTGTAATAAGAATTACTAATAGCAGAGACCCACACAAAAAAAGGAATTGAAATGAAAATGGATATTGATAAGACTTTAAGAGTATATGAAAACAGAGCAATTACTAATGTGCCTTATTCTCTACATTCGTTTTTGTTCTTGTAATAATGGGTTAGGGGAGAAAAGACTCTAGATATATCCCTGCACCATAATTCCTTTTTTTCCTTTCTTCGTCAAACAAATTGCACCCTTCTTAGCTGAAAGTCAGCATAAGAAGGCAGTCTAGAGAATATAAGAGGAGACCAGAAGAGGCTACTGTATTGAAGTAAAAAAAAATATATATAATCCTATGGCAATACCTCTTGGTTTGCTTTCTCCCCAGTCATAAACTCTTGCATTGCATTAACATGGACGTTTGTCACCTGCAACAGGCAAGCATCAATATTATCCATTTAAACAGCACAATTCCACTAATCGCACCACTGAAAAAGTTGGTTCAGAAGTCAATTACTCCTGTTTAACTTTCATAGAATAACAACAGATATAGAATGTACGATTGTTTGGACTGAAAAAAAAACGGAAAAAAATATAATAAACATATTTTATTTACAAGAAAATAAGCAGCAGATGCATATAGAATTTTCACAAGTAACATCATACAAACATAAAGGGAAAACTAGTGAATTGATTGTGAAGATTGTAATAAGAATTAGTAATAGCAGAGACCAACACAAAAAAGAAATTGAAATGAAAATGGATATTGATAAGACTATAAGAGTATATGAAAACAGAGCAATTACTAATGTGCCTTATTCTCTACATTCATTTTTGTTTTTGTCATAATGGGTTAGGGGAGAAAAGACCCTAGATACATCCCTGCACCATAATTCCTTTTTTTGCTTTCTTCATCAAACAAATTGCACCCTTCTTAGCTGAAAGTCAGCATAAGAAAGCAGTCTAGAGAATATAAGAGGAGAACAGAAGGTGCTACTCTATTGAAGTAAAAAAAATATATATATAATCCTGTGGCAATACCTCTTGGTTTGCTTTCTCCATGGTCATAAACTCTTGCATTGCATTCACATGGACGTTTGTCACCTACAACAGACAAGCATCAATCTTATTTATTTAAACAGCACAATTCCACTAATTGTACCACTGAAAAAGTTGGTTCAGAAGTCAATTCTTCCTGTTTAACTTTCATAGAATAACAACAGATATAGAATGTACGATTGTTTGGGCTGGAAAAAGAAAACGGAAAAATATAATAAACATATTTTATTTACAAGAAAATGAGCAGCAGATGCATATAAAATTTTCACAAGAACATCATACAAATATAAAGGGAAAACTAGTGAATTGATTGCGAAGATTGTAATAGGAATTAGTAATAGCAGTAGAGACCCACACAAAAAAGGAATTGAAATGAAAATGGATATTGATAAGACTATAAGAGTATATGAAAACAGAGCAATTACTAATATTCATTTTTGTTTTTGTTATAATGGGTTAGGGGAGAAAAGACCCTAGATATATCCCTGCACCATAATTCTTTTCTTTACTTTCTTCATTAAACAAATTGCAGTATTGCACCATTCTTGGCTGAAAATCAGCATAAGAAGGCAGTCTAGAGAATATAAGGACACCAGAAGCAGGTAATGTATTTGAAGTAAAAAATAATAATCCTATGGCAATACCTCTTGATTTGCTTGCTCCCGGGTCTTAAGCTCTTGCATTGCATTCACAGGGACGTTTGTCAGCTGCAACAGACAAGGATCAATCTTATCAATTTAAACAGCACAATTCCACTAATTGTACCACTGAAAAAGTTGGTTCAGAAGTCAATTCTTCCTGTTTAACTTTCATAGAATAACTACAGATATAGAATGTACGATTGTGTGGGCTGGTAAAAAAAACGGAAAAAAATATAATAAACATATTTTATTTACAAGAAAATAAGCAGCAGATGCATATAGAATTTTCACTAGTAACATCATACAAATATAAAGGGAAAACTAGTGAATGGATTGTGAAGATTGTTATAAGAATTAGTAATAGCAAAGACCCACACAAAAAAGGAATTGAAATGAAAATGGATATTGATAAGATTATAAGAGTGTATGAAAACAGAGCAATTACAAATGTGCCTTATTCTCTACATTCATTTTTGTTTTTGTAATAATGGGTTAGGGGAGAAAAGACCCTAGATATATCCCTGCACCATAATTCCTTTTCTTGCTTTCTTCATCAAACAAATTGCACCCTTCTTAGCTGAAAGTCAGCATAAGAAGGCAGTCTAGAGAATATAAGAGGAGACCAGAAGAGGCTACTGTATTGAAGTAAGAAAATATATATAATCCTATGGCAATACCTCTTGGTTTGCTTTCTCCCCAGTCATAAACTCTTGCATTGCATTAACATGGACGTTTGTCACCTGCAACAGACAAGCATCAATCTTATCAATTTAAACAGCACAATTCCACTAATCGTACCACTGAAAAAGTTGTTTGGGCTGAAAAAAAAACGGAAAAAAATATAATAAACATATTATTTTTACTAGAAAATAAGCAGCAGATGCATATAGAATATTCACAACTAACATCATAAAAATATAAAGGGAAAACTAGTGAACTGATTGTGAATATTGTAATAAGAATTAGTAATAGCAGAGACCCACACAAAAAAGGAATTGAATGAAAATGGATATTGATAAGACTATAAGAGTATATGAAAACAGAGCAATTACTAATGTGCCTTATTCTCGACATTCATTTTTTTTTTTGTAATAATGGGTTAGGGGAGAAAAGACCCTAGATATATCCCTGCACCATAATTCCTTTTTTTGCTTTCTTCATCAAACAAATTGCACCCTTCTTAGCTGAAAGTCAGCATAAGAAGGCAGTCTAGAGAATATAAGAGGAGACCAGAAGATGCTACTGTATTGAAGTAAATATATATATATATATATATATATATATATATATATATATAATCCTATGGCAATACCTCTTGGTTTGCTTTCTCCCCGGTCATAAACTCTTGCATTGCATTCACATGGACGTTTGTCACCTGCAACAGACAAGCATCAACTTATCAATTTAAACAGCAGAATTCCACTAATTGTACCACTGAAAAAGTTGGTTCAGAAGTCAATTTTTCCTGTTTAACTTTCACACAATAACAACAGATATAGAATGTATGATTGTTTGAGCTGAAAAAACAAAACGGAAAAAAATATAATGAGCATACTTTATTTACAAGAAAATAAGCAGCAGATGCATATAGAATTTTCACAAGTAACAGCATACAAATATAAAGGGAAACCTAGTGAATTGATTGTGAAGATTGTAATAAGAATTAGTAATAGCAGAGACCCGCAGAGAAGGTAGTCTGAAAAGTTTCACACCACAAAAAAGGAATTGAAATGTAAATGGATATTGATAAGAGTATATGAAAACAGAGCAATTACTAATGTGCCTTATTCTCTACATTCATTATTGTTTTAATAATAATGGGTGGGCCCTAAATGTATCCCTGCACCATAATTCCTTTTTTCTGCTTTCATCATCAAACAAATTGAAGTAAAAAATAGAATATATGATTACTTGGACTAAGAATGTATTGAAGTAAAAAATAAATAATCCTGTGGCAATACCTCTTGTTTTGCTTTCTCCCCGGTCTTAAGCCCTTGCATTGCATTCACAGGGACGTTTGTCACCTGCAACAGACAAGCATCAATCTTATAAATTTAAAGAGCACAGCTCCACATATTATACCACTGAAACAGTTCGTTCAGAGATCAATTCTTTCTATTTAACTTCATAGAGCAAAATAGAATATATGATTACTTGGACTGGGAAAAATGGAAAATATAATAAACATCTTTTATTTACAAGGAAAGAAGCAGCAAATGCATCATAGAATTTTTCACATCTTACAAATAAACAGGGGAAAATAGTAAATTGATAGTGAAGATTGTAATATGAATTAAGAATAGCAGAGACCCACAGAGAAGGTAGTCAGAAAAGTTTCACACCACAAAAAAGGAATTGAATTGAAAATGAACATTGATAAGAGTATATGAAACGAGAAGCAATTACTAATGTGCCTTTTTCTCTACTTTCTTTTTTGTTTAAGTAATAATTTTTGGCTAAGGTTAAATGCCCTGGCTGTATCACTGAATCAAATTGCACCCTTCTTAGCTGAAAATCAGCATAAGAAGGTAGTCTAGTATATATATATATAGACAAGGACACTAGAAGCTGCTAATGTATTGAAGTAAAAAAAAAAATCCTATGGCAATACCTCTTGTTTTGCTTTATCCCTAGTCTTAAACTTTTGGTTTGCATTCACAGGGACGTTTGTCACCTGCAACAGACAAGCATCAATCTTATCAATTTGAACAGCACAAATCCGCATAATGTACCACTGAAACAGTTGGTTCAGAGGTCAATTCTTTCTGTTTAACTTTCAAAGAATTAAATAAATATGAACGTATGATCACTTGGACTGAAAAAAAAAAGGTAAAGAAAATAAACATCTTTTGACGAAATAAGCAACAGATGCATTATAGAATTTAACATTATACAAATAAACATGGGGAAATAGTAAATTGATTGTGAAGATTGTAATAAGAATTAAGAATAGCAGAGCCATACAGAGCATGTAATCTGAAAAGCTTCACACCATAAAAAAGGAATTGAAATGAAAATGGGCATTGATAAGAGTATATGAAAACATAGCAACTAATATTGTGGCTTTTTCTCTTCTTTCTTTTTTGTTTTAGTAATAATGTGGTTAGGGGAGAAAATACCCTAGCTGAATTACTGACCATAATTCCTTTTTTGCTTTCTTCATTAAAGAAATTGCACCCTTCTTAGCTGAAAATCAGCCTAAGAAGGCAGTCTAGAGAATAACTATATATATATATATATATATATATATATATATATATATATATATATATATATATATATATATATAAA
>BSUD01000007.1:7346724-7365582 GCA_033239045.1 Fagopyrum esculentum | reverse complement strand
ATAAAATTTAAATTCAAAATAAATAAAATTTTATTATATTTTAATTCTCTAGACACTTAATAAGATTTCAAAAAAATGTTTTTTATTTAATTATATATATAAATCGAAAGTAAAAAGTAAAAAAAAAAATTTAATTCAAAATTAAAAAATATATTTATTTCAAAAAATAAAAAATATATATATAAATATTTCTATTATAGATTTATTAATTAAATTTAATGAGATCGTAATCTATTTTAAATTTATTTATTTTATTTTATTTTATTTTTATTTTATTTTTATTTTATAATGAATTTTAATGTAATATATTAAGAATGAGTATAAAGAGGGAATAAATGAAACCTTGAGAGTACCGAGAGAAATTTTGAAACTTAGTGGATACCAAGAGGAAAAGTCCAAACCTTGGTGGCACCAAGAGAAAAAATACAAAAAAAAATATTGGAATCAGGACTCAGAGTCTCAAGACTCTAGAAATATCAAATACAACATTTTTCCCAAGCATTCAAACAAAGTATACACATTCATGAGCATAAAAAATGAAACTAAAAGCAAACATATGCCCCCAAGCAACTCAGTTAGAGGTCCCGCACATGGCCAAGGGCCTAAAAAACAACCTACAACAGGACAACCATTAAAACCACTATTCAAACCTAAAGAGGACCCGATCTACGTCTCCCACCTGAAAACTATACATAATTCATTGAAGCTAAAAGAGAACACCTGAAACAACAAAGTATTTACGATGGAAAATGTGTGTTCTTGGTTTGAAGAAATGACTTAAACTTCTGAATAAAAGAACACACCTGAAACGACAGATTATGTTCTATATATAATGATCGACCTCACTTGAGCATGAGGATAACCCTCGGATATGCCACTACTCACTTCTGGTGGCTCAATGACAGGAACATGACTTGCTTTTGGTGGCTCAATAACGAGGATAGGAGGCATTCTCACCCACAATATCTCTAGCTGGACGAACTACGGGAGGACTGGAAATATGCAGATCCTTTTTGACTGTCAGGTGACTTGTCGCCAACCTTAATCGTCGTCAGAACTCCTAACATCTTCAGACCTTCTTCCATTTCCAAATCTACTTTCAGGCCTCCAATCATTAACAATTCGTTGCCTAAAACGGGCATTACTTCTTCCATAATCACCATTTCTATCTTCCTCATATCCAGGACTCCTTCTTTCATATCCAAGACTTGGTCTATCACTGTAGCGATGCTCAAAACGTGTCATCATATGGAGGGCTTTGAGACCCACACCCATAAGAATTTGTTCTTTTGTGATCATTTGTTTCCTCCTTTACAAAACAAATATTTTTGTCTTAAAAAGGAAGGTAAAAGCAACTAAAAAACAACAGAATAACTACATATAGTGGAACCACGCACATACAAAATTATAAACTTATATTCATTCAAAGTTCACCACCTCTGAAACCCGACAACTTCACACATTTGTACAGAATACACGAAAGTCATGAATGCATCTAACCATTTTGGCCCTTGGAGGTCTGTCATTGCTCTTCTCACCGCCAGTGTATCTTTTATCCACATAAACATGCTTTATAAAGTCTCGTAACCTATCCACATTACTGATGGATGGGAAAAAATAACAAGCAAAACCCTAACATGAAAGTCATAAGAAGTGATGCATATCTAACTAATAACCAGCTATCTGGTACACGATGAGAATCCAACTCTTTAAAGTAGATCTCCTTTGCGCGCTGCAGGTGCAAAAATTAGATAAATAAGGTTTACTCATAACATATCTGCATACTGAACATACATCAACATCACAGGTGCGGTCTTATCTCATTTCCTCCAGATTGTAGAGAACTAACTTCTTGTGAAGTGAACTTAGTCATAGACACAGATTTAACTATGTGGGTGAATTCACGGCTGAAAACGAGAGTTCAATCATAACTCACAAGTGTCAAATATTTTCATTAAGGAAAAGGAACCTCCCACATTTGTAAGAAATACTTAATGTATCCCGCTGCAGGTTGTACAATCAAAAGTCCAAAAGGTGGTGCATATATATTGAGGTCCCTGGTACAAAGAGAGTACTGTTAGGCTAGGTGTGAATGAAACCACATATATAAGGATACAACAATATCACCACGAAAACAAAGAGAAAGTTCATCAAAAAAGTAAAGCAATAGTGCAATTACACGACACGATCCAAATAAATCGAGTGATGTAAACATCAATCTCACCATACTGTTACAGTTGATACATTTGCGATTTGCAAGAAGTTTAAGAAGTCCGCGAATTATCCTCTCATTCTTCTTATCTTCCTTCAACCGTGACACCATGATCTAACCAATATATGACATCAACGAATCGCGACTAAAGAATATCAAAATTCCAACTCGTGAACATAAGACAATTGATTCCAAACAACATATATATCCTAAGAAGATCAATCGTGCACATACAAGCTAGCAGAAGAGGGCTAAAAACTCAACAAATCGGACAAAAACAACTTGATCTAGAAAAACACATCCAACCAATGAATCGGAACTGAAGTAAAAAAGCAACAAAGAAGCAGATGAAAAACCCTAAAAATCTGAAACACATAGATATAACTCACTCTTTTGTAAGAGATGAAAGACACTTTCATTGCTCTGCAACACAAAGAAGGTTGATGCCGACAGTGTCCAATTGAAAAGGCGAAATAATAGGAGAGAGAAAGGGAGATGAATGTGATGAAATTTTGAAGTGGAGTTTATAGAGAAACGATTGATCAAATGAAATTGAAGAATTTTAATAGGGGGTTTAAGGTAATTTAATTGGTTTTTTTTTATAAGGAGAGTCAATTTAATTGGTGATTAGACAGTAAAATAAGTGATTTTTATAGATGAAACGGAGGAAATCTAGGGGATTATCTAGTGCGATAAGGTCTATGGAGATAGGTGTGACGATACAAATGATGTGTCATGGACTCGCGCATGTGCGGTGGCCTTGTGAGGGGGACAACTGCTCTTCCTATGATCTTTTCTTTGACGATCTTCGGTCTTATTTGTCTTTCTCTTGCAAATTCTTTTCCCTTTTTACGTCTCTTCTATTTTCATTAAGTTTGATTTAAGGGTTAATGCACGAAATAACATTATAAATTTATAAAATACATACTTCGACCAATTATAAATATTAAAGTTATTTAATCCATCAAAAATTTTAAAAACGAAGTTATTTAGATGTTTGAAATCAATTTCGGTGTTGAACATAAATTTGTTTATACTTTACCTTTCAACGTTGATATACATACTCTTCTAGAATGTTACCAATTGTTTTTCCTTTTGACTACTTAAATTTTGTCATACATATAAATCTATATCACTTGGGTCTAATAATTTTTCCTGTTTTACCATATAAAAAAGTAAAATTTATATTTAGTCTTGAACCGGTGTGGCCATCAGTTTATCTTGAGACTGATTATATAGAGCGTCATATTCCGACTACGGGGACAAAAGCTTTCTTTCTCTCGCACTTTTCGGCTAGGCTATAAAATCTGGTGAAAATGGATATTAAGTAGATGGATTTTTTAAAAAAAAGTTATGTAAAATAGAATTTTTTTTTTTATATTAGGATTGAGAATAATTTTCGTTGCATAAACTCGTTTAAATTATAAGAAGGTGCATTAACCTAAATCTGATCCTAGACAAAATAATTTATAACATCAACCATTTCGTTTGAAATAATGTAAACCATTTTAAATATTCACGGAATTATACGATCTCACTCAACCCGGTACTATATTGTTAGCTTATTAAAAAAAATATTTACATCTCATTCTTAAAATAAAATTTACCCATTTAAATCATCCATATAAATATTTCCGATGACTTCTAAAATATTTTGATAAAAAAAATTTATTTATCATAAAATCACTGGCTTTTGTTCAGGTACGGTTCAATTAATGCGGTACGATCGTACGGCCGCCCGTACGGCCGACACGTGTCCCGAATTTTTTTTTTTTTTTTTTCTGAAACTATTTTTTTTTTCATAATCGAATGAAAATTTGTTTGAGCTACCATTATATAATTTATGCACTATTCTCCTATAAACTTTGAACTATTCCCATATAATCCATGAACTATTACTTTTTAATATATTTTATCAAATTATTCATAAATTAATCGTTTATATCAATTATATGTTATGAACTATTCAATTGTAATTCATGAACTATCATTTTATAAGTTATGCACTATCCTTCATAAATTTTGCACTTTGAACTTTTCTATTATAATTCATGAACTATTCTATTATAATTCATAAACTATCTCATAATAAGTTTTGAACTACTACTTTCTCTCCTTTATAAATTTTGTACTTTGAACTATTCTATTATAATTCATGAACCGTTCTTTTAGAAGTTATAAATTATTTCTTAATATGTTTTGAACTATTACTTTCATTTTTTTCATAAATTTTACACTATGAACTATTCTATTATAATTCATGAACTATTCTTTTATAAGTTATGAACTATTCCATAATATGTTTTGAACTATTACTTTTACTCGTTTTTTTTCCCGGGACACGTGTCGGCCGTACGGCCGTACCGGAATAATGGGCCTTACTTGAATAACACCCTAAAATCATTCGCTAAACTTTGAAAAAATATATGTATAGATGAATCATTAAATATTTTGTTGGTTAAGTTAAATTTTGGAAAGAAAAAAAAATCATAAATGAGTGTAAAAACTTATTCGTTCAATCATGATTTCCTATTTTTTTACAATATCTATATATCCCAATTTTTGTGTTCAACAAAAATATCGTGACTTATTTGTAAAGTGGTTGGAGATTTATGGAATACTTTGATTTAATAAATATCAATTTTTTTTTAATTTTTTTTTATCACAGTAGTGTAAGAGACTAACGCTAACATAGTTAACACTTAGCCCAAATTGCGAGTTGGGATCTAGCAAATGCAAAGCAAAAAGGGAACAACTCACCATAAAAACAATAAGGAGAAAAAAGAAAAACATCAAGTGACAACGACCTACTGATGGATTTTATAAACTTAATTTTGATGCATCACAAAATTCATCTAATAAGAGTTCATTTGGATTTATCATTCGGAAACAATATGCGAATAGGAAGCGATAGCTGTAATGCTGAGTCAGTGTTAGAAGCGGAAACAATTGCTTTGAGGTTTGGTCTTCAAAAGGCTAAGGAGATTGGAATTACTTCTATCGAGATCGAAGGGGATAACCTGACGCTTATTAATTCGATCAACCAAATTTGAAAACCGCCATGACATTTCGATTATTATTTCCAGTTTCCAAAGATTCACCGCTCAGTATGGCTTTAGGGAGATTAACACGGTCGCGGACAAGATTGCACAACACGTATACATTGAAGCGCTGGAAGTTGAGGCAATCCCAGAAGACGTTCGAGACCTCATCTGAAAGGATCCTTTAGGCCGATCGGTTTACGTTGTTTATAGATGTATCCAAAAAAAAAAAAAGTTAACACTTGATCCATAACAGGACGATATGGGCCGAACTTTGTTTAAGAGTTGATATGGGCCGAACCTTGGGCCTAAAATGGTAAAAGACTGCAAGTCACCTCACCTGCTCGAAGTATTGGCTCACGGTTACAGCTTTACAGTTCTTCTTTGCTGGATTTGCGCGGCTGTAGACGCGGGACCCTTCGTCTTTCTCTCTATCTGTTTCTCGTTTTCTTCCATTTTATTTTTTTTCCCTTCACTATACACAGGCCAGGTAACAACACTTGAAAGAAAGAAGTAGCAAGAAACTGAACAAGAAGAAACGTCTGGGTTTCCATTTACGATCGTAACTGAAGAAGAATAAAAAAACCCGAAGTGTTCGATCGAATTATGCGATTATGGTGGTCTCTGTGAAGCTTGGATCCAAAACCGACGTCTTCCTCCTCGATGGCCGCACTTGGTTTCTCTCTTACTACTCTCTTGTCATGATAGCCATTCATCACTGCATTGAGTTTTTCCGATTTCGACTTATTAACTATGTGAATTTCGGAATTCGATTATATTGGATTGAAATGTGTCATGGATTGAAATGTGCCATGGACTGAGGATGATCCTTTCATATTGGAGTTTCCAGTTCAAGATCGAGAATGACGTTTTTGGTTTTCAACTGCATTTTCTTTAGGGTTTATACACAATCATCAGACAGTTTTTACAGTGTGTTGAAGGTTTTTGGCATTGGGTAAAGCTGGGAATCATAGTACGAATGTTTTTGTGACAAATGTTTGAAAAACCAAACTATCTTGAGATTAAATGAGTTCCCATTCAACAAATTACTTGATTTTACGGGATTTAGCTTAGATACCTGATTTAACATTATTTAATTTTCGAAATTAAACTTGTAAGAGGCATCTCTATGAAATTTATCTATAAGCATTTTGTGGGATGTGCTTAGAAAGGAAACAAGGATGAAAAATGGGAGAGATTCATCACTAGTACTGAAAACTCTGTTTGCTTTTTGATTGAAATTTGAAATCTTATGATTCAATATGATCTTCGCAGGCTCTGCTCGACTGGTCTCCCAAGTGATGTCATCGTTGAAGTTGGGGAAATGTCCTTTCGTCTTCACAAGGTTAATTTCATATTCTTGCTTATCACTTGTTACTATGTTATCAGCACAAAAGCATTCATATGCTTTTCTTAACCTTTAATATGCAAGCATCTAGATCCTCGAGAATTTCCTTGTTGGTTGTAAGTGACTTGACTCTTAGCCTCATTCGCACTAGTATCAAGCTTCACCCTTATGATACTACACCTGCTATAAATGTTCTTCAGTCTGTCCTTCCAATTTAAGTAACTTTAGAGCCTTCGAGGAGAAATTCTTGAGGCAATGTTTGAGGTCATGTCATTATTTTGTAAGCTTCGTTGTTACTATAACAATGATTTCCTTCCTAGCATCTCCAAGCCATGATAAATACTCTGTTCTTCAGGTTATGCTTTTCATAACCTTTTAATATGGAAGCTAGATCTTGAGAATGGTCTTGTTGATTGTAAGTGACTTGGCTCTAGTCTCGTCTGTACTCGTATCAAACTGCACTCTTATGATACTACACCTGCTATAAATGTACTTGAGTCTGTCATTCCAATTTAAGTAACATTAGAGCCTTTGAGGAGAAATTCTTGAGGTCATGTCATTATTTTGTAAGCTTCTTTGTTACTATAACAATGATCGCCTTCCTTTCATCTCTAAGTCATGATAAATACTCTGTGCTAGTGTGCTTCAAGGTGGTGTTATGTATATGAGTCTTATACTAGACAATATACCTGCATCCTCTATATTGTTTGGATATTTCTGCATATGAAATGTTTTTCATATTCCTGTTTATTTAATTTACAATCTCTTTACAGTTTCCACTGGTGTCCAGAAGTGCAATGATGGAGAAGCTTTTAGATGAATCCGAATCAATAAAGGATGGGAAACACAGTGTTCTAGATCTTCATGACATACCAGGAGGCGCCAAAACTTTCTTACTCGTAGCAAAGTTCTGCTATGGCGTTAAAATAGAACTAAACCCGGTCAATGTAGTTAGCCTTAGGTGTGCTGCTGAATATCTCCAAATGAGTGAAGACTATGGAGACGGGAACCTCATTTTACAAACGGAGAGCATTCTTGATGAAGTATTCGGATGTTGGGATGACTTGCTTAAAACTCTTGAATCATGTGATGAGGTTCTTTCATGGGCAGAAGAGCTCCACATTGTGAGTAGATGCATTGATGCAATGGCAATGAAAGTGTGTGGAGACGCTGGCTTATTTAGTTGGCCTGTCTCGGGACAACTCAGTACCACAACCTCAACCAACACCGCTTTGTGGAATGGAATCCAAACCACATTAGGGGCAAGTATAGCCAACGAAGATTGGTGGTATCATGATGCATCTTTTCTTAAACTACAATTATATAAGAGACTAGTAAAAGCTGTTGAGTTGAAAGGGGTGAAACCTGAGACAATTGCAGGCTCAGTGATCTATTATGCCAAGAAATACTTACCTATGATGGGCAGGCAATCTGGCATCAACAGCGGGAATCATTCTGGCTGTTTATCGGTTGTTTCTTCCCCGTCTAGTGCTAATATGAATCAGAGAAATCTTCTCGAGGAAATGGTAGAGTTGTTGCCTGACCAAAAAGGAGTTGCACCAACCAAGTTCTTGCTCAGGCTTCTCAAGACCTCTATTATCCTGCATTGTAGCCCATCTTGCCAAGAGAACTTAGAAAAACGAGTCGGTGAACAACTAGACCAAGCTTCTTTAGAAGATCTTCTTATCCCTAACACGGGTTACTCTGCGGAGACTCTCTATGATGTTGACCGGATTCAGGGAATTCTGGATTACTTCTTGTTGTTTGAGAAGGAAACAAATGAATATGCATCATCAGTTTCGGGATACGAGGGACACCTTGCAATGGGCGGCGCACGCTCACTAACTCCAATGACTATGGTGGCTAATCTTATGGATAGTTATCTTGCTGAGATAGCACCAGATGTTAACTTGAAGCTCTCAAAGTTCCAAGCTCTTGCTTCTGCTATTCCTGAATACGCTAGGCCATTGGATGATGGGATTTACCGTGCAATCGACATATACCTTAAGGTAAATCTTCTTTGCTTCTCTATCTACTAAGCCATATGTTGTACACTTGAGAGTTTTTTTTGCAGCTTCTTGTTTAACAGACTTTTCTAACTCAAAAAGGTGCTGATCAAATTTGTTGGGTCATTTTAGGCACATCCATGGTTAACAGACTCTGAGAAAGAGCAAGTCTGCAGGCTAATGAACTGTCAGAAACTATCCCTAGAAGCCAGCACTCATGCAGCTCAAAACCAGAGACTCCCACTCCGAGTAATCGTTCAAGTCCTCTTCTTCGAACAGCTCCGCTTACGCACCTCCATAGCGGGCTGTTTCTTTGTCTCAGACAACATCGAAAACAATTCAAGAAACCTTGAAAAGACAAACCCAACCGCACACGAAAGCCACATCATAGACTGCTCTAACGAGTTTGGACCCGCAGAGGACCAGATTGTCGTAGTGGACGACATGAAGGAGCGAATCTCTGAGCTCGAGAAGGAGTGTATGAACATGAAACAAGAGCTTCAGAAGTTTGTTAAGAGCAAGAGGGGCTGGAATCTCTTGTTGAAGAGGCTCGGCTTGAGGCTCAAGTCACTTTCAATGGATCAAAAGAAGCTGAAGCCACCAAAAGTAGCTGCTATTGAGGCTGAGCCGCCTACTAGTCCGCCGTTACATTCGAAGGTCTTGGATGCTGATAAATGCCTTGAGAGTGAGTTCAGTGAGCTCTTGGAGTATGAGCATTGAGCACATCAACTGTGTGTGCAGTTTGGCTTGTTTTAGTACTTCTTTAGCTTACGTTTTTGCGTGTGTTAGTTAGGATAGCTTCGATATGTTTCACTGCTGAATAAAATTGTTTTAAGTTGTTTTGTTTCCGTGTGTAATTGCAAATGAATAATTCATAATTACACGAATATATAAACTATTTAAAAGTGTATGAAAATCAAGAAATTTTTATTGCAAACAAGATTGTGAAAAAAGAAAAACAACTCTAATTTTAAAAATAATATTTATATTTTTCCCAAAACGGACCCATTACAATATAGCCGCAATGAATCAATGTTCCATGCCATAGTAACTAGTAAGACTATTTCATGTTGTGTTATTTCCTTGTTTTGCCTTGTTTATTTGATCAACGTCGGATCCTGTTAACAATTTATAAAGATAAAATATTTTCACATCGATTATAAAAAATAACGATAAGGTTAATTATTCATATTATCATCAATTAATTTTAGGATGAAATTTTATTATACCTATATATTATTTTAGCCCAAATGTACGATAAAAACCATCACTTAAATTTGACCGGTAGAAATTTCACACTTTCACTATTAACCTTGTTGAAATAAAAAGTCAATACCAAGTACTTACCATTTAGTCAGTCGAAAAAGTCTTACAATATGGTGTAAACAAATTATATATATATATAGTGTGGGTTCCATGAGAACATCACTAACGCGTATATCATAATTAATAATTAATAATAACTACGAATAATAATAATTACGAATAACCACAATAACTACGAATAATACATTTAAACGATATGACAACTTCGTAACAAAACTAATAGTAATTACGAATCTGTTCTCATGTATACACGTTAGGGGTGTTCTCGTAGGATCTATACTCTCTCTCTCTATATATATATATATGAAAACAGATTCGTAATTATTATTAATTTTGTTACGAAGGTGTCATATCGTTTAATATATTATTCGTAGTTATTGTTGGTTGAGTTGATTATTCGTAGTTATTGTTGGATTTCTAATTATTTATTTTTTTTAGTTATTATTAATTATAATATCTACTCTAAATCTCAACAATGTATAAACGCTAGGGGAGTTCTCATGAAACCATATATATATATATATATATATATATATATATATATATATATATATATATATATATATATATATATATATATATATATATATATATATATATATATATATATATATATATATAAAGAAAAGCAACACATTTGCTTGATCAATGATCATTTGCTCCTGAACTAACTAAGGGACCTTCTCGTATACTAATTCGTTTTACCTTTGTTTTTTTGGTGAGAATACTTATTTGTTGAATATCAGAAAATTTCCAACCACCCTACAACCTATTTGAATTTGATTATGACTTATGAGTTATGACTCGAGACTTAGAAGAAATTAATTCATTTCGTGAAATCTCCAAAGCATAAAGACAAATTTGAAATGGTAGACCGTCCCTCTCCACTCCCCATCACCTTAAGTTAATAACTTATGGCTTTATACATAAATTATCCAACCAATCTATATATCCAATCAAGTAAACAATGCATAAAAAATAACAATATTCGTACGAAAAAAAAGAATTCAATACATATATAAAAATATTTATAATCAACAACTAACAATCTCATACATATATGATAATCAGAAAACTCAGAAATTACTAGCCTATGTCCAATGGAATCCAACAAATTTCTAACCCTAATATTATTATACGAAGATAAAATCATAAAGGTAATCACTTTTTAGTTGCCCGTCGGGAACGTACAACTACCATAACCTGCAAAGAAATAAGTAAACAAGTTTAGGTAAACCAACACAAAGAAATATAATTAGAGGGTAGGATAAAACGCGTTGTTTTAGGTAAACCACTGTCGAGGTCACTTACGTGGAGATTGGGTGACGACATAAGCCGCGCCTCCAAAATTGCACGTGCCGGAAGCACGTGAGTTTTTCTGATAGTAACTATTGAATGCGTAAGAAGCGTGTGCCACAAGGGAATCAGGATTGTAACACGTGGCACCGGGCTGGATCGGACGGCAATCAGCTCCTCCTTGTCCACAAGCGTAGTTTAACGCCGTTTGCAACTGGTTCACATTCACTTTCCCATTGGCGACGCACCATGACTGTCCCTGCTGGATCGCTTCCGCTGGAGCTAGAGCCGCCTCCGTTGGAGCTGCTGCCACGATCACCGTGCTAGTGTTGTCTGATGCGGTTGTTCCGATGAGCTCGGCTGCCGTCAGAGGGATGTTGTAGACCCTCTTCTCGGTAGGGTAGAAGAGGCCGAAGTTTCTCTCGCTTGTGGGGCCCGGTTTTTGGTCCTCGTTGAAAAGTGCGAAGAGGTAAACCTGGAGAGGGCTGTTGGGCTTGAGGGGGGTTCCGGTTCCACTAAGGACACGTCGCACTAAATTTCCGTTATAAGCGGCAGCATTGGTCAAAGTGGCGCCGACCTCGCTCTGATCTCCGTTGGAAGGCCATCCGGTTTCAGCGATAACAATGGGGACGTCAGTGAACTGGAGAGCTTCCATGGCAGAGTAGACGGCGTCAATCTGGGCGTCGAAGAGGTTAGAATACTTGAGGCCATTTCCGGAATCAACGACGCCGGCGTTAGTTTGAAAGAGGGCATACTGGAGGGAGATTTGGTCAGAATTGGAGGTATAGGCAAGGAAGGGATAAGCGTTAACCATGAGAAACGACGACGTATTGCGAAGAAATTGAAGCATGGGAGTGATGACATCAGAGATTAGGTCAGGGTTAAAAGCACCAGCGGACGGTGGGTAGGAAGAATTGAGGACGGAAAGTGCCAATGGAGATGAAAGCTTGATGGAATTCTGAAGATTCTTTGATTGTAAAGAAGAATAGAGGTTTTTCATGGCGGGGACAAGGAATTGAGTGTTGTTAGGGTTAGTAAACACTTCGTTGCCGACGGTGATGGTGGTGATGTTCGTGGAAGGATAGTAAGGGATGATGTTTGTCTGGAGCCACGTGTCAGTAAACGACTGGTTGGACGCCGCTGACGAGAGGAGCTCGTTAGGGAGACCGATTACGAGGGAGATGCTCGAGTTAGAGAAGGCAGAGAGTACGGACACGTCACTGTCATAGATTTTAGCAGCGGTTATTCCTTGCGATTGGAGGAGCTTCACCACCTGTGATGGCGATGGGAGGTTGTCGGCGAGGCGGCCGTAGTTGATTCCAACGAGGCCGGTGGAATTGGCGGCTGATGTAGCTCCGATCACGATGGCAAGACAGAGGAGGAAAGAGAAGCATGTAGAAGCCATTGTTTGTGATATTGTAGCTTCGTAGGTGCAGTTGAATATCGATCAGCGCGAAAGGTTTCTTATAGATGGAGGTGGGATCGTGGTTGGCTAGTTGATAACTGTAGTGGGTCCCGCTTATCGACCGTTTTCAAGTGGTGGGCAGCTATGGACTACGGATGATAACCATTTTTATATCATAATCAAACCTACTCATATTGTTACTTTGTAAATTTTTATTTGCAATAACAAGCTTGCTTATAAACAAAGTTGTTCATGCCAACTTAATTTATTAGGTATTGTTCGACGGTGTATTCTCTTTGATTATTAAAAAATTACGGGTTTAGTATATAAGGTCGACGGATTATTTTTTTGTCAATAGGTTTTTGGATGGTGGAACATGGGATGAGCTTAGGTCTAACACGCATCTGCTTTTGGACGTGCGATGAAACCCGTGTCAAGAATGAGAAAACCTCACTGGATTTGAGCATGATGCGAATTTGTACTTCGAAGTACAACAAAACCCCACATCAAATCTAAACTTGTCTGATATGTCGAAATGTCACACTTATGTGTTAGATTTGAATATAAGTTTATAGGCTCTCTTATATACACGATCTTCAATTTGCGTACAATCGACTTTAACAAGACTTAAGATCAACCCGGCACAATAGGTTCGCGTTGATTCAAAAGTTCGGTACAAACCGTGTTTTGATTGAACAACCCTACTCTCAATCATATATAACTTCTATATACATTGTTGTTTCTGTGTTTGTTGTTATATTAGCTCATGCGTACATCCAACATGCCTTCTAAATTCCTAATTATTTAAAAAAAAAAATTATTATGTCATTCATTCATTGGATAATTTTACATTGTAATATATATATATATATATATATAAAATACGTGAATGAAGAATCCCCTTCTTCTAAGAGTACGCGCCATACGCGCCCCCAAACTTAACCCTAGTACGCTTCCTAGTTCGCCCTTTCCGATCGGCCTTTCCTATGTCCGAATCCCTTTCTTCTACTCGAATGAAAAAGCTGAGTATTCTCCACAAGTTATCGTTTGCTATGCCCAAAATAGTGCGACAGGTTCGCAATACCTGCTCTCCCCTGAGATACCAAGCAAGCAAAAGGGGATAAAAAAGATCCTGCTACTGAAAGATGTTGGTGTTGTAAATGGAGAAGATGAGCTTCCAAAAATGGCGAAACATGCATGGAAAAGAAGGAGAAAGGAAAGAGATAAAGATGGGGCGAATCTGGGGAGTTCTGGGTTTCGATTTCGTTGGTGGTTTTTGGTGCCGAGTTGTGTGAGCGAAGATGTCAGTCCGAATCCTTTCATCAGGTTTGAATCTCTTGCCTCTGCATACCTACTCACGAACCCTAGAAATCGGTCTGAACCAAAAATCTCTGACTGAGTTTGTTTCTTTGATGACGAACTGAGTTGGGCGATCGATAGCCCACAAACAATACTGAACTGGAGGGGGAAAGCGATGAGCTGGGCGATCTTTAGCTCTGGAACAACTCTGAACTGGATTAGACCCGAAGATGCACAATCATGGGTTTTTCTGTATTCCGGCGAGTCCAGGTATGATGCTTCCATCACTGTGATTGCTCTCGATACTCTGAGAGTTGACTTTGTGGTTGCTTTTCTTCTTTGTGAAATTGCCTGTTACCGGAAGATTGTCTTTGTCTCCTGGTGTGATGCCCTCCTTGTAGGGTATCATACTGCTTATCTGAATTTGTTGATTCTTGTGTGGTCTGTTAAACTTGAAATGATCCTGAGTAAACGCCAATATAAAATGAACTCCTATCCTCCAGTACCAATCCAAACTAAACACATTCATATTGCTAAAATTATAGAGAAGCTAAGTATGAGTGATAGGAACAAATCTTTCAAGGAAAAACTATGTGAGTTGCCAAGCAATACTTCCAATGATAATCATGGAAACTACTCTGCTGCCTCTGATGATGTCCATAATGAAGTCAAAGAGAACAACACAGATGGAGTTAATCCAGGAGAGTGCAAGACTGAGCAAAATCCTCTGCTGAACAAGTCCAGGAAGGGGAAAGAGATCATGGATGAAGAGATCAACCTTGATGAGTACTTTCAAATGCTATCCAAAGTGAAATCTGATTTCACCAAAATCAGGGAATCCTCACTCATGGGTCGAATCTTTGGAATCCCACTTGAGTTTAGTAAGGTACGTACTAAGCTCCTGTCTGAATGGAGGAATATTAAGGGTGAAGTCCAGTTTATCCCTAAGCTCATTCACTGGTTTGAAATTAACTTTTCCAATCCCTATGATAAAGCTATGATTTGGGAGAAGAGACCTTTCCACATCTTTGGCCATATTCTCATACTCCGTCCCTGGAAGCCAAACTTCAATGTTTTTACAGAAAACATATCAGCTGTTGATGTTTGGGTTAGGATCCCTATGATCTCTCCTGAATATATCAACAAAGAAGCCATTAGAACTATCATTGAGGTGAACAAGATTGGCAAATTTATTCGTTTGGACCCTTTCTCTGAGAAAGGTATGGGCGTGAACTATGCCCGTATCTGTATTAATTATGATGTTGAGCTGAGTTATCAGAAAATGAAGGAAGTCCCTATTCCTGATGAGGAGGGAAAGACCAAAATGTTCAAAGTTTGGTTTGAAGACTTCTCCAAAGGATGTGGCTTTTGTGCTAAGAAAGATCATGGATTTGACCAGTGCCCTATGAGAATGATCACTGCTAAGAAAACTAACTACTCTTTCAGGAATGGTAAAAAGTGGGAAACTGGCATAAAAAAGAAGGGCAAGGAAGATGAGAAGGATGCGGACTGGACACCAGTGATGAATCATAAGAAGAAAAAGAGAACCCCAGTTGTGGTTAGTGGAGTTAAACCCTATCTCTCGGGGTCTACTGGCATCACTGTTGCCTTCAATGATCTGTCTTCCCAAAGCTCGAAGAGCAGCTCATTGGGCCCTTGCGAGAGCAAGGAGCCTATGACTAATGTGAACCCCAATGAGGAAATAACTGAGGGGCAGCCCCCTAAGGATGATAACATTGAGAACTTTGGTAGTGACCTAGTGCAGCCCACCTTCCTGGAGCAAGTGATTGACATCCCCCGGCCTGAGGATGAGCTGTTTGCTTTGAACATGATCAATGATCAGGGTGCTGGAATGACACTTAGTCCGAGTGAGAATGGTTTGATCCTTGCTAACCTACTGCAGAAAGTCCCAGCACCAATTGATGATGATATTATGATCTCTGAGGGCTCCTTCCACTCCTTCCACACGAATAACACTATGCACAGGCAGCTGGAGGAGTTGGAAGTGAAAACTGAGGGGTCCAAGTCAACATCCAGCAAAAGGAAGGTGAAGGGAGGCACTAGTAACACAGCCACCTCGACTCTGAAGGGGGCTAAAAAACCGAGAATTTGAGTCTATCCTTAAAGCTAGATGATTAATAAATGTTCTCTTGTGCTAAGGGTGTATGAGCCTACCCACATGAAAATGGACGCAGTTCCTTTGACTAAAATAAGTGTGTTTGCAATCTGGCCTTCATGCCATGAAAGCTACCCTAACATATCTGCTACTATGTTGACTGTCTTTATGTCTTTGTTAGGAAAGTTTGATGTTTGTGTCCATCCTGGCACCACTGTTAAGCCTAGTGCTGACTATCTGCTATATATGAAAACTTTGAACCAAGCCTTCTTTCTTTCTCTTTTTGGTTTGGTATGTTGCTGCTGCTTGTTTTTGTTGTGTCTCAGGAAATTGCGACACTGCTCTCCCAGCCGGAATTTGAGAATTAGACACAAGCGAACTCAATGCCATCATCTAGAGGAACATAATCTCCCTGCAACTGATCGAATGAAGCGCATGAGGACCAGCACATTGCTGATCTGTAGAAAACCATATCTTAAATTGGAACTGACTGGTTTTTATATCCCTCTGTATGCTGAAGTGTTTTCAATTCTTGTTAAAAGCTGGATGTTATTAGTAGACTTTGTTCGTTTTGTGGTTATTTTTTCTTTCCCATTCATGAATCATTGTGGTTATAAGGAGTACGAACTGACGTCTCTCTTTGAATCGCTATTAAATGAACTATATAAAATGTTATTGTGGCTTCGAATAACCCAGGTGCAAGGCAAAATGAACAGAAGGTCTTTTAAAGAGGCAACCATGCAATTGGAGCCTCTTAGGCTTCACATGAACAACAGTGATGCTAAGGTCTTTTTTTTCAACTATTTTGAACTTCACGTTGGAAGATCGTCCTGTTTTACGGACGTTTTTGTGAGTCCGAAACCCCGAAATAATCCAAAGATTGAATCGAGTTTCATAGCTGATCCTCCTGAGAGAAAAACCGAAACTCCCCAGCATAAGAAACGCCTTCGGATTATGAGACGGAATAAGGCTGACCGATATAAGGGCAATTCTAGCTACTATAATCTATGGAAACTAACCTACGCTAAGAATAGAACCCTAATTTTGGAGTTAAACGTGGGCTCTCCACCCATCAATCAATAAGTTAGTCAATGAAAGTAGCCTTCTGGAATTGTAGAGGGATTAAGAAGAGGAATTTTTGGACGGATCTTAACATCACTTGTAAAAATGATAAAATCCAAATGATCATGCTAGCAGAATTAAAGACTAGTGATGAACCAGATGAAAAATGCTGGAAAGGAGCGGGATTTGATAATATTTGCTTTGTCCCGGCTGATGGGTTTTCGGGAGGACTTTGCCTACTATGGAAAAGCTACCAAATGCCTAGTGAACAGATTAAGATTGTTAGCAAAGAAAAAAGGCGAATTACTATCCTACATAAAAATCTAATAACCAATGCAAGCATTCACATTATCTTCATCTATGCACCTCCACATGAGAATCAAAAAGAAATGTTATGGACCCAATTAAAAAACCACATTAACTCTGAGCATCTGCCTTCCATCGTTATTGGGGACTTTAATGATTTGCTTCAACTCTCGGAGAAAAAGGGAGGGGCTGAGCCTTCAGCTAATAGAACTAGGAGACTATATGAACTTACACAACAATGTAGCCTTGCTGACTTACCAACAAAGGGGAACAAATTTACCTGGAGGAAACGTAAAGAAGGGATTGACAACACCTTTGAGAAATTAGACAGTGCAATGGTACACCAAGGAGTACTCCAGGCATACCCGAATATTTTTACATGGAACCACGCCTTCACCACCTCAGATCATTGTCGCATCTCATTAAATCTCCAGAATCCCGAATTCCAAATTAAGAATAAACCCTTCAGATTTGAGATGATGTGGACACAAAGGAAAGAATGTGAGATGATCGTTAAGCAAACCTGGAGAACTCAATTTCAGGGGACGGATATGTTCAACCTTGTTAAAAAAACTAGCTTAGTGAAAACCAAACTGAAAAAGTGGTGTAAAACTAGTTTTGGAAATATCAATAGACAGGTTGATGAAGTGGAAACTGCCATTGAGCAATTACAAAATCTGAATGCATCTAGTTACTCGGTGCAAACTGAAACTAAGTTAAACAGGCTAAGTAACAAAAGAGAATGTCTCATTAGTTATCAACACAAATACTGGACACAGCGGGCAAAAACAAACTATCTCCGACTGGGAGACAAAAATACGAAATTCCATCACCGGAAAGCAACGGGAAGGAGAAATCATAAAAATATAGCAGCAATTAGCACTAATGATAGCTTGATATTGACTACTGAGATGGATATTGAAAATGAATTTGTCGCGGATTATGAAACTAGATTTAAAGCCTCAAACTTAAACCTAGATGAGCTCCACAAACAACTTGAAGTTTTGACGAACGAAGTCTCGGATAGTGAAAATGCTATGCTAACGAAACCCTTCTCTAATGAGGACATTAAAACGGCAATATTTGAGATTGGAAGTGAGAAATCCCCCGGTCCAGATGGATTCCCGGCTGGTTTTTTCCATAAATACTGGCACATTGTTGGCCAGGACGTTATTCGTGCAGTAAAGAGTTTCTACATGAACGGAAAAATTCTTAAACAAATTAACCACACATTTATTGCCCTCATCCCAAAAATAGACAACCCGTCAACAACATCACATTACAGACCCATCAGCCTATGCTCTACGATATACAAAGTTATTGCAAAAATTCTTACAAATAGACTTAAGATGATCCTTCCCAACCTTATTCACCCATACCAAGGGGCTTTCACCAAAAACAGATCTATCCATGACAACATCTTGATTGCACATGAAATTTT
>BSUD01000007.1:7301724-7341724 GCA_033239045.1 Fagopyrum esculentum | reverse complement strand
AAGCGTATTCTCGTAGAAACCGCACCCTATATATATATATTATATGAGATGTAAACATGAAAACAAAAGTCCAAGTGCACTTATTGAAGATATAAGTAGATTCGTAATGTGTACGACACATCTATTCGAAGCTGCTGGCACCAACTCTTAACGTTCGGTGTCTCACAACGTTCAAATTTATCACGGAAAAAAACAAACTCTAGCACAGTACATAACGAAAGATGTAAAAATTACCCAAAAAAAAAAGATGGGAACTTAATCATAATTTCGAATAACACTAGTACTGTTATTGTAATTAAGCAACACACAGTTCATATACACAACCTTCAAAAAACATAATGCCGTCAATTGACTCGTATTCGAGATAGTGAAATCTTAGTCACTCGATTTGCTACGGAATATGTCTGAAAATGATTATGTACGCGAGATAAAACAAAAGATAAAACGGCAAAAAGTGGACCGACTTTTTATATTTTTTTATATTTGACATGTAATGTCATAATGAAACAAGGAGTAAAATTATGAAAGTAGCCTAACCTTTTTGGAATATAATTTGCTAAGCATTAATTTATTAGTAGTTGCAATTTAGGCCTTCAACTGGCCAGCGCCTTACCTAATCAGCCGCGTTATCGTTTACAAGTTGATATTCGCTACTCGTTAAGTAGTCTCTCCGTGGCATAAACAATTAGCAAAAGCCTTACTAAGGGAGTAAGGGGTTAGTTTGCTTAAATGGCAAAAAGACCTTGGCATAATGTAGACTAATGATCTAATAATTCAAGTTGATTAAATGAGAAAATGGGGATTTTTTTTAGTAGGTTGCGAGTGAAACTGAAACTTAATATAATTAAAATTGAAAAATGTGACTGAAATTTAATGAAATGAATCGAATTAATTTGTTTTTATATTCGTTTAAGATGTGAATAAATGGGTTCAATGGGGTGTTAATTGATCAAAAAAATCCTTACAAAAGCCATCAACTTCTCGTTCAACCGAGGGTAGAAAAGTCATCAGCTTCTCATTCAACCGATTCAACCTTACTCCCCTGGTTGAATGAATTAACCGATTCAACCCAATATTCAACCAATTCATAACCTCAATTGCATGATAAATGGAGTACCGAACGTTGATGAAACTCATTCAACCATTCAACTAGTTGAAAAGTGTGTACCGCACGGGTTCATGGTTTGAACAAAACTGGTATATAAATGATAATATATCAATATTCAGTTAACCTAATAAAATAAAAAGAAAAACAACCCAAAATAATATCAACTATCAACATCCAACCAAAAATAATATCAACTTTGAAAATTACTAGGAACGACACAAACTATCAACGTGTTTACCAAAAATAATATGTCTTATTTTTTCGGCGAAAATTCTAACTCCGGCGATGACGTGGCTACCGAAATTTGACGTGTCATCAAGAAATAATTATGTTATGTGGATTTTATTTTTTTAAATCAAGTTAATAACATATAATATGTAAAAATATATATTAAAATTTTGTTTTAAATAATAAATTCGTAACTATTTTTTATAAAATAAAAAATTTGTAATTTTTTAAAAAATAAATATATAAAGTTGTCAAAAAATATTTTTAAATAAGTTTTTTTGTACTTTAAAAATAATTCTTTTAATTTTTAAATTTTTTTTGGGAATTTTATATATTTTAACTAATTTTTAAATAAAAAAATCAAGTTTTGAAAAATATTTTTTAATATTAAAATCAGTTAAAATATATACAAATAAAAATTTCTCAAAAAGTTGTAAAAAATTCACAAGAAAACTATTTATTGTTAAAACTTAAAAGTATATATTTTACAATTTTTTTCTTTTTGTTAAAATTTTTTACAAAAATGTGTACGTACTTAAAAAAATATTTATAAAAATTATAGTTTAAATATAATAATTAAAAAAAAGAACTATTTTATATTATTTAAAAAAGTTTTATGTTATTAACTTGATATATCCACGTCACACAATTAATCCATTTTTTAATGACATGTCAAATTTCGGTTGTCACGTCAGCGTCGGAATTAGTTTTTCTGCCGGAAAAGTAAGACATATTATTTTTAGTAAATACGTTGATAGTTTATATCGCTCCTAATAATTTTCAAAGTTGGTATTATTTTGGGTTGAATGTTGATAGTAGGTATTATTTTGAGTTGTTTTTACTAAAAAGAATTATTTAAGTGATGTTTTGAAGATTTTAATAGTAACGACTTATCTTTATAAATTGTTTAGGATTGAGCTTAAGGATTCTTAAAAATATGTTAACTTATAGATATATATATTTCGAAAATTTATAAAGATAAAACAACGGTTGAAAACTGAAGACATAATTCAAAAAATATCTAGCGAGGGAAGAATTGTCCAGAATTTTCCAAAAATTAATGTAAATCTGGACCAAAGCAAACAAAAAAATTTATTTATAATCAAATCCAAATACAACTATTAAATTTAATCGTTACCATGTATAGGGGTGTAATACGAGCCGAACGAGTCGAGCATCGGCATGCTCAAGCTCGACTCGTTTATAAACGAGCCGAGCCGAAAATTTACACGAGCTTTAAAACGTGCTAAAGCTTGGCTCGTTTAGAAAGTGAACGAGTTCGAGCCGAACTTTTGACGAGCCGAGCCCGAGTAGCTCGGCTAAAATAATGCTCCTATAGTGTTATTTTTAGCCGAACGAGCCGAACTTTACCTGAACGAGCCGAGCTTTGACATGCTCAAGCTCGACTTGTTTATAAACGAGCCGAGGCCGAGCCGAGCCTTAAAAATTATACGAGCTTTCAAATGTTCTCAAGCTTGACTCGTTTAGAAAATGAACGAGCTCGAGCCGAACTTTTGACGAGCCGAGTCCGATCTGAGCCCGAGTAACTTGTCTCATATTACAGGCCTAACCAATGTATTCATCAACATATGTCAAATAAAAAGATAATTAAGGATTAGAATCAAAATAACAACATTAAATGAACAATCATCAAGTGATCAAGTCAACATGGATTAGCTTTGCTCTTCAAAATAATTAGAAGGTCAAATAGAAAAAAGAAAAAGAAAAATAAGGAGAGTGGCCGAGTTGGTTATCCAAATTGCTCAATGTTGACGATAGATGGAAGTCGGTATGTTAATATGTAATAATTAATTTGTCCACCTACCTATAACTTTGTCTTTGTCAATGTGTTCACAAAGAATTTCTTGTGTACATTTATTCATCTTGCTTGTTACGGAAATTCACCAATCTTCAATCAGTTTTGTCATTGTAGTTTCTTAGCCGTTACAAACTTTCATTGTTTCACACCCAACACATTGACACTTACGTGTCTCAAAGATTGCGATGTGCTACAATGTACACACAAGATTATAAGGTTGACAATTTTGTTAGAATGTATGTGTCAATCCGTTCAAAATTAGATGAGATATCCATTGATAAATACCAACTTGGACATAACTCGAGATCCGGGTTTCACTCGACTCCAACCTAACAATACAAAGTTTAGATGTCATAAGCTTTGACTATGTAGACGACTGACATTTTACTCGTAAATACTTGATATATAAAATGATAAATATTCATTGATAACTAAATCTATATCAAGTTTATTTATAAATATTATTTTTTTTAACTTAAATATGACAAAAGAGTTCAAAGACTCTAGGGAGCCGAGAGATATATCAAACGCTGTCCTCGACAACGCGTTTTAAAACGATTTTTTTTCACCAAATTTTTTTTTTGAGGGCCGCCCCTGGGTCAAACTGTTCAGTTGGTCAAAATTTTTGGTCCGGACCAATTTATATGAAGGGAAATTTCGGATGAAACCCTCGTGGTTTGGGATATTTCGGATTTTGCCCAACAATTTTTTCAAGTTCGGATGTTACCCTTAAATTTATGCTGTTTTCCGGATTTTACCAAATTCATTACACTTTTTAAAATACCATTAAAAACATACAAAAGAAAATAAACTAAAAAAACAAATTAAAATAAAAAGAATAATTTATTTATTTAAAAAAATAAAGTAAACAATAACTTTTTTTTTTCAAAAATATTTTATATTAATTTAAAAATAAATTAGATATTTTTAAAAAAAATTCAAAAAATCAGTGTTTTATTATTTTAAAAATAAATAAATTGGATTAGCATTTTTTTAACAAAATCTAAAAATATAAGTGTTATACTTTATTTAAAAAATAAATAAAATAAAGACTCTTTTAAAAAATTTAAAAAAATCACTGTTTTAATTTATTATTAAAATAAATAAATAATTTTTCTATTTTATTTATTTTCCAAAAACTAAAAGAAAGAAAATAAAGTAATATTAAAAATAAAAAAAGAATACTGATTTATTTATCTTAAATAATAAATTAAAACAGTGATTTTTTTTTAATTTTTAAAAAAATTTCTTATTTTATTTATTTTTTAAATAAAGTATCACACTATGTTTTTAGATTTTGTTTAAAAATGATAACCTAAATTTATTTATTTTTAAAATAAAATAAATCACTGATTTTTTTAAAAATTATTTAATTAATTTATTTTTAAATTAATAAAACATTTTTTTATAAAAAAGTTACTGTTTTACTTTAGTTTTAAAATAAATAAATCATTCTTAATTTTAATTTTTTTTAATTTTAGTTTATTTTATTTTGTATGTTTTGAATAGATTTTAAAAAAATTTACTGTATTTGGGAAAAATTCGAAAAACAATATAAAATTAAGGGTACCATCCGAACTTGAAAAACTCTTAAACAATATTCGAAATATCCCAAACCACGAGGGTACCATCGGGAATTTCCTTACATGAAAGATTGAGATATTGATTTACCCCATTAAAAATTGGACATATGTTTGAAACCTCAAAAAGGTTCGATTATTAATCTAGTTTTTTTAACGATGAGGATATATGAGATTTTAGATTTCTCATGCCTCCTGAAAAAAGTTGGGAGAAATTGCAAAAAAGTACAACAAGTTACATCATTTTGCATAAAATTCTCTATTATATGAAGAGTTATTCATACTTTATGAATCCGAAAAAGAGGCTTTTCCACGTAAGGTGGCGTAAGGCTACCTGTGTCCGTCTTTTTCCTAATTCGCTCTTGAAACTCTGGTTTATGAAATCTCTCCGATCAATTTATTTATTGCCGAAATAATTGATTGCGAGTTGCAACACACACATCCTGACCTGTTACATTTTGTGTATCGTTGCGGTCGCTTCCAGGACCAAGCGTTGTCCGGTTTGGTTTTTGGGCCGGACTGGACCGGTCAGAAACCAACAGGTCCAAAATCGGTCCGATCCGGTTCAAAATCGGTTCCATTCGATCCGGACTAGGGATGGCAATTTCATCCGAACCCGACGGACACCCGGTAACCCGATCCATATTAAAAGGGTGAAATCCGACATGAAGCGGGTGAAAGCGGATGGCGGATGAAGCGGGTGATGGATCGGGTCGGATTCGGATGGACTTTTCATCCACCCATCATCCGATCCATCATCCATCCACCCATCCGACCCGTTTCACCCGCTTACAACCGTTATAAATTAATTGACTATTTACTTGTTTAGTGATCTTTAGTTCCCTTTTCATTTATAAATTGGTCATTTGATTGTTTAGCAAAATTTGTACATTTGTTCAATTCCTATTATGATCTTATTGTATGTTATGTATTGCTAAATTTCTCTATTTTTCAAGAACTTACACTTATAACACTTCTTATAATTTCTACTTGGATGATTTGCGTTGACTTTATATTTATCATGTTTTGTATGGATAAGACTTTTCGAATTCAATTTATTTTTATTATTAGTAATTTTCCGCATTCGAATCCGAGTTTAATATCGATTTAAAAAAATGCGTAGAACACCCGAATATCACCCGATCCACCGCTTCATCCGTTGGATGCGGGTAGATCGGATGCGGATGATGGGTTTGGCGGGTGACGGGTCGGGTGGGGTGGATGAGATTTTCTCGCGGGTCGGATGGCGGACAGGGTCATCCACCCACCACCCGATCCATTGCCATCCCTAATCCGGACTTAATTAAAAAAAAGAAAAAGAAAAGACAAAACGCTAAGTTAGGCCTTGTTACCCCTTACGCTCCCAAATCTCAACTCGTCTCTCGACAGTCTCTTAGTCTACCCCAATATTGGCGACGAGCGGCCGACGGCGACTGCAAGCAGCGAGCGGCGGTGATCGGCGGAAATTCTCCGCCTCGACTCTCAAACTCTTATTGGCGATTCTAATTTCTCCTATTTTGTTCTTCCTTCAACATCGATCAACTGCAGCTTTCGGGGTTAGGCTCTTCCAATATTCTCGAGTCTGAATTGCATAATTGTTTGTGTGATTGTAAATTTGGTTAAAGGTTTAAATCTAGGGTTTCAGTTTATCCCCTCCCTTTAACGTCTTTGAGAATATCAATCCAGTCAAGCTTTTACGGTCAGTTTGTAGAATCAGAAATTCAGAACCCATAAACAGCTTCTAATGATGTTTAGAGTCAGACCTGTTTTAATGGGCTATTCATATGCAGAATTTTGTTTATTAAGAATACTAAGCCTGTAAGCCATGCGAAACTTGCTGCCATTTTTATAATTAGTCTTCAATTAAGCAATTAAGATATATATTATAGCCATTTACTGCAATACAATTAGATATTCAAATGGACCGCTGTTACATCTAAGAATCACGTTGATTTCAAGAACGCACTTTTGTTAATTATTGGCAGCAGACAGATGCCCATTGAATTAGAAGAATGCAATATAATTTTATGATCAATGTCTCATAATTTATACATTTCTTAAATTTTTCATTGTGAAATTCTACAAAAAGATTGTCCTGTAAATGTTTAACTCCTTGTAAAATTAGTGATCACATCTGAAGAAATTTATTTAAGAATACTAGGTCATGCTGGGGAGATTCGGTTCATGTTTATTTGAATTTGTTGAGATCTTACTTATTGGGGGTTCAACATTTGTTTTGGTAGATTTTGGGTTGAGCTTAGTTGGTTATTAGTAGTTATAGTTAATTGAACATAATACCAAACACAGTTCAGCTCTATATTTTGCTGAAAGTGTTGCTACTTGTTGAATGTTTAGAAGTTGTATATTTTGCTGAAATTGTTACTCCATTGTTGAAACTATTATATATTTTGCTTTCTGTCTTGCTGATTGTTTGGTATAAATATCGGTATTATGAACTTTTTGGGTTTTTTTTTAACAAAAGTTAATTTATTTACCAATGAATTTGTTGGGTTTTTTCCACCTAATTTATGCTGTTAAATTACTTGGAAAGATCATTGTAAATTTGTAATATACTAATATCACCCAAATGGCCACATGTATATATTTTCAAATGTCAAAATCAACGTAGTTCGTAAATATCACAGGTTTTTCGGCCCTTCAGATCCTGGACCCGACTTGCCCGTTTTGGACCGGACCTGGATCGAATAATTCGGTCCATTTCCGGTCTGCATTATTCCAGTCCGGTACAGGTCCATGTCCGGACCTATGAACAGTCCTAGTCGCTTCGCCTTAATTTACTTTGCTCCTGTCAAATTTCTCGACAGTCATTCATTCTAGTTATGTCCAATCATGCTTTTGATCGTTGTTTTGTTGCAAATTTGATGTGAAATTGATCGAAACTAACTTAAGGAAAAAATGTTGTGCTAAATAGGTTAGCTTGAAACTGTTGTGCAAATTTTTAGATGGAAGAGATAGCTAAAATCGCTTATGGATGCCGTGGATAATTCTCTTATGGCTGAGAATGGTAACGCCTTATTTAGGGCTTAATTTTCATCTGAGGTTTTTTAGTAGATGAATCTTTCTATGTAATTAGGCTAGAGAATCATGTTTGGGGATGAGAAGTTGAATTAGGCTTTAGTTACCTTGTCAATTAACTAGTTATGGCGTGTTTGGATGTGCAATTCATGTCAAATCTGAAAGTCTTCAGGTGAGCACACTGTGCATGACACTGTACATAAGTATGATCTGACTGTGGATGACAACAATATATATTATGCCATATCTTTTTTCTGATTTTTTTGGGGCTAAATTCGTCATATTTCTAAATTAATACACTCAGTTTCAATTGTTCCTATACGTATCTTATGAGATAGATCGCTAACACAATGAATGTAATTATCCTTGTTCGCCTGTTTGAAAACTAAAAAGAAGCAGCTGAAAATGTTGCAAGTAGTTTGTGGCAGTGACTGGTTTCTGCAACACTATCTTGCTAATGTGAGGGTATGCCATACGTTTTGGATGTTATGTTATCATGATTGCTGAGTAATATTCTTAAGTGCCAACATCTAAACAATGGTCATGATGTCTAATAAGTTTTCCATGGTGAGTTTATCTGAAGTTTGTGATTTATTTGATAAGCTATGCAAGATATGGCTCACTCTGATATCGATTTTGTAAGGAAGTATAAATAGAATAAAGAAACCCGACCATTGAAAGAAATCTAAAGAAGCCTGCTGTGAACTTGAGACATTCTGGTAACTATTTCAATATTACTGAAATATTTGTATACTCAAGAGAGGAGCATTTAGTTTATCTGTAATTGTTTGGTGTGAATAATATATTTTCTATCTGCAGGTTCTTTATGATATATGAATGGAAATTGATATGAAAACAATGGATCAGTCAAAGAAAATTGGCAATACATCTAAAACTCCTAGTGCAAGTAGTCAATACTCTGCCTTCAAAAGATTGGGAAGAAAGAGTCCATTTGTCAGATACGGGCTTCCTATGATTTCTCTCACAGTATTTGGGGCATTTGGCCTTGCACAACTATTGCAGGGAAGGTTAGTGAATCTCACCTAAATAACATATTGTATTTTGACTTGGTGGCGTGTTTGAATTAGTGTATAATAAGTTAACTCTCAACTTTTAGCTTGCTATTTTGACTTGGTGGCCTTATGTAATGCTAGAAACAATAGTTCATTTTCAAAAAGTTTTGCTTGCTATGTTGAATGACAGTGTAAAATAAGTTAACTCTAGACTTTGTATCTTCTTTCCTTGACATTGGGAGCCTGATATGTCAAAATACTATTTGAATGCCTTTAAAATGCATCTAGTTGATAGTTGCAAAGGCCAGATGGTGAAAAGAGTATAGGAGGTTAGCGTCACAATTCAGAACAGATTTTATTATGGCTCTCTGAATGAGTGCTCTTGTCTTCATAAAAATGGAAGTGAGCCTCAAATGTAAGAATTTGCCATTTATTATTTTAAAACCGGTGTCTGGAACTCTTCTTTGGTTTGGGAAAAATGTTATGGAAGTCTAAAAACTTTAAGTAAACATGACAAATGCAAGAAAATAACAGTAAACAGTCCACATCTTTAAAACTCAAAATCTGTGTGTTTAGTATTGCATTTGTTGTTGTTTTATAGATTTGATTTTAATCTCATACAATAACCACAACCACATATCTAATATACAGAACACACTAGACCTAAATGGGTATTCCCACTCAAATACTCAAAAGGGCAATATAAGCAGCAGTTTAACCTAAAAGGACAATGTTTAATAATGTTTGTTTACCGATATACTTGCACAACCTTTTCTTAATGAAGTTGTGAGCTACCTGATGAGTGATGACATACCTCTTCTGCAGTCAGCTATACAATGTCATTCTGCTTGTCCTGCTGCATCTGCTATATAATATGATATGCCATCTATTTTCTGGTGCAGTAAGGATATAGTGAAGGCAAAAGACGATCATGAGTGGGAAATCATCGAGGAAAGAAAAGCTCTTTCAAGACTAGGACCTACGAACGCATATAAGCCAAAGAAGATTTCATTAGAAGAGGAACTAAAAGTATGGCAAATCTTTCTTCTCCATAACCTACTGATACAACTAACACGCCATGAACCCTATCCCGGCTCATCTCCTTCTCCCTTTTCCGCTTGACAGGCTATGCAGGAGAAGTTGGACATCAATAGTTTTGATTACAAGAAAGTCCCCAAGCCAGAAGGCGCATCACACTAACATCCGGTGATACTGAAAACCACTTGAGATGATTTAAGCTCAGGGCTAAGCACGTTGTGACTAGACAAACCTTCAAGTTTTGGAATCAGTAATATGGTGTGTGAGAGAAAATACCCAAGTTGTATCACTGCACCATATTTTCTGCCTCTTTTTTTTTTTTTTTGCTTCTTTCAATGAAAAATGAGCATATCTTAGCTCAAATCTGTCGTCCTAGAGAAACTAAGAACAACATAAGCTGCTAATGTAGATGTTGTATCTTGATGTTCTTTGATAAGTCTCTTAAATTATGCATGTATGGAAATCTTATAGTAGCTCAAATTGTTGTTGGCTTGTTGTATCTAAACTTGTATAAACCGGGGCTCATGTTAGACTAAATCAATTTTCTTGCCTGTTTTGTCGGGCTGAGAGTCTGAGACCTGATTTTGGGTCTCAGTCTTACCATATCCGTCCGAGTCGGGTTTTCGGCTAAGTTCTGAATCTATATTTTTTTCAAAAAATGGAAAAAAAAAATCATGTTAAATATATAAAAATTCAAACATTATAGAAAAATAAAGCACTCCAATGACCGTTAAAACTTTCTTCGACATGAGTTGGGCTTGAGCTTTGTTCATTGTCCATACCTACCCATATTTATCCAGATTTATTGTACCTAATTTTTATTTATAATAATTTATAAACAAAATCACATATATTTTTTAAGAAAAAATTCATAAAACTAATTGTTCATATTTCATAATTATGTAGGATTTATTATGAACATAGCTTTAACTTAATTAACAAACAAAAAAGCGTTTATATTTATCAAGTAACAATTTATTTTAGGAAAAATAGCCCAAAATAATATCAACTATCAACATTGAACCGAAAATAATACGAACTTTGAAAATTACTAAAAGTGATACAAACTATAAATATATTTTTTCAAAAATAATACGTCATATATTTTCCGGCAAAAACCCTATCTCCGGCGATGACGTGGCAGCCGGAATGTTACATGTCATCAAATAAATGGGTTAAATGTGTGATGTGAATTTTATTTTTTAAAAAAACAATTTAATAATATTTAAAATATTAAAAAATAAAAAATTATAATATTTAAAATTTTAAATAATAATTTTTTAAAAATATTGTACAAATATTTGTTTTAAAAAAATAATTTTTTTAAAATAAAGTTTGAATTTTTTTTAAAAATAGAGTTGTAAAAAAATGTAATAATATTTATTTTTCCAAAATATATAAAAATATAATATTTTTTTAGAATTTTTTAATCAAATTTATTTTCGGATTTTTGTATAAAATGAAAATTTTAACTCATAAAAAAATAATATGTAAAAAATACATTCGAATTTAATTTTTTTAACCTAATTCGTAAGGAAAATTTTTTCCCAAATTTTTTGTAAAATTTTTTTCCTAAAAAAAATAACTTGTGAAAAAAATATTCGAATTTTTTTTAATAAATTTTTTTATCAAAAAAAATTTCATAAAATTTTTTTTTTTACATTTTTTACAAATCTTTTTAAAAAAATGTTCAAACTTTATTTAAATTTTTTTTTTTACCATTTAAAAAAAAAATATTTGTACAAATTTTTTCTTAAAAATTATTATTTAAAATTTAAAAATTTTATTTTTAATATTTTAAATATTATTAAATTGATTTTTTTGAAAAGTAAAATCCACATCACACATTATATCCATTTATTTGATGACATGTAACATTCCGGATCGCCGAAGCTAGAATTTTTGCCGGAAAAGTATGACGTATTATTATTGGAAAATACATTGATAGTTTGTATCGTTCCTAATAATTTTCAAAGTTCGTATTATTTTTGGTTCATTGTTGATAGTTGGTATTATTTTGGGTTATTTTTCCTTTATTTTATCACGTAATACTTTATTTATCACATACTCATACCGAAAGAGTTATTTTGAGCCTAATTATGTAGGCGATAAGCTAATGATAATTTTTTTTTATGTATTTGATTGACTAATCTTGTAATTTTATAAAATTTTATGTTTATAAAAATCATCTTTTAGAAAAAAAAATGAAAAGAACATAAATAAGTAATAGTTAAAAACATTTGTTACATTTATTTTTATAATAATGTTTCATCATATATAGTGCAAGATTAGTCATCTATAAAATAAAGTTATTCTACTTATCTTGTTAAACAAACCCCAATACTCGACGGTTGACACCTGCGACCTAATAATGTCCTTAAATTTAGAATATTATTATTATCAATACACTTATGCATAATTTGTGAATACATATTATACATCTAACAAAAACGAAGCAATATCTATAAAGCCTAAATGCATATGGACAATAATTTTAATCAAACACATAAGCAAACCAATTATATCATATAATTTATGACATATATTTTGGCCATTAAAGAACATAATATATATGTAACCCATCACTACATCACAATTTCACAATCATGCCAATATTTTAAATGCATTTAAACAAAAACATCATCCTCATCAACACATTTTATGGGTACAAAACACTATTCTCTTCCACCTAACCCATGTTCTTATGCCATGGAGTTCTTCATTATTCAAGCATGATTTTGGCCTTTGCTTTTCTCCCCTTTGTTTCACTTCTTTGTCATTGCTAGCTAGTGGGATGATTAAGCTTCCTTGATTCAACTAATGTATACATTAATGCATGCATGAGTTATCAATTATGCCATATTTTTATAATATTGAAGTTCTTAAATGATATTGTTAATAGTTTTAACGGTAAAGTCACATGATGATAGTGGTAGTAGCCACTTACCCTATAGCTAGGCTATGTTTTTTTATATCTTGCATCACATGAGCTCCTCTCCTTTTTCCTCATTCTATTTGTTGCATCTCGACTGACTTTGGAAGCTTTGTAGGGTTGTTTTGTATAGCTATTTGAGTTGGGTTAAAGAAAAACTCGATTTAAACTCGTTCACTCATTTTATAAACATTGTAAGTTGAATATGAACACATTGTGAAGCTCGGTTAAATTGAGTATGACTTATTTAGTCCGAAATTTCGAGCTGCAATCCTAAAATTGACTAGAATCGAGATGAATCAATTTTCATCAGCGTACGTAGTTATTAGTTGATTTACTCAGGTTCGGCTCACAAACAGTTCGACTCATACTTGTTCATTTAACTGAATAAGTAGAATATTTAGCCTCAACTTACTTATAAAAATTGAATTGAATACGAAGATACTAAAGCTCGACTCGTTGGTGGATTACTTAAAAAATACCTATAAAATACACACATGTTACTATTAACGGGTTGAATAGAGGTTAACTGCTCTAATAACTTGTGAAATATAGACGGGTCATATTTAATACGGGGCTCATCGCATGTTCAACGAGCCCAATTGGTTGACACTTGACGATATGTCTTTTAAGATCGACTGATTCAATCATACCGGACAATCATAGCCTTGAGTCCATCATTAAATGTTATATATATGGTCGACAAACTCAATAAGTCAATACCTAAGAGATCGAACTGCTCTATAATATCATGTTAAAGTTCATCACGCACTGTAGACTGGGTCACGTGCATACGAGTGCATGTGCATATTAGACTCAAGACCAATACATAAGTCATGTAAAGTTACGTTCTAAAACCAATCGATAAATAGGATTGAAATCTCAAAACTTTATAAGTCACTCATATATTTAAAATCAATTTTCATTTTTAATACTTTTTACAACTTTTTTTTCCAATAATATATTCAAGGGTCATTATCAAGTTGTGATAACACAAACAAAATCATAAATAATGAAATACCTATTAAAATTTATCACTTTGCATAGGTTGTTCATACATGTATACAAAAATTATAAAATAAGGTTCCTTGCTTGGACGATTGGTTCATGCATGGGGCAATGAGAAAAAAGCTCTTTTGAGTCTCCCCATGTATTGACCTATCTATGATCTCATCAATCACCAAACACCACCCCTCTTCCTTAATTAAACTAAACTTATTTGGAAGCTAATGTGTTGTTTATAGGTTGTTTAATGGAAGTACTTAGATCGAGAAGCACTACAAAGAAGCCATTGATCACTTAGTTTTTTAAGCACTTCATACTAGCTAGCTTCATAGGAGCCTACAAAGCTCTAATTCTTCTATAGATCAATGGGGAGAATACTTAGCTTTGGAAAAGTGTTTGAATCCCTTTGTTGCCTTTCAAATGATCCGAACTCTTGTTTTTGTATCAACTCCTTCGAGGATATTGATGATGATGAAGAGCTTCAACTCGAGAGGAAACCACTCGTTGTTGTTAGTGGCAGAGAAAACCAGATTTCGAAACTCCAAGACGTCGTTTATGGTAAACAGACTTTGGCTTTGCTTCTTAAACCTAAGGTAATATAACATTCGATATTTATCTTCTTCTCTTCGAGATCTCTAGCAAATATAACAATGAAAGAAAATTCGGGTAACCGTATTTTAAGTTATTGGTGTTTGCATTGTCTTTTAGACGGTGGTATTGAAGGTGTCTATGCATTGTTATGGGTGTGCAAAGAAGGTCGAGAAACATATCTCCAAAATTGAAGGCAAGTTTTTTATACATATTTTATATCTCGATTGATCTGAAACTTAAATGACAAAATTGTTATGTATCGAAAATTTGTGATAGGAGTGACATCGTATAAAGTGGACTTAGAGACAAAGATGGTAGTGGTAATAGGAGATGTACTTCCATTCGAAGTGTTACAAAGTGTTTCCAAGGTTAAGAATGCACAAATTTGGACTGCAGGAATATGAACATGTATTATTATATTTGTTCATCTCCAAAGTACTTGCAAATTTAACTAATTGTTCTAATTAAGCCACAAATTTATCTAAGTGGCATATTGTATTCAAAATTGTTGCATATTGTATGAAAATTTAGTTTATCTTTGTTTCGTTTTATTTGACCGGTCAATGTTATGTTATACCTTAGCTGAATTTTCATATTTTGGATTTTTTTCCCTCTATTTATCCCAACAAGATTTTATGATCAAATTTTATAATGTTAATTTGTGATAACTGAGTCCTTGACTCTACACCTTTCATTAAATGGTATATAAAGAGGTTACAAAGAACCGTAATTATAAGGATACCCTTAAGGTAATTAATCTAACTAAATGCAAAATATATAAAGAGGTTACAAAAAAGATTAAAAAGAACCGTAATTACAGAGATACCCTTAAGATATTTAAGCTAACTAAATGCAGAATATATATGCGTTAACACTCCCCCACAGTCGAAGCTGGAGGATGACGAATGCAGAGACTGGATCTGAAGTCTAGAAAAAGAGGTGAGGGAAGGCCCTTCGTGAATATATCCGCGTACTGGTGACTGGAAGGGACGTGGAGAACCCGAAGGTGGCCCAAGGCAATCTTTTCCCGCACAAAGTGGAAATCCATCTCAACATGTTTGGTACGCTGGTGCTGCACAGGATTACATGATAGATACACAACACTAATGTTATCACAATAAACAATCGTGGTCCTCTTGAGAGGGACAGAAGCTCAATCAGCAAATTTGCGGAGCCAACAAGTCTCGGCCACGGCATTAGCAACACCGCGGTATTCAACCTCAACACTAGATCGGGACATAGTAGGCTGGCGCTTGGAGGACCAAGAGATCAAATTGTCCCCCAAGATGACACAATATCCGGAGGTGGAGCGGCGGGTATCGGGACACCCACCCCAATCGGCATCGGAATAGGCGGTGAGACCCGTAAATGACGTGGTTGTCTGCCGCGATCCGGGGTATCCTGTAAGTATCGAATGATCCGTTTGAGAGCCTAAAAGTGAGGCTCCCGGGGATCATGCATGAACAGACAACACTGTTGGACGGCATATGATATGTCAGTCCGGTGAAGGTGAGATACTGAAGAGCTCCTGCCAAACTGCGGTACAGACCAGGGTCAGAAACGGGAGGGCCGGCGTTAGCCTCGAGTTTCGACCGGGTCTCGACAGGCGTGGAGGAGGGCTTGCAGGAAGCCATATGCGCTCGACTGATGATCTCCCTGGTGTACTTGGCCTGTGATAGAAACATTCCCGTGTCATGACGGGTAACCTGTATGCCAAAAAAATAGGTGAGAGGCCCAAGATCAGTCATAGCGAATTCTGATTTTAACACAGCCATCAAACGGGTCAGTAAGGTAGGAGAAGAAGCAGTCAGAACAATATCGTCAACATATAACAATAAGTATGCCATGTCAGAACTAGAGGTGTAGACAAATAACGACGGATCAGTCTTGCTGCTAGATAAACTGTTAGACTGAATATAGGTAGCAAACCGATGAAACCAAGCCCGACCGCCCGAGGTGCTTGTTTTAGACCGTACAAGGACCGTCGAAGCAGGCATACGTGACCCGGAAACTGTGCATGTCGAAAACCGAGAGGCTGATGCATGTAGACGGTTTCCTGGAGATGTCCGTGGAGGAAAGCGTTCTTAACATCAAGCTGATGGATGGGCCAGCCGCGGGACAGAGCTAAGCTCAGAACGATCCAAATGGTCGCCGGTTTGACAACCGGACTGAAAGTCTCATTGCAATCTATACCTTCTTGTTGAGATTTCCCGTTAACCACTAACCGCGCCTTATGACGCTCCAAAGAGCCATCGGACCTGAATTTATGCTTAAACAACCACATGCAGCGAATAATATTAGTAGCCGGGGGCCTCAGAACAAGTTTTGAGGTACCATTTTTAATAAGAGCACGAAATTCCTCTTGCGTGACGGTAAGCCAGTTCGGGTCCTTCAAAGCTAGAATGGGTGATTTTAGAAGGGGTGACGGAGTGGGTGGGGTGGTGAGCATATTGTATTTGGGGTTCGGTTTATGGATGTCGGCTTGACCACGGGTGGTCATGGTGTGGCTGGATCGGGGTGCGGGAACAGAGCGAGAGCGAGCGGCTGGTCGGGTGGGTATCGGTCTCGTCGTTAGCCCGCGGGAAAGGTCTGTTGGGCCGTTTGTGGAGCGTGTTGGGGTGGCAGGCTCATTAGAGGGAGGTGGGCCAGGTGTGGCAGCAACGGGCCGAAGGGTTGTGGGCGGGTCGTTTGTGTCCGATGTGAGGATGTGGTCGAGCACAGGGGGTGCATCCGTGGTATAAAATTTTATAACTTTGCGTCACTGATTACCCATTTCTAATTTTCATATTAAAACATTAAATTATAAAATTATATTATATGAGCTAATAGCCTAATAGTATAAAATTTTAAAATTGTTAGGTTGTAAAATAGAAGTAATTAATATCCTTATAGTCTACTAAAAATAATTTGTTCATAAACCTTACTCGAGTGTATATATACATCTAGCTAGATCTTGTTTGGGTGCACTAACCACTAATAGACGAGTAGGCGAAGAACTGTTATAAAATTCAAGAAATTTCCAACTTTTTTTTTTCTAAGTGAAATTTCCACCTATTTGTTTTTACTTTCAAAATATTCCCACATTATTAACATGTATAAAACGACGCCGTTGCAACCCATTTCCCACCAAAAAGAAGGAACGAAATGACGAAATCCTCCATATCCCTTCTCTTCCTCTTCATCCACCTCACGGTGACGTCGGCCTCGGCCTCGTCGTCGGAGCATATTCATCGGATCACCGTCCACAAGGATCTAACAACTTACGGATTTCCGATCGGCCTTCTCCCTACCGACATTCGGAACTACTCAATCAATCGCACCTCCGGGGAATTCTCCATCAATCTCGGTAGCCTCTGCAAAATCACTCTCTCGCCGGCTAATCACCTCGCTACATACTCCAGGACTATAACCGGAAGGATATTCAACAGACGGATTGTTGAAATAGATGGGATTAGAGTTTGGGCGTATTTCAAGTGGTGGTCGATTTCGGGTATCCGGTTGAGTGGAGACGATTTGGTGTTCAATGTTGGAAGGACTACAACCAAGTACCCATTGAAGAATTTCGATGAAGCACCGGCTTGTGATGGCCGGAAATCGGATTCTTGAAGATTTGTATGCGTTATTTCATTGCAAATGTTTGTCATTCTAGCCGTTTCGTTTCTTTAACTTATATTGGTGTTGAATTGCATGTTGTGAGTACATTTTAACTTCTGGATTACGTTTTGATCAGACTGATGAGAGCTTGTGAGAGACTTCTCTGATGGAGCCTCTCACAATGAGAGTAAGTGGTTGTGAGAGACTTCTCTAACGAGGACTTCTCTAGTGCCTATCGCGAGGCGAATAATATAGGCGGATTATTTAGTTCGTATTTCTTTGAACTTTTCTATTGGACTGAATGTATTGTTTGACCCATCTTTTATTGCATGATGTAAGGGGTCAGACTATCCTCGAATGATGACTACTCAGCCTTTTTTTCAATAAATAAAAGCGCGTCTAGATGCGCCGGAGATCAGTGTCTCTTTTTACACCAAAAAAAGATTTTTTTTTTCTTTTTGGTGGAAATAAGTGTTGTGGTCTAGGACGTATCTGAATGCGTTATTATTGATTGAAAAAGAAGGGTAAGTAATAATCATTCGGGGATAGTCCGACCTCTTACATCGCAAAATTAACACGACCACTATACCTCAAGAGGGTCAATCAATAAAGTTAAGCTAGTTTGAAGATTAAAAGCAAAATTAAGCGAGGAAATGAGTAGCGCAGTTTTCTTCGTGGTAAATATGATGGATTTGGACAAAATCAAATTTGTTTTAAGGAAGTTATGACATTTAAGCACCAGGTTGGAGAGAGGATGACTCCAAGGAGACCCTTATTAAGGAGAATGGTAACCATTTACGAATTTGTCCCCAGAATCACATACTGGTATCTACACTCCCAAGCCACCTTGAAACCATACAATACTCCCCAAAACTCACCCATGAGAACAATGCACAACCCCAAGTTAGCTTCGAATCCCCGAATCAACCCCCACTATCCCTAATTATACCAATAACGGAGACACGACCATCGTCTCTAACCGAACCTAACTTTGATAAATCCTTGAGGTGGGAAGTCCTGGTTGATGTTTATAACCCTTCTATCACCAGTAGACCTTGTAGGATTATACTTCTCCCATGCCTTGGTGTATTCTTTCACACAATCTTTGACAAATTCGCATTTTGTTCACATCCACATTTGGTTATTAAATACATAAGCATTACGTCATTTCCAAAGTCACCAGATACATGTAGCAAAAAGATTTTTCCACATGCATTTATCAAAACATTAGAGAGGAAAAGATATGTTACCTCTTATCCAACTCGAGAACAATGCCGTAAGAGAAAGCAACGCGCAGTCCCACTCCTAGAAGTGATCACATTCGCACAGCCATTAGGTAGTCCCGGAAGGCATGTACAACATGTTGGAACTAAAATTTATGAATTAATATGTATTTAATACATGGTACGTCGGACATTTTTCGGACATATTTTTGGTGGGATTTGACCATTGTCAACAACGGAAAGTGAGAGATTTGACTTCGTCTACGCGAGCTCTTGCTTGTGGCATATCTATACGTTAAATTTGAGTTCCATTTGAATGAGAAATGGAGATCCGAAGTTGGTTGCTTGCTGAGCAAAAAAACTTGAAAAATTGTCAAAAATGTGGTTATCCCGCATCGACTGTATTGGGAGGTATCATACGGGATATATATAGGAAAACGGACTAAAGGTCATGAAATTGAGTCACGACCCATTTTCAATGGGAAAGCCGCGTAGACAAACAAGCACACACGCACACTGAGCCGAGCTAACTCTACATTCCAACAATGTAGATGGCCTTGGGTCAAGCCCAACTCTACAATCCACCGGATCAATGGATAAGGAATAAATTAGGAAAATGGGACCCTTTATATATTGCTTTTGTAAAATGGGTCTCTAGAGAAAACAATAAAAATTAGGCCTACACCTAGGGAAATAGGACATAATTGAAATGATGGTACTACACAACATTTAAATATTGATGGGATGTTTACTATTCATACTTTTTGGTTTTTTAAATAAAGTGAAGGAGACTCCCACTTAATCTTTCATATGTTAGGTGTGTTATTTATTTTTTGGATATTGTATGACGAAATTGGGTTGTTATTTTTTGGGTATGTTAGGTGTGTTATTTATTTTTTTGTGTTGTATGACGATTTATGTTTGATTACCCAAAATTCCGATCTCAAAATTAGGATATGCACTTACCATGTTCGATCTACTATATTGACAACCATACGAACAAACCACTTACCCAAACATATCAATATCTTAAAAAACACTTACCCAAAATGTGTTAAAATGTTGGATATGTTTTATAGTTACCCAAAATGTGTTATATTTAAAGTGATATCGTGGATATGTTTTATGGTTACCCAAAATGTGTTATAATGATCAAATGTCAAGCGAATTTTTGGGTAATGACCAAATGTCATTTGATATTGATGTTTGTATACAATATCGAGTTTTGGAATTTTTGGGTATGACAAATTTAAATTGGGTATGGATTTTGTATTAAGTGATGTTTAAATTTGGTATAAATATAAAATATTATCCAATTTATGGATATTATTTATATTGATATTTGATTTTTGGGTGTATTGTTTTCGAGTATGTTTATGTACTTTGACAAATTTATTTTTGGGTATGATTGTGACATCAGTTGGGTAAGCAGATTTTTGGGTAAGCAAATTTTTGGGTAAGCTGATTTTTTCTGGCAAAGGGCTGCGTTTTTTTGGCCCCCAAATTCCCTCCAAATGTCAATCAAAAGTGTCACAGTCAACACTCACATCAGCCATCACTCACTTTTGTCAACTATTTGTCCTATTTATGAATTAGTCTAGTAAAGTAGGAGCTCTATTTCTCAATTTGTAATTGGTAGGACCCTAAATTTTAACTCTATAGTGTAAAAGGCCCTAAATGTCAATTCAACCATGGATAAGATTGTGATTAATTCATTTAAAATTCAATATCCTACCTACATGTAAGATTGAGTTATTTTAAATAAATGTAGCCACCATTAATGCACATTTGATAATTAATACATTGTCAACAATCAATATATATAACACATTTATATACTTTTTTTATTTTTTATGAAGACTCATTTATATACTTTCTCTATAATACATATATTTATCTCAATGAATGCATTATACATTTTGATTATTACCTTATTCCAACCCATTTATAATAACACATATTTTTGTAACACATTTCACAACTTATAAAATCGTCTCGGAATCCTTATTCATGTAAGAATAAAAACTACTTTGTTTTATCGCACACTAATATATCACGAATTTTTTTTATATATAACCGGATACCCGTGCGTAGCACGGGCCTATACCCCTAGTTCTCTCAATTAATTGTATATTTTGTAATTAATATGATTCGAGATTTAATTGCGGAATATTGCAAATTCATTGCAAATATTCACATTAAACTCCATCGGATATCCACCGCCCCTATATAAAGTGACCCTTATCCTCTCATTTGAGAACATCCAGAAAGCGTCTCCTCCCCTCCTCTCTACTCCTATTTTCTCGAGAGTACTACACCTAACTAGTTCGTAGGATTCCGACATATTACGTAGGTTGGATTCATAAGCACTTTTATCCTAGGATTCTTGAACACCGTTAATCGGCGTAATATGAAGTGTTTTTTGGATTAAGGAAAGAAACCTTGTTTCGACTCTACTCAACTCATATCCAGTATCGATACATTTTTATCAGTACAGTTTTTCCGATCTTAATGTACGCGATCTCTTTATCCAAAGCTCCTCAGAACGGTTTTCAAGCGTTTGGATGGCCATATAGAAGCCATAGGCCCTCCTCATATTACGGTATGAAGTTCTACCAAGCCTTATTCTAGCATGTATGAAAAACTTGTTCATAGTGAGCACATTTAGAGAAGTATTGTTCTCATTTCAGAGAAGCCATAGCCCCTCCTCATATCCTTTGACTTCATAACAAACACATCCTTATAAATTCATTCTTTGACAAATTTTACTCGCTGTATCTCTTGAGATTCAGGGTTTGAAGATAGCGAGAATATCCACCTGATGGTTTTTATATATGTACTTGATTGCTCGTTTTAAACCGTTCTTGCAAACTCCAAACACGTTCCACACAAAAATATTCATAAATAAACAGAACTCAAATATCTATAAAGATATAAACTTGGTAATGAAGCTCTAGATTACTTAGCTTGGATAGCCTCCGCATGCAAACCACTGCTCAAATTCACTCACAACTTGTGTACGAGCATTAACACTAAAAAGCTCTTCTCACTAACGCCCACATTTGTACGTTATAAATTTTTTCCGCCGGTGTAAGAGCATTAACACTAAGAATCTCTCTTCATTTACCTTTCATCCACATCATCTTTTTCGTAAAAAATTTTCTTCCTACCAACAACAAATAAAAAAATTGCCTCACAACCCTCTCTCCTACTTTTTTTACCTACCTCATCACATTTTCTCTCCTATATTTTTCCAACTAATTTTCATTTACTACTTAATAAATAATAACTAATCAAAAATACTAATTATTAAGATATTACAACACTCTTAATTATTATTTTAGTTTATTTAAATATTTTTAGTTAATTTTAAATTAATTGAATAATATGAACGTTGGTATAATATTTTTTTTAATTTTTTTGTATAACATATAACAGCTATAATTTAACTGTTATATTATTAAATAAAAGATAAAAAAAAAGAAAAGAAAGTAACCGTAACATGTGACAGGTGGACCCAACAATTGCAAATTTTTTTACTGATGGTATAAACTGTTTCTTTTTTTACCGATGGTATAGAATTTTCCAAAAAAAGTTAGAGATGAAAAAAAATCTCTGCAAGTGATGCTCTGATAGCTCGTACTAGTTAGGCTTTGTTTGTCATGGGTTTTAAACAAGTGTATCTGAGTGTTTGGGTGGGTTTTGGGTGTTAACGAGTGTTTGATGTCTTGAGAAACACTAGTGAATAGTATTTCTTGGAGTATTTTTGAAACCCACTTCAAAGCAAGGGTTTGCTCTCAAATACTAGTGTTTCTTCATGGAAAATAACCATATTAGTCATATCATTTAACGATATTTACGAGTTTTATCGGGTATAAGATGAACCTTCTCTCACCTCTCAACACAACTAAGGCTGATAAGGGTTGATAATCACATGCAACAACGAAGAAGGAGGCACACCGACGAACGAAGAACATCCAAGCTATTGCTGTCTAGGTACTTCTTCATTCCTTCGTTTCTTATCCTCTATAACAACTACGAGAATGTTGATTTTTTAGGGTTTTGGTTTGTCAATGCTTGATGATAAGCTCAATTTTTAAGCTTCTGAGGCTTTATTAGGGTTAGGGAAATGTGAGCATCCATTTCAATTAATGGCAATCGATATCTAGTTTCTGAGAATAATGTCAATGTTAGGGTTCCATGAGCATATATGTTTGTTTTATTGTTGTTGAACTCAACCTTTGAGTATGTGAGCTTCCATTTCAATTGTTGGCATCATTGTATAGAATTTGAGTGTATGAGCTTTCAATTGTTGTGAATAATATGTGAGCATCCATGAGCATATAACTTTCTAAGAATAATGTCAATATTTAGCCAAATTGCTTCTTTATTTGAAATCTAGCTCCTTTTTACATGGATAAATAATTGTTGATACGATACATTCTCAAGGGACTCCAAACTTAAAAATAAACTCAAATACTAAGTTTTTTGAGCAACTGATCCATCAACTTTTCTTGGTCGAGAGTCGGGGTATCTACCTTCTCCATCAAACTAGTAAGAATGGTTAGACTCGATTCTTACATTAAGTGTCTTCGAAATTTTCCATGAGCTTTTGGTAGCGGTTCTTACATTGCTTCCATGAGCGAGATGCGAAATTTTCCCTCCTTTCATTGTAATAGCGAGAAACTCGATTCTAAAAGGTGTTGCTACATTGATTGGTTCATTGGACATCATCTTTGGTCATGTTCATCCATCCACTAATTAGCAAAGTGTCTTCGACTCCTCCCAACGCAACCTTCTAACAACTTCTTTAGTTGTCACTTGAACTTCTTCTTCATCGTCATTGTCTAGCGCAATTGCCGGTTCATGAGTTTCAAAAGGCGGGATAGTAATAGGTGGAGACGTTGGGATCAAACGTTCAATTGAGTTTTGAGTTTAAGGGTATTGCAGATAATTCATGTATTGTGGGTTTTGATTTTGGGGGTATTGCGTATAACTCATGAATTGCGGGTTTTGAGTTTGGGGGTATTGCGGATAATTCATGAATTGTGGGTTTTGAGTTTATATGTATTGCGGATAATTCATGTATTGTGGGTTTTGAGTTTGATTCGGTTATTGTGTTCCTAAACCCTGGCTAAAGTTTGGATGGAAAAACAAAGTGTATGGAAGGGGATTTCCGTTTTCATCAATTGTAAGTGAACAATAGAGAAAGGAAGAAGTTGTGTTATTTAAATGAGGTGAGGATAGAAGATGAAGTGTTGGTGTGATAGTCTTTTACTCTTTAAACCCTTTTTATAGAAGGTAAAAATGAGTTATATGTTTCCTTTACACAATAATCGAACTATGAATTGACAACCCAATCACGGATCTCTTTATACACATTAACTGAGCATAAAATGACAACTCAGTCACGAATTTATTATACACAATAAATGACATATGACATTGAATTTGAATTTCGAATCTCAAAAACACAATAATCGAGTGTGAAATGACAATTCAGTCACGGATTTATTGTACACAATAAATGACATATGACATTGAATTTGAATTTCGAATCTAATCGAGTGTGAAATGACAACTCAGTCACGGATTTATTGTACACAATAAATGACATATGACATTGAATTTGAATTTCGAATCTCAAAAACGCAATAATTGAGTGTGAAATTACATTTTTTATTAAGTTGTTTGTTATTTAAAATTTTCTTATATTAATTTTAAAATATATTTACATTTTAAATTTTACGGTCAATGTTTATTTATAATAGTATTAGTAGTATTATTTAATAATAAATGATATATAAATATACAATTCATTAATTTATTGATAAAATAAATAAGAAAGTAAAAGGTGAAAAAATAGGAGCCCGGGAGCTCTTTGTTGTGGGTAAAAACTAATAAAAAGCTTAAACGAGGCTAATAAGCTGACGTGACATGATTCTTGCTAACATGACAGGAAAAAATTAGTAGTTTCGGGCTACTTATTGGTCTAAGTAATCAAAATCCCTTTCCCAAACAAAAGCCGCAACTTTGTGTTTTTTCAAAAAAAATACAGCTAAACACTGTTTAGTAATAGTGAAACACTAATAACAAGTGTTTTTACCAAAGAACAATCTTATATACTTTAATTTATATTACACCGTAATATAGTTAATCATAAAAAGTAGATGATTACTTAAAGAATAAATTTGTAGTTAAATTATAAAAATAAATGATTACTTTTCAGGTAATCTATATGTGATTAATTTTTTTAATAGTTAAATAATGTATGTAGGTTGTATTTAGTGTTTAATGATTTTTATTTTAATGTATTTTTATTATAGATTTCGATTTTTTAATAAAAAATATTAAAATTATAAGTAAAGATAATGTAGTTTTAATTTGTAATCTTCAATAAAATATATGTAGACTGTAATTTGTAATCTGCAATAAAATTATAAGTAAAGGTAATATAATTTAAAAAAAAATAATTTTATTTATAATATCAAAAATATTTTATAATAACAAATATTATTATATTAAACGTCAAACCTTTGTGCAAGCTAGTAAATTGCCACTTCTTTACATAGTTTTATGTTGAAAAACATGAGAATTTTTTTTTAAAAAAATTAAATTAATCTATAATCTATATATACTACTGAACTATACTACATTAATGTTGATGTGACGCCTCCAGTTTTTTTTTTCGAATTAAATCTTTTATTAAATCAAGAATTAAGCCATAAAACCTTTTTTTTTTTACTAAAACAAAATATAATAAGAAATTTTTTTCAACTAATCTGAGTATTTATTCATTCCTTAATTTGTTTTCAATAACTATTATTTCAACAGTTTTCACTATTACATGTTTATGAAAGTCTCTACCCTTTCGCCTTTCTTCTCACTTACTTACTCACACACATATCTTTCGAGATATACCTGTGAAGATCTATCAATATTTAAATATATCCGCACAAGGTGGGAACTAATAAACTAAATATATGTCTCCACTTTTTTTTAACTTATTTTTATTATAAATTTTATTTTTAACCATTCAATAATTTTCAATGTAATTTGACTACTTCTCTTTCCTCTGCCTTTCTACCAGATCCTGTCCACTTCTCCAGTGTCCAGTTTAATTTTCGCGCTCCCAAAAATTGTCCACCAGTTTGCCGTCTATGACGATCTCCACCATTTTGTTGTGCTCCCAACCCTAATCCCCTTCCCTTTCTACCCGTTCCTCTACCTTGATACTAGATCCCGTCCATGTCTCTCTTTCACGGTCCCAATTCTTCCACCAGTTTGTCGTCAATGACAATCGCACGGCTCCAGCAATAAGTTGAGTACCCCACCGCCATCTAAGAACCCACGGTAAGCTACACTTATCTTCTGTAAACGCTAATTCTATTGATTTCTGTTAAACAAAATTGGTTTGACTTGTCAATCTCATTACTTAGATACTTAACCTAAGAGTTATAGAATTTCAAGTTTCCCAATCATGGAACTCTCTTTAAAGTGTTGTCATCAATCGTATGCCCCTAGCGTTTTTTGTCTGAATCGCCTTTTGTAACACCAAGTTGTGCAGTCTTTGAACCAATTTTGGTGTTTATAATGCTTATGTCTACATCTGTTGAGATGCTTTGTTGGAGATATTAGAGCATATATGTATGCTGGTTGTTTATTGCTTGATTCCACGATGCTATAAGGATATCTTCGGAATTGGATTTTGAAGATTTGGACGGAGAGGTCTGCTGGAATGGATTGTCTATTGAAGGAGAGGCATGTTAAATGGATTATTAGTTTCTACATTAGGGTCTCATATGAGAATATGAGATGAGTTATTGTATATTTCTTCACGGTTGACGCAGAGGGTACATTGAAAGGGGATTTCATCAAATAAACGTTTTGTTATCAAGTTGATTTTGTAATTTTAATCACAACTTTCAAATGAAAAGACAAAGAGAAACTAAATATGGTCTACCTTCAAAATTAGCCCCTGTGAATTCCTTGCCCTTTATTAAAGCATTATGCATTTCACTTTCACGAATTTGTTCTAATTGTTGGGAGGAGATCATTGGATTGAAGCAAGGACTTCCTAGCTGCATATAACTTGAGGTTTTCTTGTGTTCTTGTATTTTAAGGGCAGATCAACAATGATGTTTTTTCGATTGGTGATATGTGACTTATCACAAAATGGTTGATGCATATACTGTTGTGCTCTTGGTATTGCACATGGCTTAACTTATATTTAAATTTATACAGGAACTGAAAGAAATAATTGAAAGGGTGAAGGAAAGGGGCAGGGATGGAGTTCCCTTAAGAGAAAACAATTTCAGTGATGAAGTGATGGAAAGACAATTTTTACCGCAGCTGCTCAACTCAAGATTTTAAGTTGTTTGGACCACAAGAAGATTCATAAGTTTTCCGGTCATCCAGTATGTTCTGTGGTTCAACTGCTATACACATTTATAAACTGTTGTTTTCACATGTCTACTTTGTCTAGGGTTGTTGATATTGTGCATTTGATGACAATATGCGATCCTTTCCTTGGAAAAATCTTAATAACTTTTTATGCTTCCATTATGCTGATATGCTTGTCTCCTCCTTTTCAGATGAGGGCTACATTGTTGTCTATGGAACCAAGTGAAGCCTGCGAGCTGTTCACCACCTTAGTGTCCTTGGCAGTCAATGTGCGTTTATTATTATGATAGTTTTGAAGCTACGAGGTGAACTTTGTGTCATCGTGTCCTATATAAATTTCTTTCTCAAATGTCATCTTTTTGGGTGGTGGTTTACTGATTCCTTTTCTAATGACGTGTCCTATCTTTTCTATCAAAATTCAAACCATTTGGAAAGGCAAATTAAGGACAACATGCATCATTTATGACACAATGGATCGAGAATTATGTAGATGAAAGAGAAAGTGAAACCTAAATTTGATAAGTGTACGTGTAAGAGTAATTTTTATTTGTAGGAGATTTTACATTAAATAAACTATATACACAGTTGGTTTCCAGAGTTTTCCTTGCACTAACTTCTGCTTATCCCTACTTTTTGCACTGAATTTTCCCCTTAATGGATATTGTTATTGAGTCTAGGGAAGTTGTTGAAAATAATTTGTGTCTAGGGAAGTTTTCTAACATTCTGGATGATCAATAGGCCAACTTAGTATAAATTAACCTTCTTGTTGCTTATGAGTACTCGTTTTCTTTCTTTGCTTTCTGATTTCAACTTGGTATAAATTAACCTTCCTAATACCAAGTCTTACAGTTAGGTTTGTATTCTTTCTTTGCTTATGAGTACTCAATTTTCTGTATTTGTATGTGTTGTTCTGATTACTTATTTCCCTTGGTTCAGTTATAAGCTTTTGCAATTATTTATTTATTTTTATTTTGTTGATATCATCTACAGGTTAGCGCTTACTGAAATGGTGTAACTAAGGATGACCTTAGACTTCCAAAAGTGTATAATACTACTGAATTTGAGGGTGTTTTGTGCTATTTACACTTGTATATTGATACCTATTTGAATTTGATAAATTAGTTTGTAGTTTACTCCATAAAATGTTGCAAGTGCAAATGTAATTGTGATTCATGTGTTCTAATCAGTACTATTGGTTACCCATTCTCATTGCACCTATTGAAGACAGGGGCAACAGTGACACTCCGCAAAAAAACGACATGTTCAAGGGATCAATGAGGCTGGTTGTGGACAAGTGGGGCCGTGTTTGCAATGCGCCCCCGCGCGCAGTTGCAGTCCGCCAGGCCTGTGTTAGCGGGATGTCATCACTCGCAAATTTTTGCTCATACTTCTACTTGAGAACTATGTTATTAATAAAGTGATAGCGTTTCCTTTTGAAGGTTCAACATGACATGTTACTAATATAATTACACGTTTAACTTTTGATATGTTTCAAATTTACATATTCAATATTTGCAGCGTCCTACTGCGATAATATATATAAATTAAATGTGTTTCGGTTACAGAAAATAAGTTATTCTCTCAAAATTCCATCTTCTCATACTGTCATACACGATCCTGTATCATAACTAATGACAATTGATATATTTAACAATGGGGCATCTACTATCACATATATATTATTATTCCGTTGAAATCATATCATACGAGTCCCTAGTGTACATAAGTAATGTATACTGAGAGATTGAAGAATTAGGGAGTATGATATACAATTGCAAAACCCTAGTCAAATGATTATCTAAGGAAGATCCGTAGTTTACACATGGGTAGAATTTGTATTTTCAGTTGCTACCCAATATGTAAATCAAGAAACCCTAGCTAAGAGGATCTAAAGTTACACCTTTTTATCATCAAGGTCAGCTATCGTTAAGTCATGGATGCCTTTTCTCTTCTTTCCATTCGTGTTCTTGGACTCTTTTGAATGGTGAAGGAAGTAGTTCTGAGCATGGGTTGAGACTTGAATCGGCGTTCGTGTTTTCACAAAGCGTTCTGATATGCTCCTCCAATCGTACTTGCATTCTCTGAGTCCCATCAAGAATTGCCTGAAAATTCATAAAACGCTTTAAATTTGAATCCAATACATGGGCAGCAAACAAAAGAATGATTAACAGTACTTACTCGTGCTCTTCTTTCGACCAATGTATACATGGCTTTCTCTTTGACGATTTAGGGTTGCTCAGCGGCGGTGCCGGTTTGTCCAGCAGTTGCGTGGCGGGCAAGGCATCGGTTGCCACAGCAGGAGGCGTAATTGGTCTACCAAACTCCTTCATATTATCGACCAAACCGTATGCCGGTGAATCTGATAGCTGAACAACGTTATCGGTGACCAGAGCACGATACGACGGTAACTTACCGGTAGGCTTACCCCACATGCCTGAATCAGTCCATCGCTGTTCCCAATCTTCTAAAAGCATGACATCAATCCAATCAAGTTCCGACGAGGAACTGTTCGGAAGATCAGACATCTCGCCGACGCTGTGAACTTCTGAACTAAGCTCGCCGGCGCTGTGTGAGTTCCTTGAACAAAGATCGCCGCTTGATGAACTTCTGAAAAAACCCGCGCTGCAAAGCGCGCTTCAATCTGCTCTCTTCGACCGAATCTTCTTTATATAGGTTAGGGGATTTGATGAAAAAAAGAAAAGAAAAATTATATAGGTTATTCTGTTATCCAACAATATCGATCTCCTCGTAGCGTCGTAGATAGATTCTGGATCTTTTTAAAGCTTATTATCTAATTTTATTTTTGGTAAAAAAAAAACTTATCTAATATAGATCTATCGAAAATTCAGTTCAAGTAAAACTTCCAAAGATAAATATTAGTAAAAATAACATGATTTTTATTTTAACTATTTACGTACATACTAACTTTCCTTAGTTGATACTATTTCAATTTTTTTTTCTATCGCTAGCAAATCTTTTTATGATTTTCTTTAGTAATTTTTTATTCATTCGAACCAATTTTCTTTAAAACTTTTTTTTATATGAATTTTAGGGGTTAGGTTAAGAGTGTATTCAGTACACGCAGCTTTAATAAAGCTATAAAAATAACAATATGCGTATTTTTTAAAAAATTGGTATAAATTAATTAGATAAAATATAATATATTGTTACTTTTAATTATGAGTGTATTTAAGTGTATTTAAAAAATAATAAGGTATTTTAAAAGACTATTAAGTAACTTGTGTGTGATTTTTAAAAGATAACTATACAAATATATAAGTAAACGATATACAGAACAAATATTACTTTGATATGAATAATAATTAAATTTATTTAGCTAAAAAGTCTAAAAAATATATGATTTGTTTAATCGATCTTTAAGTTTTCCCTCAAACTATCGGTATTACTTAATAGTAGGATAACAAAACTAAAGAAACTAAACAACATGAAAATACGTACGGTCAATTTGAGATTAGCAAAATACATGAAAATATGACCAAATAAATAAAAAGTATTGGATAACAAATGATTTTAAAAATAATTTATAGAACAAAAAAAAGAAAATATTATACCAAAAATATACGCATTTGACTTTGTTAAACTAAATAGCAAAGTTAACGATCAACGTATTAGTATGTCAATGAACGATCCAAATAATGGTTGGTCAACGACCCACACAACATTAGATCAACGATAATTGTAGGTCAACGATCTGCATAATTGTAACACAACGAATATATAACAGTAGGTCAACGACCCATCTAACATATATTAATCCGATATGAATAATAATTATACTTGAATTTAGCCAAAATGCTTAAAAACATATGATTTGATTATTCTTCAAACCCTCAATTTATGCAAGTTCTCAAACTATCATCTTTACTTGATAACTAACGTGAAATAACAAAATACATGAAAATATGACCGAATTAAAAAAAAAAATTTGTGCATAACAAATGAATTTATAAATAATTATGGGAAGAAAAAAAAACGTATTTGACTTTGTTAAATTAATTAATAAAGTCAAATATTTATTCGTAGGTCAACCGATTTTTTAAAATATTATAGACAACGACCGACATAATAGTATATCCACGATCCACATAAAATTAGGTCCCCACGTAACAAATATCAGTCTGATGTACGTAAATAATAACAATACTTGAACTTAACTAAAAAACCTATAAATGTATGATTTGTTTTAAATATCAAACTCTCAATTAAGTTCTTAAATTATTATCTTTAATTGATAATCATGTGGGATAACAAAAAAACTAAGAAACTCTTTATTCATACAAATTTCTCAAACTACCGTACTTGCTTGATAACTGATGTGTGAATATACAAATTCTTAGATTGTCGGTCTTACAATTTGGAAATGTATGATTTGTTAACGTCCCAAATAACATTTAGTTAACGACCCAAATAACTGGAGGTCAACAACCCAAATAACATTTAGTTAACGTCCCACATTTATTGTAAATGTACGATTTGTTTATTCTTCAAAAACTCAATTTATGACTCAAATAGCTGGAGGTTAACGATCCACAAAAAATTTATGATTTGTTTACTCCTCTGGTATGATTTTTTATATAGATTTATTTATAAGTTTTTTTATGATTTGTTTAATCTTCGAACATGTATATAAAAGCGGAGAAGCTCTTATGAATAGTCAAAATTTTACCCTTCTTTCTATTAAAAATTACAAGAAAACCACCCTCCACTTTAAACCAAAGTTTCATCATTCACCACCCTCCACATCTCAATAAACGCGTCCTCTGATTCCCCCAAATCCTTAGCTTCAAAACTCCGAGGCACAATCTCCCCTATACGGAGGCCTACCCCGATTTTGACTCATCCTCTGGTTGCTTCATCAGAGTCGCCTACCTTCTTCGCCGCCAACACTAACCGCCTTTTCAGCTGTAGGCCTCATTTTATTGTCTCTTCCAATCTTCCTCTTACTTACATCGGTTTAATATTACGTCCATAACCAACCCCTCTCGGTGCTTCCTTTAATCTTCCCCTATTCTCTACCCCTCTTCCTCAACGATCAACGATGCCCATCTGCTCTTCCGTCTGAACCACTTCTCGCCAACCTTCACCGCTCATAATCTCAGTGTCTATGGTTACTAAGTCCTACTATCATCCTTGTTTCTTTTTCCTCTTCTTTGAGCGTCAAAACAATTTGGATTCAGCTTGTTTGTAACCTTAACAATTTCTATAATTGTAAAATCCGGAATTTTTATTCCGTCCTCTTTCATTATAAACCAGATCTCGATCAGTCGACCCATACTCGGCTACTTAGTTAGACATATTATTATAGGATTTATCATTTTATGTAGATTCCTTCACATAAAATGATAGAATCTTTTAAATAGTTTATCATTTTATGTAGCTTACTTCCGCTTAAAATGATAGAATTCTTAACCGATCTTAAACTATAACAAACTCCATATCCGTCTAGTCCGTATATTCATGGATCGGAAGCTTGTCCGCAACCAATTTCAGCCCATCTATTAATCCATAATTCAGCCCACGGATCCAGCCTGCTAGCCCAGCTCCAGCGCTGCCAGCTCCAGCCCAGAAGCAGCCCACTGCGTTGCCAGCTGCTCCAGCCCGCTGCCTTGCCAGCTCCAGTCCAGAAGCAGCCCACTGCGTTGCCAGCTGCTCCAGCCCGCTGCGTTGCCAGCTCCAGCCCTATGCGCAGCCCAGAATTTGTGCCAGCCCAGCTACTGGAGGAGATGATGAAGCAGCTACTTCGGCCCAGCCACAGGAAGGAGCAGCAGCAGCCGGCTGTTACGCTCTTCCAATTTCCTTCTTAACTGCTCTCTCTCTCTCTCCTACTACATTAAACGACTGAATTATCGCCTCTCCAGCGGTTACATTCCTTCAGCAACCCAGAAACGTCGCACAGCACTGCACACAATCCCTTCCCAATCGCCAGACGAAGCAGCAGTGAACCACGCCAGCCTCCGTACACTTCCAGCCCTCCAACGACGCAGAAACTACACTGAGTGTTGGAGCCGTAACAACATACCCTACCTTCCTCCTTTCTGCACAACAGGTAGGCTCTTCCCTTCCTTAACCTTCTACCTTCGATTAGTGTCACTGCTGGACTCACGCAACTGTCTTGTGGTGCTGGACAACACTCGTCTTGGTCAATCCATGACAGCAGTGAGGCTGAGAAAAATCCTCCAATCACCGCAGCAGAAGAGCCAATCCGAAACCTCACTCATCTCCTCCTGATTTGTCACGCCGAGGAAGCCAGAAGCCATCCGGAACTGTGTGAAACGCCTCAGCCCAGTAGCGGTTGAAGAGGTGAGCTCTCTCTTCTGCAGTCCAATTCTTGCCTCTAGATGTTAGAAATGTATAAATTATATATATATACATGTTTCGGTTTTATTATGAATAGAAATCAAGCCAAGGAATTGGAGGGATAGTAAACGAGTTTTGTCGAGGTCTCCTGTAGTTCTATTTGAGTGTAACTAGATGATGATGAGAGTAGATTAGATTGCCTTAGAAATAGAAATGAAAAACTCTTTGTAGAACTCAGCTTTGTAAGTGAATAATGGTCAATGTTGAGGATTAATGTTTGAGAGTTTGAATGAAGATCCACCGTTGAATTTTGGATATGTTGTAGACGGTTATACGTAGTATAGGGTATTAAAATTTGGGAAGAAATGAACGGCCGGATTAGAAGTTATAGGCTTCCGAAGTTGGGTAGTTGAGCAGTTTTGTAAACCTTAGAATTTTGGCTAAGTATAGAATTTGTAAAGGGAGTAGTCAACTTTAAGAATTTTTATAAAACTGTTGGATGAACAGTTTGGAGAAATTATTTCTCCTAAAGTTAGATAGGACATCATAGATAACCTAGAGATTTAAGTCGGAATTTTTATAAGCGGTTACGAATTTTATATTTGGAATCGAAGTTAGATCTTTACGATCTTCCAGAAAATAGAAACATAGGAAAAATATCAATTTGGGACCAAACGAAACTTTAAGAGTTGGAATATGATTTTAGAACATCAAATAGGAGTTTAGACATGAATTTTAGAATTTTCGAGAATTTCGGAACCAAGGGTAAAATGGTCATTTTACCCTAAATTAATACTGTAACTAGTTATGTCTTAATACATTATTCGATCTTAGAAGTCTTAGACTTCTAACTACGTGAGAATGTGCTAATGCACTTATCGCCTTTGGCAGGCAACTGAGTTGTTACAGTTACAGAACGAGTGGTGTACAAAGAGTCGAGCTTTATATCAGGTAAGTCCTTTGGGCTTACTTAGCTGACTTCTAAATATGAGCATGAATGATGATAGTGGTGTGTGATTGAAATGTTTAGAGAGATAGGTTGTGATATATAATTACTGACCTATACTTGGCCTAAGAGTAACGGGCGGTGGCATTCTGCTCAGTTAGCTTGCGAGCGCTGGGGGTTTCTTTAGGGACTAGTCCATACTCGGTTTGTAATGATGCTACCGGCGGAGGTCAGCTAGACCTACACCCAGTTGGATAAGGAACGGAGGCGAGAACTGTTAATAGCTCTCGTGCCACAACTTAATTGAATAATGTGAATCACTTAAATAATAGATAATAAACGGTTGAGTGCCAGCATGATGTTTTGTTTATTTTTGTTTCTGCTTGTGCGTGTGCTGTTATCATTCTACTTATATTTGGATAGTTAGCTAACGGTTGATGTGTTGTGTAGATTTGTCACAGGTTAGAGCAGATGCCGAGTGATCCAGATGGTAGTGGTCAGTCGGGGTGTCGTACTTTAGGATGTTTTACAGTTTCTTTATTTGTGGGATTTACAGTTGGACTTTGTCTCTTGTCGTTCTTTCCGTACTTTGCTATATTAAATTTTCCGGCTGTTAGTTGATCTGGTCACATTCACACATTGTTAAAAACTATTTTTTTTGATTTCTGGTTTCCTTATCTATGCCTTGTTGTAAGATCATGTTAAGTTGTTGTCAAACTAAGGTCGGGACCCACTGTGCGGTCCTAACCAGTAACTCACTAAGTTGTAAAATTTGGGGTGTTACAATAATTTTATGATTCAATAGTGTCATTTGAGGTTGCCCTGGAGGTGCTCGATGAAATGACTAAGAAAAAATGACTAAGAAAAAATAGACAATTAAGAGGAACTATAGAAAATGTCGATAGATGACCAGAAAGGATATGAAATTTATCATTCGAGGTTGCATCTGAAGTGTTCGATGAAATGACTAAGAAAATATATAGACGATTAATAGGAGCTATAGGGAATGCTGATAGATGTACTAGAAAGAATATGAAATTTATCTGTTAGTTTGCCAAGAGGTCATAATTGTTCTTGGTGGTTACATTCGGGATAGCTCATCTTTGGACTTCTACTTTCTAGAGAAACAAAAAAAACAACCAGTAGAGTGTAGATGAGTGATCTAGAAAATGAGTCTTATAGCTATTTAAAGTTCCCTGCAGATTGTTGATATATTAAGTTCATTTAAACTAATGAACTGGGAATCAATAAGTCAGAAACAGAGTAACTGTACGAATCATTAACTACATTTTCTGTGGTGATTGTGTTTAATTAACAACTGAAAATTGTGTTAGCTCCGTATAGCATTCGTTGACAGTAGGCTACCTTGTCTGCTTCTACATGTATGGTTTACATGCTAATCTTTGTCTCTCTATGTTTTGGCCTAGACTATTTGCAAACCCAAAGCTCGTTATGATGGAGTAACTAAAAAATGAGCACATATGTGGTAGGCCACTAGGCTTGCGGTTTCACAAGAGAATAGGTGATTTGTACATTGCAGCCGCATTTCTTGGGCACATGAAGGTGGGTCCACTAGGCGGTTTAGCAACATTAATTGCAACAGAAGCGTAAGGGTAGGGCTGTAATATGAGACAAGCTACTCGGGCACGGCTCGGGCTCGGCTCGTCAAAAGCTCGGTTCGAGCTCGTTCATTTTCTAAACGAGCCAAGCTTGAACACGTTTTAAAGCTCGTATAGTTTTTAGGCTCGGCTCGGGCTCGGCTCGTTTATAAACAAGCCGAGCTTGAGCATGTCAAAGCTCCGCTCGTTCGGATAAATCTCGGCTCGTTCGGCTAAAATAACACTATAGGAGCATTATTTTAGCGGAGCTACTCGGGCTCGGCTCGGGCTCGGCTCGTCAAAAGCTCGGCTCGAGCTCGTTCATTTTCTAAACGAGCCAAGCTTGAGCACGTTTTAAAGCTCGTATAAATTTTAGGCTCGGCTCGGGCTCGGCTCGTTTATAAATGAGCCGAGCTTGAGCATGCCGATGCTCGGCTCGTTCGGCTCGTACTACACCCCTACGTAAGGGGCGTCTTTCAAGTTTACTAATGATCTGGATGTTGATGATGATGGAAATATTTATTTTATTGATAGCAACAATCTCTATCTATATGTAAAGTTGGGTTTTAGAGAACTAAATGCTCTCATTTAATATAGTCATATTAAAATATTTATTTTGTAAAATTTTATTGGGTTAATTAGGTAAGTAGGCACTTTTTGTGTAGTTAGTATTAAGTAGGCCCTTTTTATATTTTGTAGACAATCCGTCATTTACATAAATTCAAAAGTTCGGCTCGAGCTCGTTCACTTTCTAAACGAGCCAAGCTTGAGCACGTTTTAAAGCTCGTATAAATTTTAGGCTCGGCTCGTTTATAAACGAGCCGAGCTTGAGCATGCCGATGCTCGACTCGTATTACACCCCTACGTAAGGGGCGCCTTTCAAGTTTACTAATGATCTGGATGTTGATGATGATGGAAATATTTATTTTATTGATAGCAACAATCTCTATCTATATGTAAAGTTGGGTTTTAGAGAACTAAATGCTCTCATTTAATATAGTCATATTAAAATATTTATTTTGTAAAATTTTATTGGGTTAATTAGGTAAGTAGGCACTTTTTGTGTAGTTAGTATTAAGTAGGCCCTTTTTATATTTTGTAGACAAACTAGGCCCCTCTTATTTATTAATGAAGATTAATTGAAAGGGTTAATTGGTAATTTTACATGAGTCCAAGCCCAATCAATTTAATTAAGCCCAAGTTCAGTTCAGGCCCACACGAGTTATGTACACAAGCCCAATCAATTTAATTAATCAATTTAATTAAGCCCAAGTTCAGTTCAGGGTTAATTGGTAATACACAATTTCTATTACATAAATTCAATTACACAAGTCCGTCATTTCTTAATTACACAAGTCCGTCATTTCTCAATTACACAAGTCCGTCATTTACACAAAATCCGTCATTTACACCGTCCCTCTTGTAGATACACAATATTGTGTCCTTATGTATTGTCTAGCCGATAATTCCGTCTTTTTTCCATTACACAAGTCCGGTCCTTTGTTTATATAAGGTTTACTACACGAGCTCAAATGAGTTGTACATACCCAAAATGCCATCATTTACTTAAGTCTAATCCGTTGTTTACACAAGGTTGAATTACGCAAGCCTCAAATGAGTTGCACAATCCAAAAAATCCGGCACTTACGTTATTCTCTCGTTTACACAATCCCGTCGTTTACACAATCCCGTCGTTTACACAATCCAGTCGTTTACACAATCCAGTCGTTTACACAATCCAGTCGTTTACACAATCCCGTCGTTTACACAATCCCGTCGTTTACACAATCCAGTCGTTTACACAATCCAGTCGTTTACACAATCCAGTCGTTTACACAATCCAGTCGTTTACACAATCCCTTCTTTTACACAATCCCGTCGTTTACACAATCCCGTCGTTTACACAAACTCGAGTTCCACAAGTTACACAAGCCCAAAAAATCGTCGATTGTACAAAATTTGAAGCATACAGACAATGATAAAAAGAATTAAAATACTTATATGAGTTATCCTATCTTGTGTAGCCAACAAAATCATTGGAGACAAACATCTCGTTACCTAAGTTCAAGTTACTGCAATTTGCTGCAAATTCATCAATTTGTCCACCCACTTGATCGAATCGACGCCGGATAATAATACACGCACCAATATTAATCTAATACATACCTTCATCCTATTTAGATAGGTCTTCCATTGGAGTAGATCCGAACCCGAGCCCAAGTGGGTCCATACCCGCTGAAAGACTTCCGGGTCCGAGTAAATTAGGATCCATGTTCGCAAATAAAATATAGTTTGAGTTACCAGCAAATGAATAGGAACATAATGATTGATAAAGAGTGCTTCTGATTGACTAAACTTTGAAGAAAAGAGATGGAAATGAGGTAAAGTTTGAAATTAAAAAAAAAAAAATTAAAGCAAACTTACACAAACTGGCGGATCTTGGCAAACAGAGGGGCTTTCCATACGGCGGCCAAGAAGGCGGTCGAGCAAGGCGCGCGATAGCTAGGCAGGCGGCCGGCCAGGCAGGCGGGATTTTAGGAAGTCGGTATTTGCAGGCGGGTCCCTAGGCGGTAGAAGCGAAGGTTGGCGAGGGCGGCAAGCATACCGGCGGATCTGGGCAACCGGCGGATCTGGGCAACGACGGCGGCGGGTCTGGGCAACGACGGCGGCGGGTCTGAGCAATGACGGCGAATCTGGGCGGTACCATCGTGGCGGCAACGAGGACGGGTTTGGGCGGCATCAATGGTGGATTTGGGCGGCGATTCTACAAGAACGCCAACAATGGAGGTTGAGGAAGAATCGGATTTGGATTGAGCGAGTTAAGATCTGAGGCATGAAACGACTGCAAAAACCCTAACTGACTTTTATAAGCTTTATATTTTACGTTTACAATTATACCCTTTAATTAATTTATTTTAGATTTAAAATTTTAGGCCATAAATAGAGGGGCCTAGTTAGTACGTGAAAAACAAAAATTACCCTATTGACTAAATTTTCTCAATTTTATTGTAGGTTTAAAATTATCATCTACATAAACTCCATCTACATGTAAAGTTGAGTTTTAGAGAACTAAATGCTCTCATTTAATATAGTCATATTAAAATATTTATTTTCTTAAACTTTATTGTAGGTTTTAAAAATTATCATCTACATAAAATAAGTAGTTTGCTTGATAAATGCTCTTATTTTTAATATTGACGTATTTATTTGGTTCAATTTTATAAGAGATTATTTATCTACATGTTAATTACAAAATTTTCCTATGAAAAAATCTTATTTAATATTGTCATATTTATCTTTTAAAATTTTGTTAAAATAAAAATATCTTTATCTACATGTAAAATAGGGCTTAGAGCACTAAATGCTATCATTCATTATAATTATATTTATTTAGTAAAATTTTATTATAAGTTTAAAAAATTATCTATGTGTAAAATAAATATTTTGCTTAACAAATGCTCTTAGTTTCAATATTGTCATATTTATTTGGTTAAATTTTATGAGATATTCAAAGTTATGGTAACATAATATTTTTTTACACTTTATATACATGTAAAATAGAGTTTTT
>BSUD01000007.1:7225321-7301277 GCA_033239045.1 Fagopyrum esculentum | reverse complement strand
AAAATAAGATTTTTTTTCCCTAGCAATGTAAAATAGGGTTTTAAAAAACTAAATGCTCTCATTCAATAGAATAATATTTATTTAGTAAAATTTTATTATAAGTTTAAAAAAATTATCTACATGTAAAATAAGTATTTTTCTTAACAAATGCTCTTATTTTTTTATATTGTCATATTTATTTAGTTAATTTTATGAAAGACTAAAAGTTATGGTAACATAACATATCTACATGTAAAATAAGATTATTTTTTTTCTAGCAAAAAAAATTTATATAATTAAGTTTTAGAAACTTTCAAATGAAAAATAAATTATTGTAAACCAAATTATAGAGATTACAATATAAATATTAATAAGTTTAAAAATAAATAATTTAAAGTAACTCATATTTATAATAATTTAATAATAATAATATAAGTAATGAATTTATAATAATCACAAAATAAAAGAACATTGGATATAAAATGAAACAAAATAATATTAGTAGTCCCGTGCGTAGCACGGGCATGATTTTCTAGTGCATACTAAAGAAGGTAATGATGAGTTACTTATAGGTTGTGTGGTGCACTCCCTTGATGTGGCATTCTTTGTGAGTATAATATCTGAGTCATCAGACCCAAGAATGTAGACAAAAGTATGATAAAATTATAAGCTATAAAGTTCAATTTGTTTAGATATCAAATCATTAAGAGTAAACCAAGCTTCAAAAGAGCAGGACTATTGTCCTGCATGATGCATTATTTTGAGTTGATGAAATCTTACTATGAATATGGAATAGAAATGAATTGAACCTTTCTTAGTTATAGATGTTCACTTGTTGCAGCCATATTTCCAGATGATATTATATATATACATGTGTAGACATGCTCACATTCATTACATATGATCTTAGGGGACTTCTTAGATTAATCATTATAATTCTTCTAGAAACATGTTTAGAATTTGACTATTGCAGTTCTTGAGCAATAACTCATGGATATGCATACCTTTTCTTTGAATTGTTTTAATACAATATACCACTTTGCCAAGAACTTTATGCAGTTGGTGTTCTCTGCTGACAAAAGTGGTCGTACTCTAAAGTATGAACCGTCAACAAACAAGGTCATAGTGCTTTTCAAGAACATCCAATTCCCTAATGGTGTTACATTAAGCAAGGACCGATCATCACACATCTACACCGAATCATGTATTGGAAGGTAAATTTTGACGCGTTTTTGCATTGATATGTTTGATATCTACTTGCTGCTTTGCTTCAAGTCATACAAAGAAACTAATTTGGAAAATGTTAGCCAAGATTACTTAAGTGATATATTTTGGAAACCATTTCATGATTCCTTTTATGTTTTGGCCGTTGAAAAGGAGCACAACTAGGATCACAGGAGTATGACAGTTCGACAATGGTAAGGAAACTCTTAATTCCACTATTCAGAAGCCCCCAAATCTGAATTAATAAACCAATCCCTCTGGTCAATGATAGGAAGTGTCGGACCGTCATCATCACCCGGTCCTTCAATGAGGAAGACAGGGCAGCATCAGCGTTGGATATCATCGAATGAGGTTAGCTTGGGTGCTTATGTCTTGATACTCAGCTAATTGAATCCCATTTGGTCATAGGATTGAGATTAGGGGCACGATAATATGTGCAGTAAATTGAGTGCCACTGAACATATTTTTGGAATATGAATGTCCTCCTTTGCAGCTTACAGGTCTTTGCCTTCCACAGCTCAAAAGTACAACTGTAAGGTTCCTAAACTGCTTCTCTGCTCTGCAGTTTGCGTCTCAACCTACTCAGAAGTATGATCCTAAATTCAATACGCCCTCTACATCTCCCATGATATGCCTATTCTCTCTGAATCCGGATGCCCTTTTCTGCAGTTTACAGAGCTTCAGCTTCCACGAGTCGGTAATACAAGTTTATGCTTTCTCAACTGCTTCTTTTCTCTCTGCATTCCGTTTCAAACTACTCAGAAATAGGATCCAAATGTGTATATCTCCTCTAAATCTTTTATTTTCAAATAACTGCTAAAGTTGATTACCCATTAGTTCTTCCAAATAAAAAAAAAAGAAGCTAATTTTGTGCACATGTACATCGATGCTTGCACGCAGGCAACTAGTTTATATAAATTGTAAACTTTGAATAGAAAAAATTATAAAACTTTTCATTCGTGCAAATTTTCAAATTGTCAGATAGAAGAATTAGGGAGTTGATTTACAATTGCAAAACCCTGATCAAATGATAATCTAAGAATGATACGTAGTTACACATAGAATTTGTATATTCATGCTACCCATTATGTAAATCAAGAAACCCTAGCTAGGAGGATCGAAAGTTACATGCACCTGCTTATCATCAAGATTAGAAATCCTTATATCATTGATGCTTTTTCTCTTCTTTCTAGTTGTGTTCTTGGGCTCTTTTAAGGGGTGAAGGAAGTAGTTTCGAGCATGAGCCGAGACTTGAAGCGGCGTTCGTGTTGTCACAAACTGTTCCGATATCCTCTTCCAATCGTAATCGTTCTTGCATACTTTGAGTCCCATCAAAAATTGCCTGAAAATTCATACAAAAACATAAAAAAAAACGCTTTAGATCTGAATCCATTACATGGACAGCAAACAAAACAATGATTACTAATTTAATAGTACTTACTTGTGCTCTTCTTTCGACCAATGTATACTCGGCTTTCTCTTCGACGATTTATGCTTGCTCGGCGGTGGTGCCGGTTTGTCCCGCGATTGAGTGGCCGGCAAGGCATCAATCCATCCAAACTCCGATGAGGTCGCCACAGCAGGTGGCGTAATTGGTCTATCATAGACCAGATCCGGTAACTGATTCGAATCAGTACATTGCGTGGCGACCAAGGTATCAATCCATCCAAACTCCGATGAGGTCGCCGCAGCAGGCGGCGTAATTGGTCTACCATACTCTCCTACTACCGGCGAATCTGGTAGCTGTTCAACGTTATCGGTGACAAGAGCAAGATACGACGGTAACTGACGGTTAGGCTTATCCCACGTGCCTGAATCAGTCCATCGCCGTTCCCAATCTTCTAAAAGCATGGCATCAATCCAATCAAGTTCCGACGAGGAACTATTCGGAAGATCAGACATTTTTGCCGGCGCTGTGAACTCCTGAACAAAGATCGCAAAGATCGCCGCTTGATGAACTTTTGAAAAAACCTACTTCAATCTGCTTCAATCTGCTTCAATCTGCTCTCTCTTCGATCTATAATTCTTTATATAGGATTGGTTTCAAAGAATATCGATCTCTGACGTATATTGTAAAGATAGATTCTAGATTGTTTTGAAACTTATATCTATTAGAAATTCAGTTGAAGTCAAACTTCCTAAAATAAATATTAGTATAAATAAGATGAATTTTGTTTTATTTTACGTACATACAAACTTTCCTTAGTGATACCTTTTCAATATCTTTTAGATTCTTCTATCGATAGCGAATATTTTTGAGATTTTCTTTAGTAATTTTTTTTTGCTTCGGTATTTTATTTTTCATTCGAACCAATTTTCTTTAAAACTTTTTTTTATATAAATTCTAGGGGTTAGATTAAGACCGTGTTCGGTACGTAGAGTTTTTCCTAAATTTTTTTGTAAAACTTTGAGAAAAAAAAAAATTAAAATTTAGTGTTAGGTTGATGTAGAATATTTGAAAATTTGGATTTTTGTTAGATTATTGTGAAGTTTGTTTCAGTATATTTTTAAAAGAGTAATGTTATTTGAGTAATGTTATTTGCAGGGGGATAAAAAGCCCAACCTGGCGGTAGAGGCGCAACCCGAGTGCGCGAGGCCCGGCATAGAGAAGAGGTCCAACTGTGCGCGACACCCGCATGAGCCCCAAACCCTACTTTAAGGGGCGCAACACATCACAATTGCCTTCTTCGCCTTTTCCACGAACTGCGCAGAGATGTCAGTGTGTGCATTGCCTTCTTCCCTTTGCGACGACCTGCACAGAGATGCCGGTGGGTAGGTGTTTGAGGATGACTTCAAATTCTCACTTGTTGCTGCGGTGGTAGCTGTTAGGGCTTGTCCGCCCAGAAGGTTTTGAAAGTTGTCATTACCCATTGTTTCATTAATTGGTCAATGGAGAGCTCCAAATAGCAGTTCGGGGCCCCATTAGGGGCAAGAAACCTGAGCAGAAGAACAACCTTAGATTAGTCATGAATGAAATTTTTTTATATAGGAAACGATGTGGTAAACCCACAAAAACTAACTCAATTACAAAGAAAATAGTATCCAATCAATCATACTTGGAAGCGCAAGTGCGTAATGGGGGAGGGGAGTATACAACTTGAAAATCTTGAATAAATTATTTAAATAATTTTGATATTTTAAAGAAAAATTGGGTAATTTAGAGAAAAAAAATCATTAATTTCATCATCTACCATAACCATGGCAGTGGACAATCAATTTGTCAAAATGGGATATCACTATTAGTAATTAGTGTCGTGTATTATCCACAACCAATTCCTTAATGACATAATGAAAACAAACCCTCTCCTAAAACAAAGTGAATATGAACAACAAAATTTGCAGAGTAAGATATAGTAGCACAAGTGAATAGCAGAAAGATTGAAGCACAAGTTCTAGTCATCGGGACTTGACCGGAATAACCATTAAACCACATTGGGTCTTCTTTAGAACAAATTTGGCACCCAAAGTGAAGCATTGTAAAGTAGTCAAATTTAGGTTACAGTTGTGCACATATACTCTCATTCACAAATTTTAGACCCTTAGTTCTAAAAACCTAAATAGCCGTCCTAATGACTGAGGTCCAGACAATTGAGCAATGCAAATTACAAAGTACAAATTTAATGAAGACACAGATCATCCCCAAAGGAGTTGATCCTCTTTGGCACATCCCTGTTGTAATTTTGTTACAACATCAAAATATTAGAAAGATAGCAATGAAAGCATATCGGAATCCCACAAAAAATTCTGGAGCAAAAATGCTAATTGTGATATATTTCCTTAAGATGAAATCAGAATTACCCTAAAGAAATGGGCACAAGGGAAATCAGAATTACCCTAAAGAAAGGGGCATCGCCCAAGCATCCCAGAAGTGTAAGACAAGAGAAAGCCTTCTCCTATAAGCTTGTCCAAGTCAGCCATGGATTTGTAATCATTGCTCCCACCGGCCATTTTTACGAAACCCACGCTACAGAGAATAGAGATGGAGAAGTAGAACAATGCAGGAGGAACTATCTTAGCTGCTAAGCATAAAAAGCAATTGGCACAAGCACAAATGATGTAGCATATCTGCAGGTTTCCATGTTACATTGAATTAGACGACACAATCGAATTAGATGACACAAACGACTTAGACGACACAATCATGGTGAAGTATCATACTAATTTGATTGAGCAAGAAGAAAGAACCTGGAAAGTGAAGAGAAAAACCTGCACATTTCTCGCACTTTGTAATGTGACTTATTCTTAACTCATGGTACCTCTCATGAAATCCAACAAATAAAAACCAAGGAAATTTATAAAAAGACTGATAAAAACAAATTGAAAACAAAATAAGAGCTCGAGACTGTATTTTAGGATATAATTCTTCCCATACTGAAGGACATACCATAAACAATTACAACAAGATAACAATGATGATAATAGGCAATTGGATAAATTAATGAACAAAATAATCAAATGGAGGAAACCTCAACCAGAAGAAGGGGAGAAGACAATCCAGAAAGTAAGAAAAGAGAGAAATTGGTTCGGCGTCTAGGGCCGTCCGGGCTTCTAGTTCGAGGTTACTGTGCATCCTTAGGGATGAGATCAATTTGATATGCATTCTCATTCTTTTTCTTCTATATATATATATATATATATATATATATATATATCCTTCTTCCTCCTATTTTATGTCTTCTGATTTGCCATGATGACAGACCAAATTTTCTTGCACATAAGACCACCCAACCACATCACCATAGTTCAACCCCATGAGAGAAGATGAAACGATCAAACCATATAATTCTTATTGTGCCAGTTTGATGACAACATTTTACCTGTTCCATTTGACCAGAGCCGAGAATAACTATTGGTTCACTCAAAGTTCATCTTGGGAGCACTCCTATGCATGATCATCACCTGTTATATACGACACATGACAATTGCACTAATATCAGAGAAGTTCAATAGACATTATACAATTTTCTAATCAATCAATTATGCAACTTTCCTTCCAGGCTTATTGAGTGCTGGTGATAGTGTCATTGACAACAGAACTACAATTATGAGGAGTTATTAAGCTACATACCGAGCATGGTCCAAGTGTTTCTGGATCAGAAAAATATACATAGAATAAAGATGAGACAAGGAAATCCATAATTTGATGGTATTGAACTGTTCATGATACATGATTTTAAAGTGATAATTGAACGAAAGCAAAGGGAGACAAGAGGCTGTAAATCCAGAAACTATCAATCAACCATTACAATGACAACTAATTTAAAATTAAAAAAAATAAAGGTGTAGAAATGATACCTTGTTGCAAGCGGGAACCGGATTGTGAAACAACTACATCCTCACTGATTAGGAAAACACTCATATCTATATCGATTAGGAAAACACTCATATCCATATCATTCCGAATCCGGTCATTTTCTTTTTCAACATTTCGTCAAACAAGCGATGTGCGTCTCCTCAAAACCAAACAACCTCGGCATTATCTGACAATGTTGAGATAGTAGAAGATTAGAACGAGAAGGGCTTAAAATAAATGCAATAACCTGTGACTTTAATATCATCCAAAAATTCCCTATAATCAAAACCCCAAACGGCATCCAAAACCCCAACACCATTTGAGGAATTCTGCAGATTAATAAAAAAAAGTGAAGCGTAGAAGATGAATTGGAGGGAAAGAAAGAAACCTGCTTACCTGCGTGACACCCTGACTCGGATAGCATTGCCGGAATAAAGAAGAGAGGACTGGGGAGTAAGAGCCGCAAGTTCGTTATCGCTGGGGTCGAAAAATCCGCAATCGGTGGAGTCCCATAAAAACTAACCTGCAAGAAGGAAAAAACGACTTTGAAGGGGCTTCTCTGGAGAAGTTAAAAACTGAGTGAGAACGCACCTGTAAATCAATCCGCAATCGGTGTCTTGGACTGGAACACACAAAATTTGAACGAATAAGGAGAATACGCACCAGGAAATCGAAGCTCCATGGCGGGGCGTTGCTCTTTCACTACAGTACGCCACAAAACGAAGAAGGAGAAGACACCATTAACCTCTAGTTAGGTCTCTTCGTTTGAAAACCAAATTGGGTAATTTCATGGGAAACTAAGTAGGAGAATCAGGGAGGAAAGTCAGAGAGATAAACCTTTTGAGCCCGCTGTCAGATCTAGCATCAATTAACCTGAGCTGAAGCTCGAAAATGAAGGGAGATGGATTTGGATTTTGGATGGCGTGGAGAGGAAGATGGAAGGAGAGGGAGGAAGGTGTATGTTCATAGGAAGAAGAAAGAGAGTTGGTGAATGCTCATAGTAAGAAGAAAGAGAGACGGTGATACGTGTAATAACAACTGATTAAACGCGTGTAATGAGAGACCTGAGATTAATTAAAGCTTGCAAAAAGGAAATTTAAATTTTAAGATACGTCAATTGTGCGCCTCTTGAGGTGCACAGGGACAAGGACATGCACATGCCTACTCCGAATGCGCCCCGACGAGTCACGCATGCGGAGTGCGCATTGGTGACGTATTTTACCGTCCAAATAGTAAGCCTGTTTTTAAAATTAAAGGAAGTAGCTTTTAGTAACGTTGATATGCCTTTAATGTCATACTTTGCACATTCAGCACGGGTTAAGGGTGAGAAAGTCTCCCTCGCTTGGGAGTCCTGAGCGGGGTCACGCCGATCAGTGTCAGAGGGTCGAGGGGGACAAAGTACCCTCTCACGTAGGGTTGTATTATGAGGCAAGTTACTTGGGCTTTGTTCGAGCTCGTTCATTTTTTAAATGAGCCGAATATGAACACAATTTAAAGCAATTTAGGATCAACTTGTTTATAAACGATTCGAACTTGAGCATATCACTGCTCGGCTCATTCGGGTAAAGCTCGGCTCGTTCGGCTAAAATTACACTACAAGAGCATTATTTTAGCCGAGCTACTCCGGATCAGATCGTCAAAAGTTTGGCTTGAGCTCGTTCACTTTCTAAACGAGCCGAATATGAACACATTTTAATGCTCATATAAAGTTTAGGCTCAGCTCGGGTTCGTCTCGTTTATAAACGAGCCGAACTTCAGCATGTCAATGCTCGGCTCATATTACACATCTACCCTCGTCCGGAGGTCCGGGGCGGAGACGTCTCTAGCACAAACGGTATGGTATCCGCGTACGTAGTTTGGGACACTTGTCATCTCTTTGAACATTTTTTTGTTTGTCACAATCTTATACTTGGCGACCAAGTATATATTATTTAGGTTCGTTATCTATATATTGTAGCGTTTCCTTTACTTCTAACTAGTGTATTACCCGCACCTTGTGCGGGTTGAGTTCTAATAAATACATTAATGCTTTGAAATTCATAAGTATACATTTGTAAGATAAAAATTCGAAGAACGAAATTATAATTGTTAATATTATTTTTAATTCTCTTTTATTTTTTTTCTCTTATAATTAATTATATATTAAATAATATTTAATATAATTAGATCACGTACCTTTACTTAATTTATAATTTATAATATAATTTATTTAATGATTATATATTAGTTTTGAATAAAAATAAACATGTTTAGAATTTGATTAGAAGATTTACAGGATTTCTAAAAAATAGAAGATTTAAAATATTAATTATAGATTCAGAGATTTTTTTTATTTTTTTATCGAAAATAGCCAAAATAATAACTTTTTAAAAGCATTTTTGGAGGTGCGTGAATTGTGGCGTTGGCACGTGCAAAGAAGGTCTCTCCTTTAATACATATAAGATTATCTACTCATATGTAATCCGAAACTCTTTAATAAAATTTGTCAAAGTGGGTGTAACCATTATTGGATAAACCACTATAAATACGTGCTTTCTTTCGTTCATGTTCGTTGAATTATGTTTTTCTCATAATTTTGCATTTCGCACAACAAGTAGATTATTGATTAGCTTCAATTATATTCTTTCAATATATCCCTATAACCTTAATCAATTTTATTGTTTATTATTTAGGTTTGTTCCTTTTTAGTAAATTTATTATAAAAATATACGTACAAATATACTTCTACCAAACATTTATTAGATTTTTATAAAAATATACCTACGCACGGGCATGATTTTCATATATTTGAAACTTTTTATATTTTTGTTGCATTCTGTGTCAAATGTTCTTTTATTTTGTAAATTTTTTTATTATCATCATTAATTAATTATATTTGTTATTATTAAGTTATTATAATATTAATTACTTTGAGTTATTTATTTTAAACTTTTATAATATTCATATTTTAATATCTATAATTTATTTTCCACTTGTTTATTTAATATTTGAAAGTTTCTAAATCTTACTATTATATAAATTTTTTGTAAGAAAAAATTCTTATTTTACGTGTAGATAAGTATTATGTTACCGTAACTTTAAACTCGCTAAAATTTAACCAAATAAATATGATAATATTAAAAATAAGGGCATTCATTATGCAAAATACTTATTTTACATGTAACCATATAATAATTTTTTACTAAATAAATATGTTTATATTGAATGATAGCATTTAGTGTTTTAAAACCCTATTTTACATATAAACTAGGTCGAGGTAAAAAAACGTGGATTCACACGTGGATATGGGTTATTTGAATACAAGTAAGGCTCTACTAGCATATGAATTACAAAACGTGGATCCACGTGTGGATATGAGTTCTACAACTATTTGACATAAAGGAATCTATCAAGACGCAATTCAACTCACAAAATAAAAAGAAATAGTGTTAGAGACGGGTCTTCAAACAATGAACGTTAATATTAATGGATGACTGAGATCGCTTGCTCTTTCCCAAAATAGGTTCCGATAGATTTGAAGGGTTTGAAGAAGCAACAAAGGGCACACAAATATTTGTACTCCAACCAAATGCACTACACAACAAAAAACACATTTACATCCAAAGAGCAACTTAAGATAATTGCTTATGAACTAATTATGTACACTGAAATAATAGACAACTCAATTCAATGATGAACGTATGTAGACTGAAATAATAGGTGCGTAAATATTCAATGCAATCACTAGGGGTAAGCTTTTCCGAATATCCGATCTGATAATTCTATAAAAGTCCGATCCGAAAGTACCCGGATATCCAACATTTCTATCCGGATCAGATATCCAATCAGAAATCCGATATGATCCAAAAATTTATTAATAGATTAATCGGATATATCCGATCCGACTTTTTTCTCAAAATACGATTCGTATCTAATCTGATGATCTGAAAAAGACTACCGGATCGGAATCGGATCACCAACTACCGGATATTTTTGGATTTGGAATTTTTTGGATCGGATATTCGGATTCACGTTAGGCAGATCGGATTTTTTTGCTCGCCCCTATAAATTAGAGGTGTTCAAAAAAAATTCGATCCTCCAATAATCCGACGATCCGACACCGCAATATCCGACATTGAATCGATCCGGCAAAAATATATCCGTATCCGCTCCGATCCGTCATAATTATTCGGAATTGCGGATCAGATACGAATTGTGTTTTCATCATACCGGATATCCGATATCCGATATGTAGAATATTTATCATATTATTATACTTCAGGTACAATGGATGAGTTGGTGCAAAGAAAAGTAAAACTTTTTAATCTTCATTAAGGTCTTTAAGCTCGAAGCTTCCCAAACCCAAATTTTTTTTATTTTTTTAATTAAACAAGAAACCCTAAATCTGAGAGTATATGTATCGCCTCTCTCTCATATCCATTTTCAATTCTCATTTTCGCTCTTTCACAATCTCATCCGCCTCTCGAAGACTCTGAACACTCACTCCTTTCTTCTCCTTCTCCATCACAAGTAAGTGGCGGGTTGGTGTCGCCAGCCATACAACCCTTACTCGATTTCTTACTTCTCTCTTTTCTATATTTTGTTGATTTTCCCCTCCACTCTTGCAAATGACCACGGAATGGACATGAGTGATTGGGTATTGCTCTTCTTTGTTGTTTATATTGTTTTCCTGCTTCTCTCTCGCTCATAAGACCACGGATTGGAGCCACAACCTCACAGGTGAATTTCTCTATAAACCCTAAATCGATTTCCTGCTTATCTCTTCTCCATCTGTTGTTGATTTTTTCCCTCAACTCATATAGATTGCAGAAGACAACGGACTAGACATGAGTGCTCTTCTATCTTGCTCATTTTGTTTTCTTGCGCCTCTTGCTCAGAAGACCATGTAATGGAGTCACAATCTCAAATATTTGGTGTGTTTTGCATCTTTTTTTGTAACAACCATGCCTAGATGAAGACCCCACGATCGCGTCTCGCCATGGCCGCAATCGCGTTGCCGCGGTCGCGGTGAGGATGACCCGCGATCGTGGGTTAACATGGTAGGCGACCGACTTTTTAGCCAACCACCTTTCCTTTTCTTCCTTCTTAAGCTTCTTATTTCCTTCATCTGAGGGTTTGGAAACCTATCACATACTGATAGTTTATGTAAATATTGTAAATATTGGGTACCCTTTTGTAATTATGTAAACCTCGTTTATTATTAATATGAGCCGTCTGATGACGGAAACCCTAAGGGGAATTCATCCACATTCTCACATGGTATCAGTCTTCTCGTTCCTCTCAAACAAAATCTTCCGCTCTCTCTAACCCTAAGGTCGTCCTCCTCGACGCCGCGTTTCCCCTTCACCCTCTTCCTCGATGGCCGCAGAACGGAAACCTTCCTTTCATTCTGCCCTCGGAATATCCAACATCAAGAACAATATTTCTCTCGTCCTTGACCATGACACTCCGTATGCGTCTTGGGTCACCTTATTTCGCGTTACTGCAAAAGCACACAACGTTCTCGATCATATCGATGCAAAGGTTCCCAAGCCAACGGATATTGATGATTCACTATGGCAACAAGTCGACGCTGCGGTTCTACAATGGATTTATAGCACCGTCTCACGGGATATTCTTCTCCAAATACTTGACTCTGACGATACTGCGCTTCAGGCATGGAATCGCGTCAAAGACATTTTTCAAGACAACAAGAACACTCGTGCCGTCTATCTCGAACATGAGTTCTCAAATTGTAAGTTATCTGGCTTCGCTTCCATCAACGCATATTGTCTTCAACTCAAGTCCTTGGCTGATCAACTCAAAGGAGTTGGTTCACCCGTTCCTGACACCCGCCTCGTTCTTCAATTAATTTCGGGATTACCTTCTGAGTACAATGCTGCGGCCAGTTTCATTCAACAATCTGATCCGCTTCCTAGTTTCACGAAGGCTCGATCTCAATTACTCCTTGAAGAAACTCGTATGGCGTCTCAATCCGGCTCTGACTCATCTGCCACAGCCTTAGCGGTCGATGCTCGCTCCGCCTCTTCCGGCTCTTCTCAGTCTCGCTCCGGCACCCAGTCTGCACCAACGGACCAATCGACTAGCCGGCGTGGTCGAAATCGGAAGGGCCGCCAACGCCAGTCTGGTGGCACCAGCAGCTCCCCTGGCGGCGGAAACCCTCAGCAGCCGTTCCGATTCACCTGGCGTCCGCAAGGATGGTACCCTCTGCAACAGTCCACTTCTGGCGGCCCACTTCCTTGGCAGCCGGCCCAATTCCAGACAGGCCCATCTGCTCCTTGCCCTTATCCTCAGCAACAGCAGGCCTTTTCCCTTGGACTGCTTGGACCCGGCCCAGTTCCGCCTCAGCAACAGGCCCATTATGCTGCTTCCTCACAGCCCACCGATTTGGATCAATCTTTTGCTACCATGACATTGAATCCCGCGGATAATTTTTGGTACATGGACACGGGCGCGACATCACATATGACGAATAATTCAGGTTCACTCTCGTCTTTTTCACATAATGGTTCATTAAATTCGATAATTGTTGGGAATGGTATGCGTGTTCCTTCTACAGGTATTGGAGATACTACTATCCCCACCACCACATCCCCACTTTACCTATCCAATGTCCTAATTGCTCCAAAAATTGTCAAAAATTTAGTGTCTGTTAGACGTTTCACATCCGATAATAATGCATCAGTGGAATTTGACCCTTTTGGCTTTTCTGTGAAGGATCTACACACGGGGATCACGCGTCTGAGATGTAATAGTTCCGGGGAACTTTATCCTATCACTCGTCCTCCCATCCGTCCTCACCACGCACTTTCCGCTGAGTCGTCTAGCTTTTGGCATGCCCGTCTTGGTCATCCCGGAGCTCCAGTTCTAGATTACCTTAGACGTTCGTCTTTCATTAAGTGTAATAAGTCCAACGTGACTTCTCTTTGTCATGCTTGTCAATTAGGAAAACACCATAGGTTAGCTTTTGATCGCTCTATAACTCGTTCGGTTGCACCGTTCGACATTATTCATAGTGATCTTTGGACTTCTCCTATCCCAAGTCGGGAAGGTTTTAAATACTACTTGCTTTTTCTTGATGATTTTTCTCATTTCTTATGGATTTATCCTCTCAAGTTCAAGTCTCAAGTGTTCGATCTGTTTGTTCAATTTCACCGGTTTGTTCAAACTCAATTCAACCTCCCTATCAAAAGCTTCCAATGTGACATGGGTGGTGAATTTAACAACACAAAATTTCACAAATTCTTCGTTGATCATGGCATTGTCTTCCGTTTCTCTTGTCCTCACACATCACCTCAAAATGGTAAAGCCGAACGAATCATTCGAACGATCAATAACATGATGCGTTCGCTTTTATTCCACGCTTCCATTCCAATTTCCTATTGGCCTCATGCCGTGGAAATTTCTTGCTATCTCCTCAATATTCTTCCCTCCTCATCTATTCACAATAACTCTCCTACTAGGGTGTTATACCATGCTACACCTTCTCTAGCTCACCTCCGGATTTTTGGTTGCCTTTGTTATCCTAATCAAAGCGCCACCATTTCCCACAAACTTCAACATCGTTCCCGTCCTTGCGTGTTTCTTGGATACCCCAATCATCATCGGGGATTTAAATGTTTAGACTTGGCCACAAAACAAATTATTATTTCTCGTCATGTGACTTTTGATGAGTCGGTTTTTCCGTTTTCTAAACCTTCCCATGGTTCCCCGGATTATATTACATCATCAAATTCCGACGATGAAACCTCCCATTTTTTCATACGTGCATTAAATACCCCAGCCCCCTCCCCTGTTGGCCCACGACATCCGGCCTCACCAGACCTGCCGGCCCACCTGTCCCGGCCCACCTTGCAGCCTTCTTCTGCTCCCTCTGTCCCCTACACTGATGCGGACCCCACCCTTTCCCTTTCTCCATCCGGGCCCCATGCTGCCGGCCCAGTTACCTCAGCTGGCCCACCGATTTCCACCAGCCCAGCCGAGCTTCCTGCTCCGGCCCAACCTGCAGCTGCTCCACCGTCTTCTTCCAGCCCAGCCGAGCTCCCTGATCTAGCCCAACCAACTGCCCCCATCCCACACTCCAGTGTTGCGCCTGCCAGCTCCACTACCTCCTCCATAAATATCGCCAACCGCCCTCAAACCAGGAGCCAATCCGGAATTGTCAAACCCAAACCCATTTTTGACCTATCCGTTAGCACCACGCAAATTTCCCCACTACCCAAATCCCACAATGTAGCTCTTCAAGACCCGTATTGGACCGCTGCCATGCTCGATGAATATCGAGCCCTTATGCGAAATAAGACTTGGGCCCTGGTTCCTCGTCCTTTTGATGCTAACATTGTGCGATGCATGTGGATTTTTAAGCACAAATACAGGTCAGATGGCTCCCTTGAGCGGTATAAAGCCCGATTAGTTGCTAATGGTTGCTCTCAGCAGGTTGGCATTGACTGTGATGAGACTTTCAGCCCTGTGGTTAAACCAGCCACCATCCGTATGGTTCTCAGCATTGCAGTATCCCGCTCTTGGTCGATTCACCAGCTGGATGTTCAGATCGCGTTCCTTCACGGCCATCTAAACGAAACAGTGTATATGTTTCAACCACCAGGTTTCCGCGACCCTTCCAAACCCAATCATGTTTGTCTGTTACAGAAGTCTCTCTATGGTCTGAAGCAAGCTCCCCGGGCATGGTTCCAACGTTTTGCAGGCTTCCTTCATCGCATCGGATTTATTAGCAGTAAGAGTGACTCTTCCCTTTTTATTTATCATCAAGGATCTGACACTGCCTATCTGCTTTTATATGTCGATGACATTGTCCTTACGGCTTCTTCCGACGCCCTGCGCAAGCATCTGATCAAGCTTCTGAGTAAGGAATTTGCCCTGAAAGACTTAGGCCCCTTATCCTATTTCTTGGGCATTTCTGTTCGTCGGACATCCTCTGGATTATTCCTGTCCCAAGACAAATATGCTCGCGAAATTGTTGAACGAGCAAAGATGTCTAACTGCAAGCCCTCTGCTACCCCAGCTGAAACGTCTGTCAAGTTAAGTGCGTCATCCAGCCCTGCTATTAGTGATCCGACACTTTACCGTAGTCTTGTTGGGGCACTACAATACCTCACCTTCACACGGCCAGACATCAGTTTTGCAGTACAGCAGGTGTGCCTTTTTATGCATGACCCCAGGGAAGCTCATTTTGCTGCTCTCAAGCGCATCATTCGATACATCTCTGGGACATCGTCTTTAGGCATCACCATCTCCTCTTCTCCAAAATCTGACCTTATTGCCTATACAGATGCTGATTGGGCGGGCTGTCCCGATACACGCCGCTCCACCTCAGGTTACTGTGTTTTCTTCAATGACACTCTAATCTCGTGGTCTGCCAAAAGGCAATCTGTCGTCTCTAGATCCAGTGCAGAGGCTGAATATAGAGGAGTTGCCAATGTTGTGTCAGAATGTTCCTGGTTGCGGAATCTCTTGCTTGAGTTACATTGTCCACTTGCCAAGGCTTCCATTGTATACACAGACAACATATCTGCTACTTATCTCGCCAGCAACCCTGTTCAACATCAACGGACCAAGCACATTGAAATCGACATTCACTTCGTTCGCGACAAGGTTGCCCGTGGTCACGTTAGAGTTCTCCACGTACCTTCGGCATTTCAGTATGCAGACATTTTTACTAAGGGTCTTCCTCGACAATTATTTTTAGACTTTAGATCCAGTCTCACTGTGCAACCTCCTCCAGTTTCGACTGCGGGGGTATGATAGTTTATGTAAATATTGTAAATATTGGGTACCCTTTTGTAATTATGTAAACCTCGTTTATTATTAATATGAGCCGTCTGATGACGGAAACCCTAAGGGGAATTCATCCACATTCTCACACATACTTCCTTTCTTCTTCTCTCTCTCGTTCGCCTTGCTTCTCTTTCTTTCTATTCTTCTCCTCCTTGATTTCTTCTTTGGATCTTCTGCCAATGGAAGATTGATGATATTGATGATATGGATGATGAAGATGGTGATTTTTTGAGCTAAGACAAGTGTTACATATAGTGATTATTACCTTTATTGATGCAAAAGAGTGGTAAGCCACTTCCTCTTTTCTCTTCCCTTGATTATTCTTCTTTTATTCCTTGTTTTGGAATCTAACAAGTGTGATCTTGTTGTTTGGTGTTTTGGACGTGTTGTGTATATGTATGGAAGAAGGGCAGGTTTTTCCTTGGAGTATTTTGAGTGGATCGTTTGAGAGATATGTCGATGAGCACGTAGAGTTGTGCTCTGTTGAAGAAACCGCACCCGCACCTTGCTTGTACTACACCCGCGCCTTCAGGTGTGTCGCCGCACTCACTCCTGCGTTGAGCCGTAGTCGCGGTGTCGGAGCCTAGTCACCGCGCCCATGCATCTCCTTGCCCGCGCCTTCTTCAGAATTTACCAAGTCCTTGGTAAGTTTATCCTTCCTTCTTGATCTTGTTTAGAGGCATGCTAGGTTAGTTGTACGCAGATAATGGTATATGGTGGTTGAATGCCATGAGAGGCTTTGAGATTTTTGATGAGATATTGAGGATATTATTACGGTTGTTGTGTATGATCTTATGAGGATCGTTGAGGCTAGAAGTAGAGTCTTCTAGCATGTGTTCCAATGATTGATATATATGCCTTGTTTATTAGACGGTGTTCATTTCTACGTGAATTTGAGAGGTTGATCGATAGTTGAGGTTACTTGGATATAGGTAAATCCGTGGGACTTACTTAGTTGCATTCCTATATTGAATGTGTGCATGAGTGGTGTTTGTTATATGCTTATAGCATGTGATAGGTTGATTATTACCGACATATACTTGTATCGGGCGGTGTCATCTTGCTTAGTTCTCTCGAGGGAGTTTAAGGTTTTCTTTGTGACTTGACCATACCTAGTATAAAGGAAGGATGCCGATCCACTCCACATGGTATACGGAGAGGTATGCCCTACTTCTTCATATGGTAAAAGAAACAAAGCCAAGATTCGTAGACTTATCACACCTATAAATGGTTTATGAGTGTAGGACTTTATAAAAGATAATAAAACGGAAAATGTGTGATAGCATGCTTGGTGTTATTGTGATTCTGATGTGTGTATGTGCTTATGCATTATCTTATACATGAATTGTTGGCTAACGATTTATATTGTGTTGTAGATGCCTTGTAGGATATATATGAGGATTGTAGAGTTATCTGGTGGAGTGATCAGCCGAGGGTTTCCGTACATATAGGATGGTTATGGGTTTTTGGATGTATGTATACATGGTGATATTGTTTTGATACTCGGTTGTGTGTTTTGTGATGACATGATTTATGACACTAGTTTAGGCATTCATTTAGATAGTTTTTTCCCCTTATTCATGCGTGAATGGACGTTAGTTCGTGACATTTATGCTAAATCGAGTCATATTGCTAGAAAAGACGTCAACATGAGCTTTTGTCGATTTTGTAGGTATTTCGGAGATCCTTTGGACATTATTGATACATTCAAGGATCAAGCCTCGTGGTGGCTCGTATCCGAAGTTCCGAAGGAGCAAACTTAGAGCAAAGAAGAACACAAGAGCCCTAGTTGGTGCATGTCTTGCAACAACTCATGACCTTATGATCCAAGGCATACTGAATTAGGGAAATCTCGGTTGGATGCTCAGGAATCTCGGCCAAGATTTTGGCATGAGATTCCTGTTCTGGCCAGCTTCGACACTTGTCACATGATTCCTTTGCTTGACCCTTCGCTTACCTTCGGTGGAGTATAACTGTGGCTTTTCAGACGGACCTTTGGAGGCTCTTTCATCTCTTTCCCATACCCTTGTGAGTGTTCTTGGGAGACATTAGATTAGGTTCAACTTAGAGTAAGATTGAGAGATCTATAGTGAGATTTGAGAGGTTTTAAAGAGAAGATTGTTAAGGTGTTGTAAGATCCGTTTGAAGGAACCATTTGCCGTGTTGTAAGACTTGTTTTGAACTGACATCCAATTAAGTTACTTTGCTTTCATTGCTCTTATCTCATTATCTTTGGATGGATTGCTTGCATGCTTGTATGATAGCTTTTGTTCTTGAAATGCATGTTGTTGGCTAAGTAGTTGTGATTTTAGGGTGATGGATAGATGGTTATGGCTTGGATGATGATATAATGGACTTGCATGTTAGTTTATGATGATTTGTGTGCCCGAACCTAGCTCATAATGAATTCTCAGCTTGTTCTTCATGATATTTCGGCCAAGATTCTCATGATCCACCCGAGATTTTGCTTTTGTTGTCCGTTTGTTGATGAATCTGTATGTTAGGATATATTGTTGAAATTCTAGTGTTTGTTGAGTTGAATCTAGCTTAGGGTGACCTAATGTTAGCAAACTAAGTGAGGAATGAAACTTACCTGGTAGTTTCCGCTCTTAAGTACAGAAGATGATGAACTCTAGGTAGTAAATGTTTCAAAAGCCTCTATTATATTGAGTGTGCTAGGATTGCTGAATAAGTCTCTATTGGATCCGTTTGTGTAAAATTCTCAACCTTTGCTTCTTGAGACTTACCCGGTAATAGGACTTTGGTGAGGGATTAGTTGAACATGAGACTTACCCGGTAATTATTCCCATAGGAGAAACACCCTTTCCCGAACAACCGCAACTTGTCCTTAGATGTTTAGAAGCTTGAGTCCAATGCCATAACCGAAAATCTTGATCTCTAGAATCTGTTTTTCTTACATTGATCATATACCTTGTGTTTATGTGTTGTTTGCTTGATAGTTTTGCATATCTTTGATTTTTGTTTGATCACCACAAAAACCAACCAAAATTTTTATAATTTTCATTTCTTTACTTCTTTCTCTATTCTTAGTTTAGATTTGCACTACTTATGATCACTTGAATGATTTAGTTTCACCTCAGTCTTTGTGTTCAACATCGGAATACTTTCCTTGCTACGAAACAACCCATACACTGTGGGTTCGCTATTTAGCTTTGATGTGCTAGTGGGCATATGCACTTGCACTTATACAAAGCATGGAACACTTATGCAAATAAAACTTCATATCTTTGTGTGACTTAAAATTGATAGAAAAAATGCTAATACATTGATAATATTGTTGATATCCAGGCTTTTAGTTGGCTTATATTTCTTATACGGTTGAAGCCAAACATTTATATATAGGGTTCTGATTAGACCTATTTTTGCACATAGGTGAAACTCACCATACTTAAAGAGTAGCACCAGGGGGTCTCATATAACAATTTCAATTTTTTTGATCGGTTTGAGAAGACATCTCGCCCAACTTTGTTTCAAGGCTGCCCAAGTCCGGGGGTTTAGATCTCATATTGGTTGTGGTGGATCGTCTGAGCAAGTATGTTCTTTTATTGGTGTGTCACATCCTTATTCTGCTTAATCAGTTGCTCAACGATAGAGACATTGTAGGCCCCCACAGAGTTCTCCGTACAATTGTATTTGACCGAGATCCACTGTTTGCGAGTGCTTTTTGGTCAAAACTATTTAAACTCAATCAGGCAAAGCTGCGAATGAGTTCCGCTTACCACCCGCAATCAGATGGCCAAGCTGAAGTGCTTTTTGGTCAGAACTATGTATTGACGTGATCTTAAGACCGTCTCAACTCCAAAATATATCCAAGGATGACAAAAAATTTACATTCTTGAACCTTGAGATTTGAATCACATTTTCACAACCACCCAAACGAAACAAGTTCAACCCATCTTTTAAACGAAACTCCATTCACCATGACGTGCATACAACCAATCAGATCACATAGATTGCCATAAAATCCCACGTGATGTTACAATTTAATTACCAATCTATTCATTTTGTTGATTGTTTAATTTTTATTAATTTTATAAGTTACAAAGATTGTGAGTAGGTCAAAAGCATATGCATATATGCCCTTCTCCGCCCTCATTATCTCTATATACTACTAAAACAGAACTCTCTTAGTCCACATGTCAACCCCTCAACCATGTCACATAAGATTTTTTGGCAAAGATTTACAATTTTGTCATATTTTAATTACAATTATGTCATTATTCAATAACAATTTTAAATCAAAATTAAAATATTTTTCTTTATAATCATGTCAATTCAACAACAACAAAAATTCCATGTCATCATGTTCAGTATCTTACGGTTATAACAATATGATTTTATTTTTGTTACCAAATCTACAACCACCTATAATAACTCAAGATCACGTCAATATATTTTTACAAATCTTCTAATCAATTAACATATTATTAAAAAGTATTTGTGATCTTTTACAAATCTTCTATAGTAAAAAAAATAAAATATATTTTTTGAAATAATCTATTCTATATACCTATACTAAAACTGACAAACAAACGACACTAATGCTTATGTGACAGCCTCATGTTTTTTTCTCGCAATATTTTTTTTACTAAATTATAATTAGGCCATAAAATCTTTTTTATTAAAACAATAAAATTTCAACCAGATTGTTTTGATTCCGGTTTTTATATTATATGCGTAAATTTGGTTGAATGTTAAATGTCCAAATTAATTTTGTATAATATAGGAAATTTGTAACTTTTTTAAGAAATCTTAGCTAACTTTTACTAGAAGTTTCGTAATTATAACTTACTCAAACATTACTTTACTAATCTTAAATATTATTTAATTTTTCATATTTGAAATTTGAATATTCCCTCAAAAACTTTTATCGTCTTACTCATTTGTAGACTTTGTAGTGCCTAAATTTTTTGGCAACAAAATTAATATGCATGGACATAAATAGGAATAATTAAGTAATATATTTATAAGTTTAAAAAGTGGCATATTGTATAAAAAATAAATTAAGTTTAAATAATGAGACACTTCTTTATTCGCAAATATTTTATCATAATGAGAATAATTGAATGCCTATTATAATGTTTCATAAATATATCATTAGTTCATACGTATACAAACTCATATCATATTATTCAAAATCTAATATATAAATATACCCGCACTAAACTAGTTTATGTATTAAATGAGCAAGTCTATTTTTTTGAAACAAAAGAATATGAGAAAGACTTTGATAATATGACTTGTTTAATCTCAAAATAAGGTTATAAATTTATTGCAAGGGTTACTAATACAAAGAAACATCATATCATACTTTTGCAAAACATAATATAATTATAAAATATGAATATATGACATAAATCACTTATTGGATACTTCTCATGTTAATAGGTAAGGAGTGAAAGTTCATAATTCATATTAATCTTTAATGATTTATATAGTGTTATTAATCTTTAATGATTTATATAGTGTTTTTCGTCAGTTCAAATTTTTTCGGACTAAATTTGAGCCTACTACACTAGGGTGGATCAATCTGGCTAAAATTTTGATACTCTCAAACTTTGATATGTGCCGGTTTATTTATTTCTCTAAACGTTCAGGTGCGGCTGTTAATCTACAGTACGGGCGTGCGGCCGAACGTACGGCCGACACGTGCCCCGAAATTTTATTTTATTTTATTTTTATTTTTATTTTTATTTATTTTTTCTCGAAACGAATGATTTTTTTTTCAGAAACGAATGAAAATTTGTTTGAACTATCATGTTATAATTTATGCACTATTCTCCTATAAACTTTGAACTATTCCCATATAATCCATGAACTATTACTTTTTAATATATTATATCAAATTATTTATAAATTAATCGTTTATATGCTATGAACTATTCAATTGTAATTCATGAACTATCATTTTATAAGTTATGCACTATCCTTTATAAATTTTGCACTTTGAACTATTTTATTATAATTCATGAACTATCCCATCATAAGTTTTGAACTATTACTTTCACTCCTTCATAAAATTTGCACTTTGAACTATTCTATCATAATTCATGAAGTATTCTATAATAATTCATGAGCTATTCTATTATAATTCATGAACTATCCCATAATAAGTTTTGAACTATTACTTTCACTCCTTTATAAATTTTGCACTATGAACTATTCTATTATAATTCATGAACTATCCTTTTATAAGTTATGAACTATTTCATAATAAGTTTTGAACTATTAATTTCACTCTATCTGAAATTTTTTTTTTCGGGACACGTGTCGGCTGTACGTTCAGCCGCACGCCCGTACCGGAATAATGTTGTAATATCCGGAATTTTTATTTCCGTTTAATTCCGAATCAAATTGGACTTTGAGCCATTGACGGTTTTCCATTCTATCTAGCAAGTCTTTCTTCACAAATTTTATCATTTTATGTAGAAGCTAATTCACATAAAATGATAAAATTATATCAAGCTATAATTCCTATAATTATTTATCATTTTATGTAGAATTTAATTCACATAAAATGATAGAATTATATCAAATCCTAATTATTATAATTATTTATCATGTAGAATTTAATTCACATAAAATGATAGAATTATATCAAACCCTAATTCTTATAATTAATCATTAACGACGACTTTAGACGAGATCATGACAAAGCTGTGACGAGGCCCAGACAAGCAGTTGACGAGATCATGACAAAGTTGTGACGAGGCCCAGACAAGCAGTTGACGAGGCCCAGACAAGCAGTTGACAAGGCCCAGACAATCAGTTGACAAGGCCAAGACAAGCCTTGACGAGGCCCAGACAAGGCCTGATCTCGAGTATGGCCGGCCAGCCCAAAACTCACCAGCTGTTACAGCCAGCCCATACTCTCTCCCTCTCTCACGGAAACCCTAATGACCCTCTCTTCCTTCTCTCGCTATCACGTACCGCGCGCTGCTCTCCTTCCTCGCCTTGCCTTCTGTAGAAGAACCGTCTCCCTCACTTTCCTCTTCGCCTTCCCTTTGGTCTTCAGCAGCGGCCTTCAACGCAGCAGCCCCACTCTTCCCGTCTTACCTTCTGCAAAGGAGTCCCTCTCTCGATCAATCTCTACACACAGCACGCCCATCCTCGTCTCTCTCACTCTCCTTCACGAAGCACCAGCGACAGGAGTCCCCAGCCTCTGCACGCAGTCCATACCAACGAACGTGCATAACCAAGACTTGCCCAGCTGCAAAGTAGAGACGACCGGCCAACTACCTCAGTGACGAGCCGCCTTCAAGCTTCTGCACATCAAGACTGTCTTCAACAGTGTAAGGACTCCTACCTCCCTTGCCACGTTTCTCTTCAATCGAACAATGTTTCTGCTTAACGGATGTTGTGGGGTCCTATGGCCTTTTTCAGCCTCGTCTGAACCTCAAACCCTCCCGGGTGTAGCAACACTCTAGCAGCCCGGTTGATAGCATCTCTAGGATTCTTCCTGCATCATTGCTGAGTAAGTTCCCCATCTGTTTCACTTGCGGTTATGTTATATAGATTGAGAGAATTAGTTAGTAGATCTTTTGATGTTGGATGATTGGTTAGGATGTGTAGCATTTGTGGTTGGTTATGAGTGTGGAGTCAAGAGGTGTGTAAGTAAAGAGTAGCTTCTGAGTTGGGCTGTCAAGAATGGTGGAACCAAGAACCTGCTGTAAACTCGTTTTTTTTCAGTTTTGGGAGAGTTAGAAACTGTCAATATTGTAGACTAATGTTAAGGAGTTATATTGAAGATCCACCGTTGAATTTTTGATAGATGGTAGATGGATATATTTAGTTTACTGTGTCCAAATTTGAGAACAAATGAACGGTCGGATTAAAAGTTATAAGGTCCCAAAGTAGCGTAGTTGAGCTGTTGCAGTTTCTCAGTTTTCTATATTGGCGAGCAGCCAACTTTGTGACCAGATTTAGGTATGCTAAACTCATTCTTTTTGGCTGAATTTTGGATATGATATAGTTGACATATTGTTGTAGAACATATTAAAATTTGAGAGGCATCCAGCGAGTGGTTTGGGATTTATGATTTTTCCAAGATTGAGTCGTAAGCAGTTTTTCTGTTGTGCTGAAATTCGGTTTTGGGAGATAGTTTTAAATAGGATTTTGATCTCCTTTGCAGCTAAATTTTGGATATATTATAGATAAGATTTTATATTAGAACATATCAAATTTGGGATAAATCCAGCGAGTAGTTTAGGAGTTATGATTTTTCAAAGTTAAGACAGTGTGTTGTTCGTTAGGTGTTGTAACCAACTTTAGAATTTTTTTGTAGAAGTGATGCTTTAACAGTTTTAAGAAATTCTTTCTCCTACGAGTAGATAGGATATCATAGATGACCTAGGGAATTATTTCGGAATTTTTATAAGATTATTCGAATTTTATATTTGAAACTGTAATTGGACTTTAGTGACTTTTCGGGAAATAGAAAATGAGTAGTTTTTCTAGTTGTTACCTAAAATCATCCTAGATAGTAGAATATGGTTAGTTAGCCTCAAATTATAATTTAAGTACATATTCCGAGTTTTTAGAAGTTTTGGGACCAGGGGTAAAATGGTCATTTACCTGTATAAGGGTATTTTGGTAATCTCTTGTTGATCGATTTTTTTATATCTTAGAAGTTGGAGACTTCTAAGAAAAGTGGGATACATTATTGATTCCCTTGTCTTGTATAACAGGCAATTGAGTTCCTACGGTTACATACCGAGTTGAGACTAAAAGAGTTGCGACTTGACTCAGGTAAGTCCTTTGGGCTTACTTAGCTGACTTCTAGATATGAGTGTGGATAATGATGGTGGTATGTGAATGATATGTTTATAGTTATGTTTTAGTAGTAATTATCTACCGACCTATACTTTGGCCTAAGAGTAACGGGCGGTGGCATTCTGCTCAGTTAGCCTGAGGGCGCTGGGGGTTTCTTTAGGGACTAGTTCACACTCGGTTTGTAGTGATGCTACCGGCGGAGGTAAGCTAGACCTACACCTAGTTGGACAAGGAACGGAGGCGAGAACTCTTAAGATTTCTCGTGCCACAACTGTAAAATGGAATAAGGTGACTCACTTAATGAACAGATAATAACCGGTTTGTGTGCCAGCATGATGATTGTTTTATGTTATCTTGAGTGTGTTTGTGCTATCCTTATTTTGCTTATATTTGGATTGTTAGCTAACGGTTTATCCGTGTTGTAGATTTGTAGAGATAGACAGTTGCAGAGTGATCCGGAACGGATGGTCAGCCGGGTCCACGTACTCATTAGATGGGGACGGGGGAGTCTCCCTTACAGCATGCATGTTATGTATATGCATATGTTTTGTAAGGCTGTCACATGTGTACATTCACACAGTAAAAATATTATGTTTTGAAATTGTTTTAAGTACATTTGTGCCTTGTTGTAAGATCCAAGTAATGTTGTTGTTAAACCAAGGTCGGGACCCATTGAGAGTCAATACAAACTACTCGAGTTAAACTCGGAAAAAAAAAATTCACGGTTCAAATCTATATTACTTACTAAAACTAAGGACACTACCGCCACATGTCAATCGACCAATATTGCCACATAGGATTTTTTGTAAAATATTTACTAATATGTCATTCCTATTTTTCTGAAAATAAATCTAATATAAAATTGATAAACATTAATCTGTTACTCTATCTTCCCAGATTCAAACAAAAAAATTGATGAACAATAAATTCAAATCAGTTTGAACAAGCTTTATCAAAGAACAAATCCATAATTGGAATCTCGAAACGTTTGATGAGGACGATTTTAATTTTAAACAACTACACAAAGAATCAAACCATATTAAAAGAAAGAAACATGACATCAAATGGGAAAAACCAAAACTTGGTTTTCATAAACTTAATTTTGATGGTTCGAAACTTGATGCGGGAGTAACTTCTATTGGTTACGTAATCCGGGACCATAACGGAAAGGTTGTGAGTCTTGATGCTAAAAAGAATAACTTTAACTCAGTTATTAAAGCGGAAGCCTTTGCCTTGAGATTAGGCCTCCAGGAGACTAAAAGACTCCATATTAAAAAGATTGAAATCGAAAGTGATAATCTTTGTGTTATTAAGGCACTAAAAGGTTTGTGGAGTTGTCCTTGGGAGATCGAGATGCTTATTTCCGACTCCAGTTTGGACCTTCGTTCTTTCGACGAAGTCCGGATTAGACATATTTTTAGAGAGATAAATTGTGTTGCTGACTGGTTAACCCACCTGGGTGTATCAACCCCCAACACCAATTTTCTGATGATCCCGAACTTCTTGTTCTCATCCGTAAGGATGCTTTAGGGTGGACTACCTCTAGGAGGTAGACCAACCTAATCGCTTTCCGTTATAAAAAAAAAACTTAATTTAATTGAATGACATGAATAGTTCAATAAAAAATTAATTGATAAACTTTTGAACTTTTTCTTAAATAATAATTCTAGATTTTTTACAACCAATCCCCACATAAATAATCAATTCCGTTTTAATTTAAAAAAAATTTCGTTTGATTAGTATCCTGCTGAACTTTTGGCTCATAACGGAATGTTGAATTAAAAGTTAATTGATTTTTAATCCATAAATACTATATTTACGTTAAAACCGACTCAAAACCGAATTCCGATTAGTTTTAACTAACGGAATATATTTTCGAAATTACAAAAACAAAAAAAATCACAACGGAATTGATTATTTATCAAAAAAAAATGAATCAATTTTAATTAACAAAATCTGTTAAAAAATTACTCAAAAAGTTCTTATCATATCGGAATGCTAAATAAACTTCTTGTGTACGATACGAAAACTTCTCACCTACACTTCGCACATCGTTTCCACTATATATACTCAACACGTTTTCTCATAAGCCAAATCAACATTTTCTTCTTATCCAGGTAGACCTACTTATTCCTATAACTTTCGGTTCCAAACCTACTTAATATTAATTATGTTTCGTTTCTTTTTCAAGGTTTAGGTTCTAATTATAAATTTTCGGCTTGAATACAACTTTCAGGTACGTTCGTTTTTCGATTTCGGATTGATCTACTCATTCATATAATTTATGATTTCCGAATTGAAGATAACTTTTTCAGGTTCATGAATTTGTTTCGTTTTCATATTGATATACTTAATTCTAAATGAGAAGATTGGTGAAAGAAGGTATTTTTAGGAAAGATTTAAAGATTCTTTTCTCTCCTATTAATAATCAATTAAATTTAATTATAATAAGTAAAAGATTGTGTAGAAGGTAGGATTCGAACTCTGGACGAGTTGTCCCTCCCTCCTACCCACCCTTATACCAGTTGGACTAATTAAACTTTGTGTGTTATTTTGATGATACACAATATTAACACACAATTTCAATTATACAATATTTATACATAATTTCAAATACACAATATTAATAAATAAAAGACTTGTGTAACCAAAACCTTGTGTACGAAATACCTTTCACTGAATTTCTTTCCTTAATAATATGTAGGTACATTATGTATACTCGAGTCATTTTATATCGCTCGAGTATTTCGTACACAAGGTTTTTGGTTACACAAGTCTTTTATTTATTAGCATTATGTATTTGAAATTATGTATCACTATTGTGTAATTGAAATTGTGTATGATCGAGTATTTCGTATACAAGGTTTTTTGTTACACAAGTCTTTTATTCATTAACATTATGTATTTGAAATTATGTATCACTATTGTGTAATTGAAATTGTGTATGCTCGAGTATTTCGTACACAAGGTTTTTTGTTACACAAGTCTTTCATTTATTAATATTATGTATTTGAAATTATGTATCACTATTGTGTAATTGAAATTGTGTATTAATATTGTGTATCATCAAAAGAATACACAAAGTTTAATTAGTCCAACTGGTATAAGGGTGAGAGGGAGGGGCAACTCGTCCAGAGTTCGAATCCTACCTTTTACGCAATCTTTTATTTATATATTATAATTAAGAGATTATAATTAAGAGGAGAGAGAATATAAGGAGAGATTGTAGGAAAATTTTAATTACTATTTCCTATTTTAACATATCATCAAATCCGTTTACATCATTAATTAGGAATCTTTTATTTAATATAGGAGAGAGAATATCTCCAAATTAGGTAATATCTATTATTTTTTTCTAATTAATCTTTTTCTACATAATTTTAAGTGCCTACTTTGTCTACACATTACAAAACATACCTACTATATACACAAAAATACGTTATGTATCTACTTAACCAACTCACCCATTCTAAATTTCATCATTTCGGTACTATTGTTTTAACAAGGGTTCTACACCCGGCATAATCGGAGCCCCTATTAGCTCCGATTCAGAAAATGAAGAGTGGGCCATGTTGGTATCTTTGGGAAGCATAGTCAAGAAGAATCTATACAATTTGGGTTTGATAAGGTCATATTTTTAAGGAGGAAAATGAAGAGTGGGCCACTAACAAAATCATATATACATTAGAAAGATTCATTTTATTCTATTATATTTTAGCAATTGATAAATATCAAATTATTTTAATAAATAACGTTTTGCATACAAGTTTATTACTTTATACTGTGAGAAACTATTTTATCTGAACCACTCTAATAATTGAGTGTTTTTCTTGATGTATTATTTTGTTGTATGTAACTATATTTTCATTCTCACAATTTTATTATAGAGTAAGAATATGAAAATCACATTAAAGTAAGTTCTCGATGTTTGGCTTGTAGGTAATACAAGTTGAACTATGGATCAAGCAATTCGGGATGACAGATAGAATTTTAGGTTACATGTGTAGGTTAAAACTTGACTCATCCTAATTTTTGAATCTAATTTTTTGTGATGTGGTTGATCCTAATTTTTAACACATGAAATGCTCATTTGTATGTAGTTGCTTGCACTTGGTTGTTATGTTTTAACAATGAGCTTAGTAATATGTTTAAAATAATTAAAAAAAAAGCTAAAGGCAACAAACGGACTCTGACGACGCTCAACCAACAAAAACTAGCTCACGTGGAGCATCTACGCAAATCGTTCATATTCAATACTAACTAAATTCAAAATTGTGTATATAACACACCCCATAATTTATTATTGATCATAACTTTTTCTTAACCAATATTTTCTTTTTATTTTTTTAATATATATTCCGATTTGTTAAAATATTTTCTTTTTTTGTTCATGTTATATTCTGATTTATTAAAATTACTTTTAACCTATTGGTAAACTGATATTCCTAAATTTTTACAAAATATTCGTGAACTGTTATATTCCGATTTATTATATAATTTTATCTTTATGATTTTTAAAATTGAAACAATTTGGTTTACAAGGCTTTTTCTAGTTTTGTGTTTAGTAAATGTACCCTTGAGAGAAGAGTGTGTAGAGTTTGAGAATAAATACAAAAGGTTGGAGTATATTTACTTAATTGAAACACTAAAAACCTAGTTATTACTCTAGTTTCTCAAAAAGGCCTAGTTACCAAAATTGCCCTTTAAAATTTGATATCTTTTGAAGTTTACCATCCAAGTTTGTATTAAATAAAAGTAAAACCAAATGTGTTAATTAGCATCATATAAAAAGTATGCAAATTTTGTTTTAGATTCTCTCTTTTTTTTTAAAAAAACTAAACTTTCAAGTTCCGTTTAGATAATCACAATATATTCGTGCCATAATCTAGATATTTCGTTTTGTTATGTGGATATTTATGTACATATTCGGTATATTGTTTACTAAATTAAAGTAACAAATTCGTTTTTATATAAATATCGCCATCTATAAACTATTTTTCCTTTAATTTACAAATTTTTAGATTATGACTTTTTAAATCTAAATAGATTACTGAAAAATGTCCGTTTTAAATAAAAATAATGCTTTAGGGGATTCTTTTTAACTTAGTATTTAGTTTTTGTATTTTTTTTAATCTTAAAATATGGGTATTCTTTTTATCAAAGTATTTAATTTCATATTATGTGAGTCGTTACAAGAATAAAATTTTAGATTCCAATTTATCTAATAATTTTGTTTATGTTTACGTTTGTATTTTAAACTTCATTTCAGTTTATGCGTATTTTTTTTACAAAATTAAACTTCCAGTTTTCATTTTATTATTTAGTACAAATTTTGTTTCAGATTTTCTTTTGTACAAAACAAAATTTTCGAGTTCCATTTAGATAATCGTAATATATTTTTAAAAAATTATTTATAAGTATATAACGAAGTTGTGCGTCGTATATTTATTTAAAAAAGATAAAATTTTGTGTTGTATAAGGATTAAATTTATGAAGTGTAGAATAATAAAAAAAAATTTATTCGTGACTATTTTATCGTTTTGAGAATAACTAAAGGTGGATTACTATTATAATGTTTCATAAATATTTTTTTTGATTTGCACGACTCATAACATATTACTCACAAGTTTCGATATGTTAATATGCCCGCACAAGGTGCGGGCTATACACTAGTTCGTTATTAAAAGTATGATTTTTTTAATAGATTTTTGTTATATATACCATTCTAATTACTATCACTCTAATTGATTTACTACTATTACTATTATTCTATTAGATATATATTTACTAAATGAGATTATAATATAAATATATTAAATAGAGCAATATTGCTAAGTATAGTTAAATATCAAATAATTCTAAAATGATCAAAATTTTAAGGCTCCGTCTAAAACAAGTACTTCAATATGACTCGTTCGAATTTGTCAATGAAATCCCCGTAACCCGTTGTTAGACCTCAATTCTGCGTCTTCTCCCCGTCGTTCCCAGGGCACCCGTATTTGCTATCAATTGAGCTCCAATGTCGTTTTCCCCCTTTTATTTCTTCCTTCTCTCCTTCCCATATAACGACTTAGATCTATCTGTTTGATTAAGGTTTCAAATGGTTGACTGACAAGGTATTTATTGATATTTTCCCAGAATTTCGCGACAGCTTCACTGACGATGGCTCTGTCAGGTGGCCATTCTGCTATACCCATGGCTTCTGTCGACAAGTTGAAGATGAAAAACCTCAGCTTCATGAAGATTGGTGGTGAGGCGGGTGCAGTATCCAACCGGACCTCTAAAAACTGGCAGGGTTCAGGTTTGCTCTTAATTGCTTTGATTAAAGCTGAAGATGATAGAAAGAAGCAAAATTTCATCAATAAAATGGTGGAAATGCCATTTGGTGTTGAGGGTTATCCACTTCAGACGCATATGACAGATTTTGGGACCTATTGAGATGGAAGGGGCTTTAGGGTAAATCAAGAATTTCGAATTAAATTTTCTCAATTTGTGTACGATCATAACTTCCTTTTTAGAGTTCCAATTCAGTACTAAATTACTTTGGGTCAGGTAGTAGAGGTGATTTAGAATAGGTTACGTTGATAAATACTTGGAATGCTTCTACACCTTGATTTTTATTATGTTTTACATAGAGTTACACTTGGCAATTGGGTCGGGGGGTTGGTTGCATTATTGAGTTCTTCTCATCTATAGGAGCTCTAACCCTGATATTTGAGGAGTTGTGAAGTTTGGTTGCTGGTGGGGTTACTACTTACTAGTTGGCCTAGTTTTGTATTTCTAGAATCTAAGCCATTTATGGTTTCCAGTCAAGTTATGTCCAGTTCATGCTTGGTCAATTACAAGGAAGATAGTTGATGGTACTTAGCCCTATGAATAATTCGCTGAGTGTGATGGATAGAGAGGTTTATTAAGTCAAATTATATGCATGAGTACATCTAATGAAACAATCTATTTTCTTGTCCGAGATCCTAATCCCTTTTTTTTTTCTTGCCGAAAGACTTTTCTTGGTAAATTCTTCAATGTTTTTGTTTGCCACTTACTTAAGCTCTACTCTTATTTCATCATAAAAGAGTATGTAGAAGGCATTGCATGCCTGTTCTACTGTTGTTCCAGCTCCCCTTAATTTTGTGTATATTAGAACTAGCATTTTGTTCCCACTTCCCCTGGCTGTCTTTCATCGGAAAATGGAAGCTTCTCTGGCCTCCTCACATCTTATTGTCTTGCGTTGCTTATTTGTTAGTCCTTCACTTTGATGGTGTGCTTTTGTTTCCCCTCCACACACATTTTTCTGCTTCATTGTACCAACTTTTTTTCCCTTACTTTGCTTTGAAGTGCTCGTGAGCATATGTACTTCCAATCAAAGCATGGAATACTTATACCAATAAAATTTCATATCTTTCTGTGACTGAAAATTGATTGAAAAAATGCTAATACATTGATAGTGATGTTGATATCAAGGCTTTTAGTTGGATTATATTTCTTATACGGTTGAAGTCAAACATCCATATATAGAGTTCCGATTAGACCCATTTTTTCACACCGGTTCACCGATTTGCAAAAATGAATCCTTTACTTGTGTCTTGAATTATTTCCTTCTTTGTAAATGAAGTGATTTGGATCTATTGGCTATGGCTGTACTTGTTTTTCACTAGGAGCAAAACAAAATTGCTATTACACCCTCACATTGATCTGTTACCGAAGCTTCTCTAGATATCAATGTTTTTATTGCACGTAGCCGCATATAATTTGTCAATCCTAGGGAAAAAAGATAAATGTAAAAGAAAAAGGTGAGGCAATTGCGAGGCGGATATTCAACTAAAGGAAATAAATCCTCCTAAAGGGTCAGGCTTTTGGTTTTTGCATAGCAGCTATTACTTCCTTTCTCCTTTTTATCACCGAGACGCTCCATTACCATCGATAATCTCAATTTCACTGCTTGATTTCCAGCTTTTCTCCTTTGAGACCTTCAGATCAGGTATTCAATCAAATCCATCTCTGCCGACTACTGCCACTGATGTTATTGTTTGTTACTTACAGTTCTTGTTTGAAATCTTTGATTTCTAGGGTTTTTTTGTGTTCAAACTTCCATCTTATGTTCAATATCTTGCTCTTTTGAAGCTGCTTCAAGCATTTTCACTCTAATCTTTTTATTAATCCCAGTGTGAAGATCTCTGCATTCTATGCTTTTTTTCTGATCAAACTCCAGTATCGTGTTCGAGCTTTATTTTGTATCTTCGCCAATTCTGCTGCTTCCAAATTTGAAGCTTTTGATCTCTCTCCTTTTTTCCCATCCGAGAAACTCAACTGCTATTTTATTGTTCCTGTTTTCCACATCTTTTCCTTTTCAGAAGCGAAAATAGGAATTTGAGATCAATCTTTTCTGATCGAAGCGTTCTTCTCATGTTTTGCGAAATCACCATTTGTACTTCTCACTTCCCCATCCCGCTTGAAAATCATCTCGAGATTATAAGGTTTTTAATTATAAATTTTGGTTGTCATGACTTGTTTTAGCAGATTCAGTGATCCATGCATACTTTGTATAATCTTCCTAACGTTCTTGCTTATTTTTCATGAGCTGTGTGGTGAACTAACTTGGGTAAATCTTTTCACAGGGTTTCTTTGTTCTGGCTGTATTTATGCGATTTCTTTTTTCTATACTTTCTCTGTATCCAGAACTAGTTGATAATTGTGTCTCATTTATGAACACAGCTTGAGATCCTCACTTGTATCTAAACAAGGCTTCATCATGCAGTTTACATAATTGTGTGTTGTTGTCATTTTGTGTGTTCAGATGTTCATTGTTAGTTATAATAGTGGATTAACTCATGTGTGACTCTGTTTCCAATTATAATGATGATCTGATGTATACTGAATTGATCTGTATTGTGCTATGCACGTCATAAATTGCTTCAACAGATACAATCATTTGTTGTATGAAATTTGTTATGTTCTTGCTTATTGTTTCATGAAATCTATGTTGTATTAACTTGTGTAAAATTACATGCTCACAGTGTTTCTCTTTTCAGGCTGCATTTATACAGTTGCTTTTTTTCCGTAATTTCTTTGTAAACAGAAGTAGTTGTTGCCTCTCATTTATGAACACAGTTATAGATCCTCACTCGTATCTTAAAAGTTAAAACACCAACCTGCAATTTACTTAATGGTGCATTGTTGACATATTTGTGTGTGGGCTGCCGTAAAGATGCACTTGTTGAGATGTCTGTTGTAAGTAATGCTAGTGAATTGACTTCTTGGGGACTCTGTTTCCAAATGAAATGGTGATCTGACGTTCTGAATTGATTTGTTTTGTGATATGCACTTTGTTGTCATTACTTGTTTCAAGAGATCCATGTATAAGTTGTATGATCTTTGCAATTTTCTTGCTTATTGTTTCATGAGATGTGTTGTATTAACTTGTGTAAATCTACACATAATTTCTCTTTTCAGGTTGCATTTATGTAGTTCCTTTTTTCTATAGTTTCATTTTTCTATAGTTTCTTTGTATGCAGAACTAGTTGTTAATTGCCTCTCTTTCTATAAACACAGTTTCAGATCCTCACTCGTATCTAAAGGCTTTAGTGTGCAGTTTACTTAATTGTGCGTGGTTGACATTTTGTCTGTGGGTTACCGTTAAATTGTTCAGACGTCTCTTGTTACTTATACTAGTGGATTAACTCGCTTGTGACTTCATTTCCAGATAAGGTGGTCTTGTGATTTTCTGAATTGATCTGTTTTATAATATGCAAATTGTTTCTGTTTCTACCAGCAAGAAACACTACATTCTAAATCTAAGATTGCTATGTGTCTTGCTGTACATCCTTGCTTCATTTTCTGCTGTTTTACTTCTACCGGAGGGTGTATTTCTGTTTAGTTTAGGCTGTTTGTAGGAATTTGTTTAGCACACATAAATTCCCATTATGAAATATGTACATGCAGGCAATGCTTTGATAGTTTCTGAACTTATGGTGGTTCTGTACAGACTGGTTTGAGAGGGAAGGCGTCATCCAAGAAACAAAGCTGAAAGGCAGTGAATCCAACTCAATCTGAACTTGTGATGGATCAGTGTTCAGATGATGTATATTCTAATCAGGCAATTTGTAAAAATCAGTTATGCAAAGCCATTCTACCTGCGGATGGTGTCCGTTGCGGACGTTGTACCTGTTATATATGCGGCCAATATGATGAAATCAAGGACCCTAGCCGTTGGATGGTCTGCGAACTTGACAATCCCCAGGATTGTTGTTGTGGGCAGACCTGCCACATGGAATGTGCTTTTAAAGAGGGAAATCTTGGAGTTGTTACTTCAAAGAATTTCATGCCTTTGGATGGGAGCTATTGGTGTACTAAATGTGGTAAAGTCTCGGATATTCTTGGGTGAGTGCTGAGTAACTAGTTTCAACGGCTGCCAGTTTAGAACTTGGATCTTTTGACATTAAATTGTTTAATGTTGATAGCTGTATTTAGTTATGTATGCATAATATTCATTTGTTTAATCTCACTTTTGGGGGGCCTTCTATTCTTGAACTGGTAGATACTGGAAGAAGCAGATCAGTATAGCAAAGGATACTTGTTCTGTGAGTATTCTCTGTGACAGTATATCCTTGAGTCACAGGCTCTTAGATGATACTAAAAGGTTCAAGGCACTTCATGAGGCTCTGAAAAGTGTGAAGAGCGAGCTGGAGGGAGCGTTGGATCCCACAGAAAGATTGCGTTCCAAGACCAAAGGTACAGGTATCAAAAAGCTCTCTATTGCCCGTGATGTGCAGTCCCGTTGCGGTGATTTACTTGAGGTTGCCGACAAATGGCCGCAAAGCCCTTCTAACTTGCCACCGACTTCTGAAGGTAGAGTTTGAAAAGCTATTAAGCTCTCTCTTGTATGTCTTTTCCATATCTTTTTGATTTTTTAATTGTCTGATTTTGCTCCTGGCAGTGGGTCCATACCGCCCCGCTTGTAGAATTCTGTTTCATGAAGTTGGATCCTCATCCATTGTGATAGTTCTCATTGACACCCCGGCTGCCATGACAGATAGGGTCGAGCATTACAGTTTATGGTGCTGGAGAATTGGCAAGGAGGATCGCCAAATTGCTCCAAACCAGACATTTTTTACCTCCCTTAGAAGGGTGACAATTTCTAATCTGCAGCCTTCTGTTGTGTATGGCTTTCGCATCATCTCATACACGAAAATCGGTCGATTAGGTGTCTCTGAGGCCAAGTGTTCAACAAGAAACCCGGACCTGTGTGCTGACATGAAGTTGAGTTCCGAGACAACAAGGGATGTTGATAAATCTCCTTTAGACATTGGGGTAATAATTCCCTCAGCTCCTACTGAACAAACTGGCTGCTTACGAGACCAGTTTCCAAGTGATGGCATAGATGACCATCATGGCCAGCCTGACACACCTGAATCTCAAGCAGCTGAACATGTTCAAACTCATCCATCCCCTGATGCTTTTTTGCTGCCTGATTTGAATGAAGATGCTACGTCTCCATTTCAACAGTCACAAGAAGATGAAACACGCAGTGTGGAATTAGCTATTCGTGATGATGCTTCTCAGAACCTTGGTGATGATAAAGATGTTTCTCAGGACATTCAGATGAATGTCCAGGAAAATGATATTTCGGAGAAATCAAGTGCTACTAACAAGGACATTCATCCACCGCCTCAAATGCGGTTAGACAAAGATGACTTCCTCAACTGCATAAAAATCGTCCGCTGGCTAGAACTCAATGGTCACATTCAACGGTCGTTCAGAATTAAATTTTTAACCTGGTTCAGTTTGCGGTCTAATGAAACGCAAAAAATGGCCGCATATGGTTTCGTTGCAACTCTATCACATGATCCTTCGATGTTGGCTGAACAGTTGGTAGACGCCTTCTCTTCAGAAATGCCCTAAGACAGGTAATTAGCAGAGGATTCACATTGTTTATCATATATCTTCATATTCGTTTTACATTCATTGACTTCAACACTTTTTGTACAGCTAATTTGCCAGGCTCTTTGAGACACTGCTGTAGATGCTGCTGGTTCTTCTGGATATTCTGTTGAAGCATTTGTTCTCCAGGTGCCAATATTTATTTTACATTATGCTTTAATTTTATTTGAACCTCATTGTGAGCAATGCCATTGACTCTTATTTATGTTTGCAATTTTAAACAACCTCAAAGTTTTATGGATTTTGGAATGTTTGTAATAGAGCATCATTCAAGTACTCTTATCATGCATGTTGTGTACTTGTGAAGTGCATCCATTCCCATATGCCTACGTCGAACCCAAAGTAACGGTTGATATACATAACACCAGATCTTACTGATATTGATACTGTGTTTGCTATGTCCAAAAGTTCTTGGCCAATATCCTTGATACTAGATCGTATCTTGTGGCGTTTGCGCTTTATTGCCTCCTCAACCGTCATGCAAAATGTAGTTGGAGATCAGCAAAGGAGTAAACCCATACTCAAATTATAGTGTGCTGATATTGGAGTTTTGGTCATCTCTGTTAGTTCGTGGGTAGGGCTGTTATTCGAGCTATACAAACTGATATTTGGTCTTTTTTTGTTCGATCGTTTAATACGAGTCGAGCTTACGTTGAACCTATATATAATTGAGCATAAAAATATACTCATATCTAACTCGTTTATAAAAATGAGAGCTAGAGTCAAATCCAAGTTAAGTTGAGTAGTTCAACTCGTCTAGTAAACCTACTGAAAATTGACTCGTCGAGTCATCTTTGAGGGTTTTATTTACGCCGAACAAACCGATTTGAGGGTTTTATTTACGCCGAACAGAGTTTTGATATGCTCTTCTTCAACTCTTTTTTAATCGAGGTGAGCTTGAGCTGAACTTTAACTTTCTCAATTATTATTGAAACTCGGTCGGATATAACAATCTAAGCAAGATCCATGGCCCGGATATGGACCTAAAAGCCGCACAAGGTTGGGAATAAGATCGTCCCAACTCCGGAATATATCCAAGGATGACCAAAAGTTGACTCTCTCTTCATAAAATCCGCACAAGGTTGGGAATAAGACCGTCCCAACTCCAAAATATATTCAAGGATGACCAAAAATTGACTCTCTCTTGAACCTTCATATCTTAATCACATTTTCACAACCACCCAAACAAAACAAGTTCAGCCCATCATTTAAACGAAACTTCATTCACGATGACATGCATCCAATGAATCAGATCACATAGATTGCCACAAAACCCCAAGTGATGTTACAATTTATCAAATTCGTTATTTAAGAAAAATCAAATAGTTATAAAGCGATTAAAATTTAGGCTCCAATGGAACACAATTATTTTAATTAGTTTAATATGACTCATTCGAATTTGTCAATAAAATCACAAGGAGGAGGATCCCCGTTGTTAGACTCTCCACAACGGAGTCAGAGGGCTACAAACCCCCATGTCATCAAATTGATGATATGGAGGAGAGAGGGGGTTAGTAGCCCCGGGATCAATATTGGTGTCGATTCCTATCTCTTTTTTTTTTATTCAAATAAAAAGACGTTGTTTTGGTAACTCGCTGGAAAAGGCTCGGTCACGTGGCATGTGTTTTTTAGTTATATTTAAAACCCTTATTTCCTGCATAAATATTATATTTAAATTTCTTTTTTACATAAGAATTTAATTTTATGAATCTAATAAGATATTAATTTTTATATGTATTTGTATTTTTTATAATAAAAAACACAATTTAAAATAGACTTAAACATGTATAGTTGTATTATTTTTTATTTAGTTTTTGTTATTTAAATTATATTTTCCGCTCTTGTTATTTACTTTATATATTTTTGTTATTTTAGTAAGCGACTTTTGTAGGTTTTGTTGTTTTTGACCTTATGTATTTTATTAAGTTGTTTGTTATTTAAAAATTTTAATTTATTAATTTTATAAAATAATTATATTTAAATTTTATGGGTAATCTTTAGGGTGTTATTCAAGTAAGGCCCATTATTCCGGTACAGCCGTGCGGCCGACCGTACGGCCGACACGTGTCCCGGAAATTTATTTTTTTATTTTTAAAACGAGTAAAATTAATAGCTCAAAACTTATTATGGAATAGTTTATAACTTATAAAAGGATAGTGCATGGATTATAATAGAATAGTTCATAGTGCAAAATTTATAAAGAAATGAAAGTAATAGTTCAAGGGTCCGTTTGGGAAACAGAAGCTGATTGTAGCTGAAGCTGAAGCTGAAGCTGAATGAAGTTGAAGATGAAGCTGAAGCTGAAACTAAAGCTGAAATAAGTAGCTGATTTAAGTAGCTGATTGTTTGTAATAAGCTAGTTTAGCGTTTGGAAAGTACGAGCTGAACGAAGCTGATAGAACCGTAAAATTACCAAAAAGGGCTTAATGAAGTATATAGGTGTTATTTTTTATGTGATAGAAATATTTATTTAAAAGAGGTTATACTTTGAATAAATATTATGAAATAATTGTTTTTGGGCAAAAAATTATATTGTAAATTTTTTTCGTTTGTTTACCAATATTCAAAAATTTTATTTATAAATTTTGGAACACTAAAATAATTAATAGGGTAATATAAATAATCTGACAATATGAAAAATTAAAATAGCAAGCTGCTAATTTAGTTTATTACATAAATTCATTATAGCTGTTTTTGTGTTTTTTTAATAAATATCAACAAATTTTATATTTATTACATAAATTCATTATAATTGCACAAAAAAAAATAAAACTTTTTTACTCTAACAATATGAAAAATTAAAATAGCAAGCTGCTAATTCAGATTTATAAGTTGGTTTGAATCAATTATATTAGTAAGTGTTTTTGTAATAAATATCAAAAAATATTTATACTTTATTATCTAAATTCATCATAACTACATAATGATAACCACTAAAATTTTTTTAACTCTAATAATATGACAAATTAAAATTAACTCAAAATATATAAATTACACCAATAAGCATTACAAAAATTCTTGATAAAAATATGACAAATTAAAAAAAAAATCCCAATGTGTTATTGGTGTTTTATGCATCTAGGAAGATACTAATCTTGGGCATAACAATTTAAAAAAATTAGATTAGAGAATATTTAGCCATTAGGGCACTTTTGGTTTATTAGAAACAAACTAGGCCCCTGGCTAATTTTAATTGGAAAAAAAAGATAAAATAAATAAGAGGTCCTTAATTATAGGTAGTGGGTTATTTAGTTGCTATAATTAATTTAAAATAAATTTCTAATTAAATGGTTGTACGGTTATTGAAAAGAAAGAAACTGTCACGGTTGAAGATATTCAGAAGATTCTGCAATCTTATCAAACGGAAGTTGGGTCCCGAGAAAGTTTCTTACTCTCTCACTTTTGCTTTTTCCTTCGAACGGTCGACGACTTCCTTCGAACGGTCGACGACTTCCATTGACGAATATCGCCATTGTCGTCTCTCCCAAAGCGAGTTCGAACTATCTACCGCTGCTGCCATATCGAGTCTGTTCCTATCATCGATCTCTCACATATTCTGATCTAAAGAACACAGGTAAGTTTGCGTTGCACTCTGTTTATCGATTATGCCCTATTTTATTCGTTTTGTGGATTCTGTGTGTTCTGGGTTCCGAGTTCTCTTCTTTTACCATATCTTCCTTCTTCGTTTTGTGTATTCGGTTTAAATGGAGTAGCGTATTGAAGAAGATGATGTAGGTAGTATGCAAAGAATTGATTTTTAACTAATCGATTTCATGATTTCAGTGAGGAAGACCTAAATTTTACCAATACACTGTAAATCCTGTAAACGAAGAAGGTATGTGATTCAAGTTTTTGTGTTTTGGATGTTGAATCGACTAATTGCTAGTGTGTGTGTACATATACATAGTTCGAATGATGTTAATGCTCGTAGCATATTTAAGAAGCTGTTGCATGTATGGATTAGATATCTGAATAGATAATATGTACATACTTGTGTGTATGACATGTACATAAGAAGCTGAGATTCATAATATTACGAAGTTATGTTTGTGTTTTGGATGTTGAATCGACAGTTGCTAGTGTGTGTGTACATATACATAGATTGAATGATGTTAATGCTCGTAGCATATTTAAGAAGTTGTTTCATGTATGGAGTAGGTATCTGAATAGTTAATATGTACATACTTGTGTGTATGACATGTACATAAGAAGCTGAGATTCATAATAATACGAAGTTATGTTTGTGTTTCTGGATGTGGAATCGACTAATTTCTAGTGTGTGTGTACATATAATTAGTACTGTGTGTAGTAGTTAGACTCCATACACACACAGATTGTGTGTAGTAATTAGACTCCATACACACACAGATATTGACTGTGGAAATAAATATATGTATTACTGTGTTTTACTGTGTGTTAAGTGGCTTGGAACATAAATGTATGATGTATATGGTAAAGGTGAATATTATGTAATAGGATACCCAATTTGTTATACCATTATATGTACTGATTATAGATACAAAGGGTACTTACCAATTTGGCAACAAAACTGATTTTACTAGTGTATTGACAATAGAAAATCAATGGCAAGAAAAAAGAGAATGGCAATTAAGCCTCACATGAGGAAACAACTTCAAAACAGTGGGGCTGGTACTTCATCTCAGGTATTTTTGCATACTAATGTTTTAGAAATTTTATGTATGATGTCATATGTACACATACATACTAACATATATGTGTACTAACAAAATAGTCGAAGTATATGTTATGTGATTCGCAAATATTATGTGTAACTAGGGATATGTTCTTCATATGTTGAAAAATGGAGTAACACATATGCATAAGTGGTAACATTGTGTACATATATTATCATCATATTAATGTGTAGCAGATTAATAAGTTTATGTATATAAATGACTTTTATACACAGAAAATGGGTGATTCCTACAACCAACTAGTTGATGATTGGTACATGGGTAAAACTCCTCAACTGGCGGTACGTGTAACATGAAGAAATTGTTGTTATATCCATTTACTAGTTGTATAATATATGTAACATTTGAAAAACATTGTGTTTCACAGTTTTCATACTGCTGGGAAGAGATGGAAAACTCCCCAAAGACTCGTATCAATTGCTTTAGTCGATTGCAGTTGATTCCAGCAATTCTTGATGAACTATCAGAGGAGGACAAGAAAAAACTGAAGGGTGGTATATTTGGTCCACTAATTAGTATGAGCACCAAGTTGAAGATGTCAAACCAGCTTATACACTTCATGCTAATGAGGGAGGTGAAAACCGAGAGAAAGAATTCTATGTGGTTTGGAATCAATGATGTGCTGCTGAGGTTTGGTCTTACTGAGTTTGCTGATATCACAGCTCTGTCGTGTTCGGATAAATTCTTCGAAGCTGACGGGAAATGTGTTGATGTCGACATGAAGGATGTTGTTGGCGTTGCCAGATGCCCTCTTCAAAAATTGGAGGAATATTTTTTTAAAGAGCCAAAAGATTCACCTTACAAGTATAAAATGGCGCTCATCATATTTATCGAAGGAGTTTTGGTTTCAAAAGACAAGAAAACAAATGTTTTCCAACAGACACTAAATCTTGTTAATGACTTGGAAGCTTTTAGAAATTACCCTTGGGGACGTCTTGCGTTCACACAAACCAAGAAACATCTCCAATCATGTGAAGCAGGGAAAGAAAGGCCAAGTGGTGGCTACAACATTGGTGGATTTCCACTGGCCCTTCAGGTGTGTATAGAAACATTTTAATATATGTGTTACATGTTTTACATTATATTTGATATAACTAAAGAAAAAATGTACATATGTTAAAGTACAATATTTCTTATTTTACAGATATTTGTGTTCGCATCAATTCCAAAGATTGCAAATGTATTTGCAACATTGTTAGATGGAGATGTAAGACCATTGTGCTTGAGATGGGTGTCCAAGTCTGGGAAAGGGGGCAAACCATTCCCCGGATATGCTGAAATCAAGGGTATTGTTAGTACCCTTAAGAAAAGTGATATACATCATATGGTTGAAGAGATGGACGACGACGACCATGACTGGTGGGATAGTGAGTTGGAAGATGTGAGGATTGATTACATGTTTGATGTTGGGTTCACTAAATATGATGTCACAATTTCAAGGCCAAATACATTCCAGAAGATGGAGGAACCCACTAGGTAAGTGATTAATTTATATGCACACAAAAAAAAAAAGAAGGGATGAAATAAATTTGATAACACCACTGTTTTTATGTAGTGTTCAAGATAACAAGGTAAACAACACTAGTGGGGTAGAAGCTGCTGCTGAAGATGATGACTTTGTTTCACCACCAAGTTAGCAATACATACATGAATATTTTACATTAATAGTTAAGGTATAATACATAATATGTATTCATTTATGTTTATGTACAGAAAGAGAAAATGAAGGGGCCAAAACTGTGAGAGCTGAAGAAACCAATAAAGGGAAAAGAAAAGTGGATAATATCAGCCCAACTGCAATCCATTCAAGGTAGTACACATATGTAAACTTTATATATGTATATATATATAAGTATACACAAATTCAAGATAATTGGTTCTAATTTGCAATATTATGTAGATCGTCGAAGAGAATTAACAAAGCAACAGACCGTGAACCAAGTATAGAGATTCCTGGAAAAAATGAGCAAGTCAAGGTTGACAAAAAAGAAAAAACAGTTGAAGAAGGAGGGAAATCAACTCATAACCAAAAGGAAGACACCTCAAAGTAAGTTGTACTTAGTATATTAATGTACACATTATGTCCGTATGTGCTTTTTTGTGTATACACAAGTTTGTAATGAGTTGATTCACACGGTACATCGTCAAACAGAATTCCCAAAGAAAATGTTCATGCTCGAAGTACAAAAACGCCTGGTAAAGGTGAAGCAGTTAAGGTTGACACCAAGGAAAAGAATGTTGACAAAGGAGGGAAATCTACACAAACTGAAAAGGATGACACCTCAAAGTAAGTTATATTAAATATTTAAATTGATATTTCATACAGTACTATACATACATTTAATGTACATATTAGTAAGTTTTTACATTGAACCCCATTACCTATAACAGTCCAAATTTATGTAGATCATCAAAAAGATCTGACAAGACAACACTTTCTGAACCAAGTTCAGTCATATTTGAGGAAGCACAAGCATTGAAGGTAGAGGGGAAACGTAAAACAGTTGATGAAGGAGGAAAATCAACTCATACACAAACTTCTGACACTACAAAGTAAGTTGTAGTATTTGTAGTAATGTACACATACATTGGTATACACAATATCATTTTATCGAAGTTAAATATGTTTTATGTACATAACAGATTGAACACAGAACATCCGGATTGGGTTGAGAAAATAATGCAGAAGTTGGAATCAATACAGCAAGAGCAGAAAGAATTAGCTGAAAAGGTTGAAAATCAAGGGGTTTTAATTGAGGATATAACCAATTATGCTAGGGACCTTGGCATTTTGTACGAACAACTAGACACTACTGTGTACACTTCATACAAGAGAACAGAGAACAAAATAACAAACCTTGCTAAAGATATTCTGAAGACAGCACATGACGGTCAATGCTCTGAACATGGCTCAAAAGACCCTGAGTCATCGCCAAAAGAAATATTAGATGATGCAAAGGTGAATGAGTTAGCTGGTGACTCACCTGAGGTATGTGATTCAAGTCTTTTGGTGTCTGGATGTGGAATCGACTAATACATATTATGTGTGTACATATAAGTAGTACGTATGCTGTTAATGTTCACTGTTTATTTAAGATAGAGCATAATGTATAATTTATGTATCTGAAAAGACAATATGTACACATTTGTGTGTCTGTCGTGTACATATAAGTTGAGATTGATATTAATATGAAGTTGTTTTGGAACATACATTTGAATGATATGTACAGAAACTACATGTTTCATATGTATATAATATGTACGAATAGTATGCACACTACCTGTTTGGTTAATATGTTAACTGTTGGTGAGTAGTATATATCATATGATGTAGAAATCGTTTGTGATCATGCAGATGTGATTAATGTATCTCATTGTTGATCGTGTGTAGCAGTTAGGCTCCTGTAACTGAACTGTTGTTGAATATTATGAATAATTGTATGTGTATTTTATATAATTGAAGGGAAAAAGATATATGACATGAAAATTCTGCTCAACAGGATGTTAAGAATGATGAACCAGCTCGCAGGGTTTCTCTAAGGATTCAAAGGGACAGTAAATACATGAAAACACCATACAGGAGAAATGTCAAACTCCCGAAAGAACCTAATATGAGCATGCTGCAACTGAAAGAGCGACAGAAATTGTATAACTGGTTGAAGAACAAGGATGATAAAGGATTGATTAGAGGATATGTAAACAACATATCTCGAGATTCAATCCAGGAAATATTGCAACCCAGTGGCTGGATAAAAGACAAGGTATTCATTTAAAATTAATGGATTGACTTTGATACATAATGAATAATTATGTAGCACATAATTTATGTATGTTTTCGTATATTGCAGGCAATAGATGAATTAATGATGCATATGCGCAAAGACATTGTTGACATGCCGGATAAGTTCTCAAAAGTAGCTGTGCTTTCCACTGTTTGGTCTAGGGCGTACAACCGTACAACATACACCAAATATACGGAGGCGTCTAAGGAAAATCCAGACTTCAACAAAGCAATGTTTGCTGTTATATCAGGGGACAGTCCACAATTGTTCGGGAAGCCTTTGTATGATGTTGACGTTATTTATTCCCCTTACAACATTATGGACTCACACTGGATTGCACTGGAAATCGATCTACGCCAATGGTGCATTTATGTATATGATCCCATGGTCATGTATGTAAAAGATGATAAATTGCAAAGTATACTGGAACCATTGGCTGTCATGTTTCCACAAGTCCTTAGAGCACATGGTAAGCACTCACACCTTGGGGACAAGTTGGAGTCCGCATTGAAGGTTGTTAGGAAGACAGGACTGAACAGTAATGCTGATGGGTATGTCAATTACATTGAAAACAAGTACATACGCCTTATGTTGCATACTGTTAATTAAGTTCAATTGTTATGTACAGGGGCAGCTGTGGCATATTCACTGTTAAGTACATACAATACTTAGCATCCGGCCGTTCTGACCTTAGCGCTATATGCGACGACTTTGTTCAAGCATGTAGGGAGAAGTTGGCCAATGTTGTTTTCACAAGGGACTGGACTCGGTGGTTCGATGATATGTGATCAACATTTACTTAACCAATGGATTATGTAGTACATACCTTTTGGACATAATTTATGCTTTTGGTTTGTGTACTGAACGTATGTTTTGTAATTGAAGTTTAAGTTGCATATGTTTTGAACATGGGATTATGAACTATCTATTAGTAAACACTATTATATCCAGTGTCCAGTATATCTATTTTATAGTGCATAGTGTTTACTAATTAAAATTGTGTACACACAAGACAGGATAACAAATGTACATATAGTTTTTAACTTATGTACACAAATGTGATTATAGTGCATATTATTTATAATTTATGTACACAAGTATAAATTGCCAAGGTTGGCCAATGTTGTTTGCATGTTTAGTTAACTTATAATGTAAATTACCGAAATATATATACATCTAATTATATACACATATTATTAAATTTTACTGATAGATGACTACTTACAACATTTTTAATGTGTGTACACACATTAATAATGTGTGTACACACATTAATAAGTTATAGTGTCAATTTCAAAAATATGTATACATCTAATTACATGCACATATTATTAAATTCTACTTATAGACGACTATTTACAACATTAATATGCTTGTAAATAAAGGTATATTACATTTGGACGTATTTACACACATACATGACATATGTACACAAACTACGCAAAATTGAACATATGTAGCAATATATAGACAAACAGATATTATGTAAGTATATTAGTATAGATTGAACTAAAAAGTGTTGATATATTAGTATGTATGCACGACTTATATAATACATAAAAATATCATTAACCAAAGGTAAATAATAAGAGATCCAAATACATTAAAAACGGATAAGTCATTGAATTGCATACACATACTACTTTGGCTGATTTAAACAAGTCTTCTTATTGTGTCCACTAAAGCCACAACAACTGCATTTCCTCCGATGTTTTTGTTCCCATGAAGCCCGTATTCTACATTTTGGCAACCTTCCACATCTCTTACGCTTCAACGGTGGCTCACATATAATATCAGACACGCATTTCGGTGTGTCCCATTCTGTTTTGTTTGGTACCGGGTAAATAATCTCCGAATATGCAGCACGCCAACTTTCTGTTGAATAATACCTACTAACAAGAAAAGATGGACTCATACCTACATGCTTTGCTGCAGCAACAGCGTGTATGCACGGTATCTCTTCAACTTCAAATTCTTTACAAGCACAAGCCTTCGTTTGCAAGCTAACGATGACATTCTCATCCCCCTTTTTAACTTCGAATTCCAACTTGTCTGCATCTAGGACATAAACAAAATAACATCCAGCGTCATCAAACCTCTTTTGTATAACATCTTCAATCTTTGGTGTTGATACATCTAAACAAGCTTGAGACTTTTGGCGGCGGTCAGCAAACCACCTAGACATGAATTGTCTTATTTCATCTAGCATTGATAAAACTGGATATTCCCTTCCTTCTTTCATTACTGCATTTACACACTCGGCGTTGTTGCTCGTCATTATGTTGTACCTCTTCACAGGACAGAGCGAACGTGACCAAGTTGATATCCCTATATCAATAAGCAGTTGTCCAACCTTTGGCTTCTCCTGTAGTTGTACATATGTTGCATTTAGAGAAGGATAATGGACATTGCAAATACAGCAGATTAAGAATGTATGGAAAGCTATAATATTTTACCGATGATATTTGATTGAGTATCTCCATGCAATCAGATTCCCTACATTTCTTGGCTCCTTCAATAAACAACTGGAGGATTCTGTTTGATCTTGTTTTCTTTCTGAGATTTCCCTTCAAATGCCAAATGCAGTATCCATGGAATGCCAACTCATAGTTACTTGCTATACCCTTCTTAATCGAGGTATGTCGATCAGACACAAACACAAGTTCATTGCTGTCTGGTACGATATGTCTCATATTTTTAAAGAAAAAATCCCAAGATGCGTCGTTTTCACTATCAACAATTCCAAATGCAATGGGGTAAATTTGATGATTTGCATCTTGTGCTGTTGCAACAAGCATAACTCCCCCATATTTCCCACTGAGATGTGTGCCATCAACAGTTATAACCTAACAACAAATAAGACGGTAAACAATAAAACACTAAATTAAGGTTGTGATTAATGTACTCATGATAGACTTATGTACACAAATCAAATAAAATATGTACAGTACCTTTCGCATAGCATCAAATCCCCTGATGGACTGTCCAAAAGCAACAAAAACATACTTGAAACGATTGTCATCGTCAAGTATTAGACCAACATGTGTACCTTTGTTCACTTCTTCTAACATATAAAAATACGCTAGAATTGAGCTGTAATTTTCCTCCGATGTTCCTCTAATCATATCCTTCACGGCTTCCTAGGCCTTCCAACATTTCCAATAACTAGCATCAATGCGGTGCAAACTTTTCATAATAGTCACAATTTGATTTACAGAAGGTAGTTTCTTTGAGTTAGCAAACCTACACAAACACGTAATAACAAGTCAATACACATTTTCATACATTTATACATAAATATAACTATACATATGCGACATATGAATCAGTACATTGATTTAACTTTCTCAGCTATGACGTGATACGAAGCGCCTCTGTTTCCAGCCCTCCTTACGTGATAGGAACAAGTGTGCGTTGACACAAACCTTGTCGTCGTGAAGTAGCTTGATTCACCAAGTCTAGTGAATCGAACCCTCCAATTACATGAATCATCAATACACCGGGCTGTTACTGCCTTCATCTTGGACTTAACAATCTTATATTGAGAACATTCTGATATTGAATGCAAGCACAATGCATTCTTCAACTCAATCTTTGTCCGATATGTTTTACCAACAACAAGTTGAAAATCATGTACATAAGGTACACAAGTATCTGAGAGAGGAACTATTGCAAGGCTATCATCAATTGCGTCATCTTCATGCAAGGGTTCAGGAACATTTGATGTGGATGTACATATTTCAATATGTGAGCTACCAATTTCTTGAAAATATGTATTATGCTCCAAATCAGCATACACTTTAAGCATAGACATGTTGTTACCTGTGTCAACATTATTTTCGCCCAACATAATTCCTCCGTTAGTTTTTTCTATCCCGATTATCGTGATGCATAATGGAACACTCCACATAAACTGTTGCAGCCCATTTATTTGAACAAATGTGTCTAGATCTCCTCTTGTGTTAACATCAAATGGTTTCAATGAAGCATTGAACGGATTCCTGTATGCCAGTTTGATTTCAAACTCTGAGACGCATATTCCAAATTGTAATGCAATCTTATGTACCAGATCATCGTATGTGCAATACTCATCAACAGCTACTGGTTTGCTCGACACATCTCCAGTGTAATTCCAAATATCATTTTCAACTTCCCATTTCCCTCCGTAATAAACGGTGACGAACAATGGAGACATTCCTATGACATAATGTACATACAAATTAGATAAGCATCACATAGGCGTACCATAAATGTATATCAGAATTTGTGTACACATTTACACAACAATATGTAACAGATGTATATAATTTCAAACACAATATGTAACAGATGTATATAATTCATACACACGTCTCAAAATACATATGAACATTAATGTACACAACAAAATATACACATTACTGATACATAAAAACGTAATTTCACGTACATAATAAACGGTACATATTATTAAGCAATACATATTTAAATTTCTTTACACATAAAAAATGTACACATTACTAAGACATGCATACATACTTTTATGTACATAACAAACTATCACAAACAAAACATCATAATATGTAATTTTTCATACATATTATTTAGTTGTTGAGAACACATAAATATTTTAATGTATCAACGAATATGTACACAAGTTACTTCCTTCAACCTCACAACGTCATTTACAGACAGTCGTCGTTTTTTCCGAATATTGCTTACCATTCCGATTCTAGACTATAAATATTTTCATACATATAAACACTACATTCAATTCATGCATCACATATGTACATTCATACTATATGAGACAACGAGTAACTGTACAAGTTAATTCCTTCGTCCGCCATTGAAGCATCGAGTAAAAGCTTCGAAAATCCAGAAAATATACTTAAACACATATGGCTTACCGAATTACGATTGACGATGCTGCTGAAACCAAAATGATCGATGCCGTATAATTTCACAATCGATCATACGTTTACCCAGAAAATGTCGACGACCTTCGCCCTCTGAATTGTGTGAAAATGGAGAACCGTATCTTGTCCAAGATAGAGCATAATTATGGATGATCGTGGCTGCTAATATTTCTCAAACAGTTATTTCCTTAAATTTAATTAATTAATATTGGAAATAAATACGGTGTAATTGGAGAGAGAAAGATCATGGGATCTTTATTTTGATTTTTGTTAAATCTTTATTTTTAATGCTACAGGGGCCTAGTTTGTTAATGATAACTCAAAACTACCTACTTTGTACACAAGTATGCAAAAGGTGCCTACTTAACCATTTTACCCAAAAAATTACTAATAAGCATTACAAAAATTCTTGCACTTGCTGCCATGACCTTGCACTTGCACTTGAAGTCATGGCCTTGCACATGTTGTTTTTGACGGGTCGTTGATAGCAACACTGATCTTGAGCATAAAAATTCTAGTCCAAGATTCCACATCAATGATCTTCAATCCAAACTCAAGTAATCTCAATTCCAATTGCAAATACTTGCTTCCAAGAAAGGATGCTTGCACAACCAGCCATACAACAAAAAATAAGCACTAAGAGGATCATAAAACTCTACACATGCACAAGCAAGATAATATTCTTTCTGAAATGCACCATAAACACTGCTACTAAAGCAACCATCAAAGTCAGCATAATACACAATCTAAAAGTATTGCAGCAAAGCAACTATGCAATATACTACAACCCACATATAAGTCAGCCAAAACTGTATACCTATCATGCTTTCTAAAATGAAAGTGAACATCAAATGCAACATAAAGCAACCATGAATCATGGTGAACTGCAACTAGTAGCACAAGGGTGAGAATAACTCAATATTCTGGATACACAAATCTAAACAACTCAATTGTTTTGACACCACAATTTTCGCGTAACTATGTATTAATTAAGAACAATCAACCAACTACAAGTGTCAAAAAATTGAAATTGAAAATAATTGTTTTCTTCCCAATTATATCAATTAAGAACCCTATCTCCCTACTATTGTCACACAATTTCAAAAACAACAAATCCCTAAGAAAATCCCGCAAAATGGAGTCAGTTAACTTTGTTCTTCAATTCACATTCAATCAATCAGACCAAAGCTACAATTGTCAATAACTCGAACCCAATTTTGAGATCTGCTAACAACTATGTTGTGATTGTAAATATTTGAAGACGCCAATTTGAAATGAACCCTAGAAATTCGAGTGCATATTCACCGAGAAGAGAGGATGGTTGTTTACCTGTTTCAAGCAAGAACATAGATGAATGAATGTGCATAACGGCAAGAATTAGGGTTCTTACCTGTATCGAGCAGCTTATCGAATCTGTCAAAGAATAATAATAATTAGGGTTCTACAAAACATTTAACAAAGGAGTGAAAGTAATAGTTCAAAACTTATTATGGGATAGTTCATGAACTATAATAGAATAGTTCATGAATTATAATAGAATAATTCAAAGTGCAAAATTTATAAAGGAGTGAAAGTAATAGTTCAAAACTTATTATGGGATAGGTCATAAATTATAATAGAATAATTCATGAATTATAATAGAATAGTTCAAAGTGCAAAATTTATGAAGGATAGTGCATAACTTATAAAATGATAGTTCATGAATTACAATTGAATATTTCATAACATATAAACGATTAATTTATGAATAATTTGATAAAATATATTAAAAAGTAATAGTTCATGGATTATATGGGAATAGTTCAAAGTTTATAGGAGAATAGTGCATAAATTATAGGAAAAATTACTATTTGATGCACAAACTATTTCACATTAAACCAGTTTTGATACGGGGTGAAAATCTAACCAACTTTTATTACAAAAATCGCCCACATATTTTTAAATCACACAAAATGACCCCTATATTTCATTTTCTTTAAAAAATCACCCATGTTATTTTTGTATACTTAATGAATTAGGTAAGAAAAGTTAGTCTATCACTTTATTTTTAATATTTAACGTAGTTTATTCATTAAAAAAATTAAGAAGTTTTAAAAATGAAATTTTTGTTAATAGAACCATGTTTTGTGTCATTATTGTTTTTTGTGTAGTTTGAGGGAATAATCCATATTTGTAGGTAAAACATAACGAAAGAATATAATACTAATTTGGAAATTTGTGTAATTTAAAATTTAAAATTAATATATTTAACCTAAATTTGTCAAAAAAAAATCTACATTTCATGTTTAAATTTTAAAAATTCAAAAATCAATCTTACTTTATGCCAAAAAATTGTGGGAATGTCATCAAGTATGAGTCTTTTAACCAAAATTTTATTTTTAAAGTGTTAAAACTTCTCAATCATTCTTATAGTTATATTTTAAATAAATGGCCTAAAATATTTAAGAATAAAGTGACAAATAACCTTTATTATATAATTCGTTAGGTATAAAAAAGTTATATGGGTATTTTGTGAAAGAAAATATAATGTAGGGGTAATTTTGTATTATTTAAAAAAGTTATGGGCGATTTTTATAATAAAATTGGCTATAACTTTACCCGTATCAAAATTGGTTTAATGTGAAATAGTTTGTATACCAACTAGTAATTTTTATAGTTTGTATTATTTTTGGTTCATACATCATAATTGGTATTATTCTTGGTCATTTTACCTAAATTATAACATGGTAGTTCAAACAAATTTTCATTCGATTATGAAAAAAAAATCGTTTCAGAAAAGAAAAAAAAAAAAAATTTCGGGACACGTGTCGGCCGTACTGCATTAATTGAACCGTACCTGAACAAAAGCCGTAATCTTTATATATAATAGTATTAGTAATATTTTTAATAACGAAATAATATATAAATATACAGTTTGATTTAGGGGTGGGCATGGGACGGGACGGGACGGGATTTATGGCTTTTTTTTCTTTGTCCCGTGTGGGCCTTGTCCCATGTGATATGGGACGGGACGGGACAAAACCTAGTTATCGATTCATGACGTCTACATTAGTATATAATACATTGAAAACAAATTCAAGTTACATCAAAGTGTCTTACCGATTTACATTCAAAAAATAACAACTAGTAATTTACAGATTTTTACATTTATTTAACTATCGATTACAATTGTGGGAATCCACAAATACAAGGGCGATTGAACGGACTAGAGGAAAGACGACGATGGAACGAACCAGAGCAAGGCGGCGAACGGACTAAATCAAGGGAGAGTGGAAACTCTAGTATTTTAGATCCAACCAAATGAGTTGTAAAGAATGAGTGAATGACTAATGAAAATTATCGATCTAATTATTTTAAAAATATAAAAATATTTTTAAAATATTATTTTTAAAAACGATAAATTTATGTATATCATTTATCTATATAATATTTATAAAATATAAAAATATTATTTATATATATATATATGCGAGACGGGGACGGGATTAACGGGATGGGAAGTCTCTGTCCCGCATTCCGTCCCGCAAATTTTTCGCGGGACGAAACGGGATACACAATTTTTTTTTCAAATCCCACCAAGATCGAGACGGGACCGGACGGAATTAAGCGGGATTTATGCCCACCCTAGTTTGATTAGTTTGGATTTTCGAATAACCATCGTAGCAGGGTAGGATCCCCATTAAAATTACGTGTTGACGGAGACTTCAATTCTCTGTCTTCTCCCCGTCATTCCAGGGCACTCGTATTGCTATCAATTGAACTCGAATGTCGTTTTTCTCCCTTTGATTTCTCCCTTCTCTCCTTCCCATAAAAAGGATTTAGATCTACCTGTTTGATTAAGGCTTCAAGTGTTTAACTGACATATTTATTGATCTTTCCCAGAATTTCGTGACAGCTTGACTGACGATGGCTCTGCCAGGTGACTGTTCTGCTATACCCATGGCTTCTGTCGACAAGTTGAAGATGCAAAACCTCCGCTTCATGAAGCTTGGTGGTGATGCGGGTGCAGTATCCAACCGGACCTCTAAACACTGGCAGAGTTCAGGTTAGCTCTTGATTGCTTTGATTCAAGCTGAAGATGATAGAAAGAAGCAAAATTTCATCAATAGAATGGTGGAAATGCCATTTTGTGTTGAGGGTTATCCACTTCAAACGCATATGACAGATTTTTGGACCTATTGAGACGGAAGGGGCTTTAGGGTAAATCAAGAATTTTGGATTAAAATTTTTAATTTGTGTTCGCTAATCTCTATTATGATCATAACTTCTTTTTCAGAGTTCCATTCAGTACTAAACTACTTTGGGTCAGGTAGTAGAGGTGATTTAGAATAGGTTACATTGCTAAATACTTATAATGTTTCTACACCTTGATTTTTATTATGTTTTACATTGAGTTACACTTGGCAATTGGGTCGGGGATTGGTTGCATAATTGAGTTCTTGCCATCTATAGGGCCTCTAACCCTGATATTTGAGGAGTTTGTGAAGTTTGGTTGCTGGTAGGGTTACTACTTACTAGTTGACCTAGTTTTGTATTTCTAGAATCTAAGCCACTTATGCTTTCCTGTCAAGTTATGTCCAGTTCATGCTTGGTCAGTTACAAGTTAGATAGGTGACGTTACTTAGCCGAAAGACTTTTCTTGGTCATTCCTTCAATGTTTTTGTTTGCCACTTACTTAAGCTCTACTCTTATTTCATCATAAAAGAGTGTGTAGAAGGCATTGCATGCCTGTTCTACTGTCGTTCCAGCTCCCCTTAATTTTGCGTATCTTAGAACTAGCATTTTGTTCCTACTTCCCCTGGCTGTCTTTCATCGCAAAATGGTAGCTTCTCTGGCCACCTCACATCTTATTGTATTGCGTTGCTTATTTGTTAGTCCTTCACTTTGATGGTCTGCTTTTGTTTCCCCTCCACACATTTTTCTGCTTCATTGTACCAACTTTTTGTTTCTTCTTTGCTTTGAAGTGCTTGTGGGCATATGTACTTCCAATTATACAAAGCATGGAATGCTCATGCAAATAGAACTTCATATGTTTCTGTGACTGAAAATTGATTGAAAAAATGCTAATAAATGATAAAGATGTTGATATCAAGGCTTTTAGTTGGATTATATTTCTTAGACGGTTGAGTCAAACATCTATATATAGAGTTCTGATTAGACCCATTTTTGCACATCAGTGAAACTCACTGATGTGCAAAAATGAAACCTTTTTACTTGTTCTTGAATTATTTCCTTCTTTGTAAATGAAGTGATTTGGAACTATTGGCTATGGCTGTACTTGTTTTTCACTAGGAGCAAAACAAAATTGCTATTACACCCTCATACTGATCTGTTACCGAAGCTTCTCTAGATATCAATGTTTTTATTGCACGTAGCCGCATATAATTTGTCAATCCTAGGGAAAAAGATAAATGTAAAAGAAAAAGGTGAGGCAATTACGAGGCGGATCTTCAACTAAAGGAAATAAATCCTCCGAAAGGGTCAGGCTGTTTGTATTTGCATAACACCTATTACTTCCTTTCTCCTTTTATTACCGAGACGCTCCATTACCATCTATAATCTCAATTTCACTGCTTGATTTCCATCTCTTCTCCTTTGAGACCTTCAGATCAGGTATTCAATCAAATCCATCTCTGCCGACTACTGCGTTCTTTTTGTCTTGGGATGCAAATGCCTATCTGGTGTTATTGTTTTTTACTTACTGTTCTTGTTTGAAATCTTTGAATTCTAGGGGTTTTTTGTGTTCAAACTTCCATCTTATGTTCAATATCTTGCTCTTTTGAAGCTGCTTCAAGCATTTTCACTCTAATCTTTTCGATTACTTCCAGTGTGAAGATCTCTGCATTCTATGCTTTTTTTCTGATCAAACTCCAGTATCGTGTTCGAGCTTTATTTTGTATCTTCGCCAATTCCGCTGCTTCCAAATTTGAAGCTTTTGATCTCTCCCCATTTCTTCCATCTGACGAACTCATCTGCTATTATTATTGTTCCTATTTTCCACATCTTTTCCTTTTCAGAAGCGAAGATAGGAGAGATCAATCTTTTCTGATCGAAGCGCTCTTCTCATGTTTTGCAAAATCACCATTTGTACTTCTAGTTTCTCACTTCTCCATCCCGCTTGAAAATCATCTCGAGATTATAAGGCTTTTATTTATAAAATTTAGTTGTCATGACTTGTTTCAGCAGATCCAGTGATCCATGCATACGTTGTATGATCTTCCTAATATTCTTGCTCATTTTTTCGCGAGATGTGTGGTAAACTAACTTGGGTAGATCTATTCGCAGGGTTTCTTTGTTTTTGCTGTATTTATGCAGTTTCTTGTTTCCATACTTTCTCTGTATGCCGAACTAGTTGATAATAGTGTCTCATTTATGAACACAGCTTGAGATCCTGACTTGTATCTAAAACAAGGTTTCATCATGCAATTACATAATTGTGAGTTGTTATTTTGTGTGTTCAGATGTTCATTGTTAGTTATGCTAGTGGATTAACTCATGTGTGCCTCCGTTTCCAAATATAATGACGATCTGATATATACTAAATTTTTCTGTATTGTGCTATGCACGTCATAAATAGCTTCAAGAGATACAAGCATTTGTTGTATGATCTTTGTTATGTTCTTGCTTATTGTTTCAAGAAATGTATTTTGTATTAACTTGTGTAAATTTACATACTCACGGTGTTTCTCTTTTCAGGCTGCATTTATACAATTGCTTTTTTCTGTACTTTGCCTTTAACTTATGACACAATTTTAGATCCTCTGTCATATCTTAAAAGTTAAATTACCAACTTGCAATTTACTTAATTGTGCATTTTGACATTTTGTGTGTGGGCTGCCATAAAGATGTACTTATTGAGACGTCTGTTGTAAGTTATGCTAGTAAATTAACTCGCTGATGACTCTATTTCCAATGAAATGGTGATCTCGTGTCCTGAATTGATTTGTTTTTTAGTTATGCACTTTGTTGCATGACATGTTTTAAGAGATCCATGCATAAAGTTGTACGATCTTTGTTATGTTCTTGCTTATTGTTTCATGAGATGTGTTGTATTAACTTGTGTAAATCTACACTCACATAATTTCTCTTTTCAGGTTGCATTTATGCAGTTTCTTTTTTCTATAGTTTCTTTGTATGCAGAACTAGTTGTTAATTGCCTCTCTTTCTATAAACACAGTTTGAGATCCTCACTCATATCTAAAGGCTAGTGTGCAGTTTACTTAATTGTGCGTGGTTGACATTTTGTCTGTGGGTTACCGTATAATTGTTCAGATGTCTCTTGTTAATTATACTAGTGGAATAACTCGCTTGTGACTCTGTTTTATAATATGCACATTGTTTCTGTTTCTACCAGCAAGAAACACTACATTCTAAAATGCTAATATTGCTATGTGTCTTGCTGTACATCCTTGCTTCATTTTCTGCTGTTTTACTTCTACTGGGGGGTGTATTTCTGTTTAGTTTAGGCTGTTCGTAGCAATTTGTTTAGCACACATAACTTCCCATTATGAAATATGCACACACAGGCAATCCTTTGATATGTTCTGAATTTCTGGTGGTTCTGTGCAGACTGGTTTGAGAGGGAAAGCATCATCCAAGAAACAAAGCTGAAAGGCAGTGAATCCAACTCAATCTGAACTTGTGATGGATCAGTGTTCAGATAATGTATATTCTACTCAGGCAATTTGCAAAAATCAGTTATGCAAAGCCATTCTACCTGCGGATAGTATATCTTGCGGACGTTGTACCTGTTATATATGCGGCAAATATGATGAAATCAAGGACCCTAGCCGTTGGATGGTCTGCGAACCTGACAATCCGCAGGATTGTTGTTGTGGGCAGACCTGCCACATGGAATGTGCTTTTAAAGAGGGAAATCTTGGAGTTGTAACTCCTAAGAATTTCACGCCTTTGGATGGGAGCTATTGGTGTACTAAATGTGGCAAAGTCTCGGATATTCTTGGGTGAGTGCTGAGTAACTAGTTTCAACTGCTGCCAATTTAGAACTTAGATCTTTTGACATTAGAATTGTTTATTGTTGATATCTGTATGTTTTTATGTATGCATAATATTCATTTGTTTATCTCACTTTTGGGGGGCCTTCTATTCTTGAACTGGTAGATACTGGAAGAAACAGCTCAGTATAGCAAAGGATACTTGTTCTGTGAGTATTCTCTGTGACAGTATATCCTTGAGTCACAGGCTCTTAGATGATACTACAAGGTTCAAGGCACTTCATGAGGCTCTGAAAAGTGTGAAGAGCGAGCTGGAGGGAGCGTTGGATCCCACAGAAACATTACGTTCCAAGACCCAAGGTACCGGTATCAAAAAGCTCTCTGTTGCCCGTGATGTGCAGTCCCGTTGCAGTGATTTACTTGAGGTTGCCGACAAATGGCCGCAAAGCCCTTCTAACTTGCCACCGACTTCTGAAGGTAGAGTTTGAAAAGCTATTAAGCTCTCTCTTGTATGTCTTTTCCATATCTTTTTGATTTTTTAATTGTCTGATTTTGCTCCTGGCAGTGGGTCCATACCGCCCCGCTTTTAGACTTCTGTTTCATGAAGTTGGATCCTCATCCATTGTGATAGTTCTCTTTGACACCCCGGCTGCCATGACAGATAGGGTCAAGTATTACAGTTTATGGTACTGGAGAATTGGCAAGGAGGATCGCCAAATTGCTCCAAACCAGACATTTTTGACCTCCCATAGAAGAGTGACAATTTCTAATCTGCAGCCTTCTGTTATGTATGGCTTTCGCATCGTCTCATACACGGAAACCGGTGGATTTGGTGTCACCGAGGCTAAGTGTTCAACAAGAAACCCGTACCTGTGTGCCGACATAAAGGGGAGTTCCGAGACAACAAGGGATGTTGATAAATCTCCTTTAGCCATTGAGGTAACAATTCCCTCAGCTCCTACTGAACAAACTGGCTGCTTAAGAGACCAGTTTCCGAGTGATGGCATAGAAGGGCATCATGGCCAGCCTGACACAGCTGAATCTCTAGCAGCTGAACATGTTCAACCTCATCCATCCCCTAATGGATTTTTGCTGCCTGATTTGAATCAGGGTGCTTTCTTTACATTTGAACAGTCACAAGAAATTGAAGCACGCAGTGTGGAGTCAGCTATTCGTGGTGATGCTTCTCAGAACATTTTTGGCGATGATAAATATGTTTCTCAGGACCATCAGATGAATGTCCAGGAAAATGATATTTCGGAGAAATCAAGTGCTAATAGCAAGGGCATTCATTCACCGCGTCAAATGCGGTTAGACAAAGATGACTTCCTCAACTGCATAAAAATTGTCCGCTGGCTAGAACTCAAGGGTCACATTCCACCGTCGTTCAGAATTAAATTTTTAACCTGGTTCAGTTTGCAGGCTAATGAAACGCAAAAAAAGGCCGCATATGGTTTCGTTGCATCTCTATCAGATGTTCCTTCGATGTTGGCTGGACAGTTGATGGACGCCTTCTCTTCAGAAATGCCCCAAGACAGGTAATTAGCAGAGGATTCACATTGTTTATCATATTTCTTCATATTCTTTTTACATTCATTGACTTCAACAATTTTGCACAGGTAATTTCCCAGGCGCTTTGAGACATGGCTGTCTGTAGATGCTGTTGAAGCATCTGTTCTCGAGGTGCCAAGATTTATTTTACATTATGCTATAATTTTATTTGAACCTCAGTGTGAGCAATGCCATTGACTCTTATTTATGTTTGCAATTTTAAAACAACCTCAAATTTTATGGATTTTGGAATGTTTTTAATTGAGCATCATTGAAATACTCTATCATGCATGTTTTGTTATAAAGTTTTTAAAGACAAGGAGAGTTGTAGATGGGAGTCACAACAGTCTTTACTTGGGTGTACTTGTGAAGTGCATCCATTCCCATATCCCTACCGAATCTGGTCATTTTGTAACCTCTAATGGGCACATCTAAGTTGAACCCACAGTAACAGTGGATCCACACCTCCAGATCTTACTGTGTTTGCTATGTCCAAGTTCTTGGCCAATATCCCGTATGCTAGAACGTCTTTTGTGGCGTTCGCACGCTCTATTGCCTCCTCAGCCGTCCTGCAAAATGTATATTCAGTTTTTCCCCCTTTTGTCATACTGTGGCGTTCGCATGCTCTATTGCCTCCTCAGCCGTCCTGCAAAATGTATATTTAGTTTTTCCCCCTTTTGTCATACTAGGGACAGTTCGCGTGCTTCGCACAAGGAAATTGGCTAGAGTGAGGTTTGTGATTGCCTTTCAAATATTGACGTATGATGTTTCATCTGGAGGAGGGATAAGTGGCAATTTGGTGCATCGGCCGAGTATGTATGTGATTGTAGTTTCTAAGCAGAATAACCCAACCTCCATCGTAATACGAAGACAATTCTGGCGCCATGGTTAATCCTTTGGCGTGATATTACATATGTTCTAAGTAGTCTCTCATCTATAATTTGTTGGTTTGCCCTATTCTGGTGGTAAAAAATGAAACAGCATGACGATGAACATGAACTGTAAATCCATTTGCTGTTTTTTGCCTAAGTGACATTTTTTATGTTAAGGTTGCAAGCAGTACAACTCGATGCTTTGTGTTTAACTTTGGAACAAAAGTGGATTCCATATATAGGCAAAAGTACTGACATAGTTTACCTAAGTTGCCTAAGTTGTGGTGCTTGCTCGTTGTAGTGGCATGTTGCGAAGCTCGGCTGGCCAAAAGCTCACCTTTGTTCTTTGGGCATGGTCAGCGGCGAGCATTGTTCGATCCTGTACTACATAGTGTCCTACCAGAGCACGTGAGATAATTCTCGCCTGATAAAAGGAGCCTAGATATGTAGGGTCGGTGCCTGTCGCCTCGACGAGTAGATCAAATGATAAAATATGGTTAACGAAAGCTTTGTTTGAGGGGTGAAGGTGGTAAGGATGGTGGTGGATTTACTTTCGGTGAAGGTGGTAAGGATAATTGTAGAAGTAGAGATGGGTGCAGATCCGGTGGTTGTGAAGTAGAGAGATCAATGGTCAAACTAGAGGTGAGTGTTGCCCATTTAGTTCGATGGTGAAAAGCCATAAGAGTTGTGGGTTAGCACCACGTGATTTTGTTTGAGGGGTTTATTGATGTCAACAGTAGAGATAGATTTCACAGGGGTTCCTCTATTGAAGTCCTTGTTCTAATAGAAAAATCAAACACATTGATCACACCGAACAAATAATTCGGTTGGTAGAGAAGTTGGGTTAACCCAACGACGGTTAACCATAAGATGGATATGGGTTATGTCGGGAAAAGAGGCGGGCATTGCTGGAATAGGTGGTGTAGACGAGGGGTTAGCCCTACGACGGTCAGTCATGGAGAAGAATATGAGGGTTTTCCTCAAACAGTAGAGAGAGCCATATTTTGAGTTTGTTTATGACAAACCCAACTTGTTAGAAGATCAGAATGACGATCTAGTGGTTGAAGCCATTGAAGGCTTTGGTTGAAGGCGGCGGTGGAGATAAGGGTTTGGAGAAGGGTTTCTTCCCCTTACAATTTTCTCTTGTTGGCCTGCTTTACAATTTTTCTTTCCATACCCATTATAAACATTTTGTTAATAAAACTAAAATTTCCGTTAAAAAGGTTTTGAAAAAAGAAATTCAAATTTTGTAATTTATTTTCGAAATAGAACAAAAATATAAAATCACGATGATAAAATGTTAGTAAACTATATGCACTTTGTAATCATGAACTAAAAGTTAGTAAACTATATACACTTTTCCCTCGTGGAATTTGTGAATATGTCGTAAACGTCAAGTCATGATAATTAAATGTATTGCGCACTACATGCTGTATTTTTATGTGTGTCTAGTCTCTTAGATACATGTTTTGGTGTGCAACATAAATCTTAAACCTTAAAATTAAAATTGTAAAACAATTTAGCTTGAAATCATAATCTAAATGTTAGTAAGACATAATTATTTTTGTTTTTAAGACAATTCATCTTATTTAATATTTCTATCAAACTTTTGGAAGTTAAACGGGGACGGGAACGGGGTTACGGAAAAAACCCATCAAATTATAAAATGAAAAAAAAATTGGACAAAAAATTCTCCAAGGGGATGAATATCCTAAGCATACGAGAACAATTTTCAATACTCAAACAAAGATGAGAATGAAGACGGCAAAACGTTATACTAAACAGACATCCGAACATAAATGGAAATGAAGACTGAAAAACATTATACTAAACGGACATGAGATGAGATGGATAGTCGGATTGGGTACACCCTGCCCAAAACCGACTCATTCACACGCATCACTCTAGCCCAATTGCAAACCAACCCACTTTATTTATTTGCAAAAGGGGTGTTACGGACACAATTCAAGTTTTCGTTAATGCACCACGGTTACGTAACCGTCACCGTAAAATTTTTTTCCCGACATCACCGTTACGGAACCTGCCGTGATGTTGTCAGATTTTTTTTATTTTTATTTTTGGGTTAGAATACACATAGAAAATTATCATGGATCCGGAATCTGTAATCGTGACACGATTGTCTTCACTTTTTATTTTTATTTTTTATTTTTGTTAAAATTTACAAAAAAAAAAATCATCACGTTTACGGAATCCGTGACCGTTTTGTGAAAATCATCACGGTTACGGGTCCGTAACCGTGATGGTCACGGGTCCGTAACCGTGACAGCCACGAATTCCATAAACGCGGTGACTTTATGAAATCTTGAGCCTTTTGATTACGACTTCCGTTTGTAAAATCACATGGGAGCAGGATCCCCGTTAAAATTCCGTGTTGACGGTACTGTTTCTTGTTAAACTTCAATTATCGATCTTCTTCCCGTCGCTCCCAGGGCACTCGTATTGCTATCAATTGAACTCGAATGTCGTTTTCCCCCTTTGATTTCTTCCTTCTCTCCTTTCCATAAATCGATTTAAATCTATCTGTTTGATTAAGGCTTCCAATGTTTGACTGACAAGGAATTTATTGATCTTTTAACAGAATTTCGTGAAAGCTTGACTGTTGATGGCTCTGTCAAATGACTGTTCTGCTATACCCATTGCTTCTGTCGACAAGTTGAAGATGCAAAACCTCCGCTTCATTAAGCTTGGTGGTGATGCGGGTGCAGTATCCAACCTGACCTCTAAACACTGGCAGGGTTCAGGTTTGCTCCTGATTGCTTTTGATTCAAGTTGAAGCTGATAGAAAGAAGGAAAATTTCATCAATAAAGTGGGGGAAATGCTATTTTGTGTTGAGGGTTTTCCACTTTAGCCGCATATGACAGATTTTTGGACCATGGAAGGGGCTTTAGGGTAAATCAAGAATTTTGGATTAAGTTTTATCAATTTGTGTTCACTAATCTCTGTTATGATCATAATTCATAACTTCCTTCTCAGAGTTCCAATTCATCACTGAATTACTTTGTGCCAGGTAGTAGGGGTGATTTAGAATAAGTTATATTGCTCAATAATTAGAATGTTTCGACACCTTGATTTTGTTATGTTTTACATAGAGTTAAACTTGGCAATTGGGTCGGGGGTTGGTTGCATAATTGAGTTCTTGTCATCTATAGGGCCTAACCCTGATATTTGAGGAGTTGTGAAGTTTTGTTGCTGGTAGGGTTACTACTTACTAGTTGACCTAGTTTTGTATTTCTAGGATCTAAGCAGCCACTTATGGTTTCCAGTCATGTTATCTCCAGTTCATGCTTGGTCATTTACAAGGAAGATAGCTGACGTTGCTAGGCCCGATGGATAATTCGCTTAATGTAATGGATGGAGAGATTTATTAAGTCAATATATATGCATGAGTACCTCTAATGAAACAATCTATTTGCTTCTCTGTGATCCTAGTCCTTTTTTTTTCCTTGCCTAACGACTTTTCTTGGTCAAATCTTCAATGTTTTTGTTTGCAGCTTACTTCAGCTCTACTCTAATTTCATCATAAAAGAGTGTGTAGAAGGTATTGCATTCCTGTTCTACTATCGTTCAACCTCCCATTAATTTTGCGTAGTCTTAGAACTATCATTTTGTTCCCACTTCCCCTGACTGACTTTCATCACAAAACAGAAGCTTCTCTGGCTTCCTCACACCTTATTGACTTGCACTGCTTATTTGTTAGTCCTTTACTTTGACTATCTGCTTTTGTTTCCCCTCCACACACATTTTTCTGCTACATTTACCAATTTTTTTCCTTCTTCTTCTGCTTTGCTTTAAAGTGCTCGTGGGATATGTACTTGCAATTATACTAAGCGTGGAATGCTTATGCAAATAAAACTTCATATCTTTCTGTGACTAAAAGTTGTAGAAAAAATGCTAATACATTGATAATGTTGTTGATATCAAGGCTTTTAGTTGGCTTATATTTCTCATACGGTTGTAGTCAAACGTCTATATATAAAGTTCTGATTAGACCCATTTTTGCACATCGGCGAAACTCACCGTACTTGAGAGTTCTGGTTTCTGTGCAAAGATTGGAGTTTCCTCCCAATTGACTCCAAGTTTGGCAACTCTCACCAGTTGTTCTCTTATATAGCAGGCGGAGGAGGCCTGATCTTGCTAACTAGTTACATCACATGAAACCTTTTTACTTGTATCTTGAATTATTTCCTTCTTTGTAAATGAAGTGATTTGGATCTATTGGCTATTTGTGTACTTGTTTTTCACTAGGAGCAAAACAAAAATTGCTATTACACCCTAATATTGATCTCTTACCGAAGCTTCTTTAGGTATCAATGTTTTTATTGCACGTAGCCGCATATAATTTGACAATCCTAGTGAAAAAGAGAAAATGTAAAAGAAAAAGGTGAGGCAATTGCAAGGCGGATATTCAACTAAAGGAAATAAATCCTCCTAAATGGTCAGGCTTTTGGTATTTACATAGCAGCTATTACTTACTTTCTCCTTTCATCACCGAGACGCTCCATTATCATCTATAATCTCAATTTCACTGCTTGATTTCCATCTCTTCTCCTTTGAGAACTTCAAATCAGGTATTCAATCAAATCCATCTCTGCCGACTACTGCGTTCTTCTTATCTTGGGATGCAAATGCCTATCTGATGTTATTTGTTTACCTACAGTTCTTGTTTGAACTCTTTGAATTCTAGGGTTTTTTTTGTGTTCAAACTTCAATCTTATGTTCAATATCTTGCTCTTTTGAAGCTGCTTCAAGCATTTTCACTCAAATCCTTTGGATTACTCCCAGTGTGAAGAAGATCTCTGCATTCTATGCTTTTCTTGATCAAACTCCAATATTGTGTTCGAACTTTGTTTTGTATCTTCGCCAATTCTCCCCGTCCAAATTTGAAGGTTTTTTTATCACTCTCTCCTTTTTTCCCGTCTGAGAAACTCAACCGCTATTTTATTGTTCCTATTTTCCATTCTCCATTTGTATTTTTAGTTTATCACTTCTCCATCTCGCTTGAAAATTATCTCGAGATTATAAGGTTTTTAATTATAAAATTTAGTTGTCATGACTTGTTTCAGCAGATCCAGTGATCCATGCATATGTTGTATGATGTTCCTAACGTTCTTGCTTATTTTTTCGTGAGATGTGTGTTGAACTAAGTTTGGTAAATCTATTCGCAGGGTTTCTTTGTTCTGGCTCTTTTTTATGCAGTTTCTTGTTTCTATACTTTCTCTGTATGCAAAACTAGTTGATAACAGTGTCTCATTTATGAACACAGCTTGAGATCCTCACTTGTATCTAAAAAAGACTTCATCATGCAATTTACATAATTGTGAGTTTTTGTTGATTTGTGTGTTCAGATGTTCATTGTTAGTTATGCTAGTGGATTAACTCTTTTGTGACTTCGTTTCCAAATATAATGATGATTTGATATATACTAAATTGATCTGTATTGTGCTATGCACGTCATAAATTGCTTCAACAGATGCAAGCATTTTCTGTATGATCTTTGTTATGTTCTCGCTTATTGTTTCATGAAATGTATGATGTATTAACTTGTGTAAGTTTACATACTCACAGTGTTTCTCTTTTCAGGCTGCATTTATACAGCTGCTTTTTTCTGTGCTTTGCCTCTCATTTATAAACACAGTTTTAGATCATCACTCGTATCTTAAAGTTAAAACACCAACTTGCATTTTACTTAATTGTGCATTGTTGACATTTTGTGTGAGGGCTGCCGTAAAGATGTACTTGTTGAGACGTCTGTTGTAAGTTATGCTAGATAATCAACTCGCTGGTGACTCTATTTCCAAATGAAATGGTGATCTGATGTTCTGAATTGATTTGTTTTGTTATATGCACTTTGTTGTCATTACTTGTTTCAAGAGATCCGTGTAAAGTTGTACGATCTTTGTAATGTTCTTGCTTATTGTTTCATGAGATGTGTTGTATTAATTTGTGTAAATCTACACTCACATAATTTCTCTTTCCAGGTTGCATTTATGCAGTTTCTTGTTTCTATAGTTTCTTTGTATGCATAACTAGTTGTTAATTGCCTCTCTTTTCTAAACACAGTTTGAGATCCTCACTCGTATCTAAAAGGCTTCAGTGTGCAGTTTACTTAATTGTGTGTGGTTGACATTTTGTGTGCGGGTTACCGTAAAATTGTTCAGATGTGTCTTGTTAATTATGCTAGTGGATTAACTTGCATGTGACTTTGTTTCCAGATAATGAGGTTAGACAAAGATGACTTCGTCAACTGCGTCAAAATTGTCCGCTGGCTAGAACTCGAAGGTCACATTCAACCGTTTTTCAGAATTAAATTTTTAAAATGGTTCAGTTTGTGTTCTAATGAAACGCAAAGAAAGGCCGCATATGGTTTCGTTGCATCTCTATCAGATAATCCTTCTATGTTGGCTCGAGAGTTGATAGACGCCTTCTCTAATCTCATCTCTGAAATGCCCTACTACAGGTAATTAGCAGAGGATTCACATTGTTTATTATATTTCTTCATATTCTTTTAACATTCATTGACTTAAACACATTTTGCACGGCTAATTTACCAGGCGCATTGAGGCACGGCTGTAGACACTGCTGATTTTTCTGGATATTCTGTTGAATCATCTGTTCTCCAGGTGCCAAGGGATTTAAAAATTATGCTATAATTTTTATTTGAACCTCATTGTGAGCAATGCCATTGACTCTTTATGTTTGCAATTTAAAGCAACCTCAAAGTTTATGGATTTTGGAATGTTTGTAATAAAGCATCATTGAAATACTCTATCATGCATGTTGTGTTAGAAAGTTTTTAAAGCCAAGGAGAGTTATAGATGGGAGTCACAACAGTCTTTACTTGGGTGTACTTGTGAAGTCCATCCATTCCCATATCCTTACCGAACCCGCTCATCTTGTAACCTCCAAAGGGCGCGTCTACGTCGAACCCAAAGTAACAGTTGATCCACACAACACCAGATCTTACTGATCTTGATACTGTGTTTGGTATCTCCAAGTTCTTTGTCAATATTCCGGATGCTAGACCGTATCTTGTGGCGTTCTCGCGCTCTATTGCCTCCTCAACCGTCCTGCAAAATTTAGATCGAGTTTTTTCTTCTTCTTTTGATGGCATATATGTTTGGGTAGTTAGCGGTAATAAAGATTAGAGTAGCTGAGTGCATACTTGAATTTCATGAGTGATTAAACTGGCCCGAAAATTTCATCCTTGGCGATCAGCATATCGTGCTGTAGAGACAGTGAAGGAGCCCATACTCAAATTATAGTCTATGCTGATACTGGAGTTTTGGTGAACTCTGTTAGTTCGTGGATAAGGCTCTGTTATTTCAGCCATACGAGCCGATCTTTGGTATTTTCTTGTTTAACTCGTTTTTAATCTAGTCGCGCTCAAGCTGAACCTATATTCAATTGAACTTAAAAATATTCTCATATCCGACTCGTTTAGAAAGTGAATAAGCTCGAGTAGTTTATAATCAAGCCAACCTGCCGACCTAAATTTATGTTGAGCTTGTTTGGAGTTAAGGCCGAACCGAGCTCGAGTAGCTCGACTCATATAACAATTGGTGGGTAATCTGGTTGGTCCTTGTGTCCGGATGGGTCCAGACAAGGTCCGTAGCCTGGATATGGCCCGAAAAACAGCACGAGGTTGGGATTAAGACCGTCATAATTCCGGAATAGATCCAAGGATGGCCAGATTTGGATTTTGCCTGAACTAGTGAAAGTAAAAGATAGCTTATGATAGAAAATCAAGCAAGTGAAGAGCTAACCTTGACATCAGTAAAAACTGTGAGCTCAATGTAGAATCCTTTTGTCGCCAAGAGTTTTGCCTCCAGTTACCTCTAGCCTATGTGCGTTCTTATGCACACAAACTCCAGTCACGAGTCTGCTGTACTTTCATAGATAGCTTAATTGGAAATTTGAATACATGTTTCTTATGATCAGTTACAGTCTAGATCAGATGAAAATCACCATACCTGTGGACCTTGCTGAACACTAGGTTCAAATGAATCCCCAACAACTTTGTAACTATCTCATCGTATTTTCCTTCTTGAACGAACACACGAGAACTCGCAACACAAATTTCTTCCTTGAGAAAGCCATAGAATATAATCTTAGAAACTCGACATTCGATCATTTAAAAGTAAAATACCCCTATCTGTAAGGTGGTCACCTTATAATGCGATATCCCTAGAAGAGCTAAATCAGCAGCTTTGTTAACATCAGCATTGTCGAAGATTATGAGGGGAGACTTCCCTCCAAGCTCGAGCGAGACTTGCTTCAAGTTTCTCAATGCAGCTGCCTGCATTATCAGACGTCCTACTTCTGTAGACCCTGTGAAACTAACCTGTTCAAAATAACATAAGATTCTAAGAAACTAAATGATTGGCTCGAGTTAAGGTGTTTTTCATGTTTGGGAGTGAGGCTTTCTTAGTATTACCATGTCGACGTCCATGTGAGAAGCCACGGCTGCACCAGCTGTCGGGCCAAATCCAGTCACGATGTTCAATACTCCATCCGGAATTCCAGCCTGCTTGCGTAGACATTAAAAAGTTATCATTCGCAATTTTCGCTTCTATCTGTCATAAACTCTCTATTGCAAATTTTATCTTACAAATATTCATAATACTGATCTAAGACTTACCCAAGATATGCATCATAAAATCGATTGCCAAACCCACTTAGCTTATAATACAGGCTCTTTAAGCTTTTATAATCGAAGTGGATTCTTGTTCCGTACCTGCTTAGCAAGATGAGCATAATATAGAGCCAAAACAGGCGTCTCCTCAGCCGGCTTAACCACCATGGTGCAGCCGGCAGCCAGGGCCGGGCTAACCTTAATGAAGAACAGTGTTGTGGGAAAGTTCCACGGAATGATATAGCCCACCACGCCAACTGGCTCACGCAACGTGTAGCCTTGGAATTCGCGTGTCAACTTCAGAGTCTCTCCCTGAATCTTATCAGCTGCACCTAGAGGCGGATACAAGTGTTAGCGCATAATATTCTGTATTACGCTAACTAAATGCAGAATATTATGCGCTAACATAAGGTGGTAAGGGAGGGGACTGTGTCCCTACTTCCGGCCAGATTAATTCCCTTAGGTGGATATAATTCATACAGCTATTCTAACACATATGATAGAAGGAGGAAAGAAGGTACTTGGAGTACAGATTTGAGAAAAAAGTATATTTTTTTATTTAATATATATTTTAGTATTTGATTTTTAACCTAATAGCGAAATGTATTATAAAAACTTTTCTTTTTTGCGCCTTAAAATTTTTTTTTTTGGGCTCCGCCATTGGCTGCATCTGCATAATAGTGCAGCAAACGTACTCCTTCAGGAATGTCAACCATTTTTCCTAAGGCATATAGTTTTCTCCGCATCCACTGTCTCCAAGTAGGCTAACTCATCTACGTTTTGCTCGATTAGATCAGCCAACTTCATCAGCAACCTTCCCCTTTGCTGAAAAATATGACAGAGCTAACATTACACATTAGACTCTTTATATCTTTATAAATCATTGTTCCGGACTTACGTAGCCACACATACGAGACCATGGGCCATGGTCGAAGGCTTCACAAGCAGCCTTGACAGCCAAGTCGACATCTTCTTTGTCTCCCTCGGCTACCTTTGCGATTTGAAATCATGAGTTGAAAAAAACCAGCAGGCTGCCCACAAAACAGTAATAATTACATATGCAAATAGTTACAGATGAAACAAGGATCACTACAGATGCAAATATCAATAAGAGTATGGAACAATCAGGAAAAAAGTAGAATCAAAGAAGAAATCAAATGATAGTTTTAAATATACCTGACAGATCGAGAATCAAGAAAATGGCCATTGATGAAGAGCTTTGTAAACTTGATTTCTGGGATCTTAATGCTTCCCTCAACTGCCTTCTCGGTTACTTGGATTACCATCTTTAAGCGTAGTTATATTGCCTTTGTATATATCCAAGAGGGTCTTGTAAATGAGAAAATAGTTGTATGTAGTTTTGTTTTGGGTTAGTTATCTAGAAAAAATAATGTTAGTACTGATATATTAATAGTCCAGTTGGTAAAGAGGGTTTTTATTATATTTACTTTGTTCTCACTAAATTTATGTGTTTGGACTCGGACTCAACTCGTACAATATGTACCTACAAATATGTGAACCCCACGATATCGAAACTTTTCTAGTTGTTTGATTGTACTACATTGAAGATATAGATGTTATATTATTCATATATAAATGTCAACAAACAATATCTTAACATATTATATGTACTTTCCACAACATTGAAAGAAAAAGAAAAAAAGAAAGTGGAGAGTAATATTGGTAAATTTGAGATTAGAGCCAAGGAGAATTGTAGATTGGTGTAACAACAGACTTGATTTGAGTGTACTTGTAGAGTCCTTCCATGCTATGATCCTTTCCAAATCCACTCATCTTGTACCCTCCAAATGGCGCATCGTCGTCGAAGGCGAAGTAGCAGTTTATCCATATTGTCCCGGCCTTCACTGACCTGGCCACCGTGTTGGCTGTGTCGAGGCTCTTTGTCACAATGCCGGCTGCTAGCCCGTACTTAGTCGCGTTCGCCCGCTTGATCCCTTCCTCGATCGTCCTGCAATCGCCCAAATTTGTTAATTTGATTCACTTGTGGATATTTTGGAAGAATCAAACTGTGGAAAGGCTTACGTGAACTTCATGAGTGAAAGAACCGGTCCAAAGATTTCATCTTGCGCAATCAACATATCGTCCTTAACATCCGCAAAGATTGTGGGTTCAATGTAATAGCCTTTGTCGCCCCAAGGCTTACCGCCAGTCAACAACGTTGCTCCTTCTCGCTTTCCATGTTCTATGTATGACAAAATCCTCTCAAATTGTACCTTGTTAACCTGCGTTACAAATGCGTAATAGATCTTTTGTAACGCATTCGTTGAGATATGTGAAAATGTTCACATTGACAATACGATACTACGTGAACCTAATGGTATGTTATGTCAAGTTCACGCAACCGATGTGGGACATTTCACACATGATTACCACTTTTAGTTGTTTGAGGTTAAATACCTGAGGGCCTTGTTGAACTTTAGGATCAAATGGGTCTCCGATAGGCCAGTTTTTGGCCTTTTTGACTAACTTGTCGACGACAGCATCATATATGCCTTCTTGCACGAATACGCGAGAACTGGCTACGCATATTTCTCCCTGTGCATATAACGAATGAGCAAACAATTCGATGTTAAAACTCTCTGGGGTTGAGAAAGACGAAGAGCTTTGTAAGTAACCTTGTTAAAGAGGATGCCGATAAGAGCAAGATGAGCTGCTTTGTCAACATCAGCATCATCGAAGATGATTAGCGGAGATTTGCCTCCCAATTCAAGCGACACCTGTTTAAGGTTGCTAGCTGCAGCCGCTTGCATCACTAGACGTCCTACTTCTGCAGATCCGGTAAAACTAACCTGTCAATATTTGTAACGTCGTTAGCTAGTGTTGTTTAAATTCCAGTCCGAACTTTCAAGTCCGATACAGACGGAACGTAGAGCCAAGAGTTGTGGGTATACGAGCGAACATACGCGTTACACCCAAAATCTACACTTAAATCCATCAAGGTTCCATCCTAGAACCAATTGGTAATAACAGGACTAATTCACCGACCTTATACTGGATTCAGAATGTCTCACTTTAGATGTGATATTATATCCAACACGCCCCTTAGGTGCAACTAGACAACTAGCTAGAGTATAGACCTAGATGACACTTGTTTGTGGCTAACCGCTTTTACCCATGTCAAAGTGTGATACAAACGGACAGTAAAACCTGTGTCATGTGCAAGCACACGTGCACGTTAAGCTTAAGGCCAACACATAATCCCGATGTGATTTCATCCTAAAATCAATTGTAAATATGGGGAGTAACACAACCTTATATACTATGCTCGATATATCTCTCTAATTTAGATGTGATAACTTATTCAACAAACTTGGATCAAACAACTTGTATTGGAACGAAAAACTCTTTAGGCCCAAAAAAGTAAAACCAAATAAAATTGTTGTAACCGGTTCCGGTTCACTTGAAAATCTCTGATTAAGTCCTAGACCAGTGAACAACCCTAAGTATAAACATATATAAGATGATGAATTTGATCATGTTACCTTGTCAACGTCCATGTGAGACGTGAGGGCAGCACCGGCAGTCGGTCCAAATCCATTTACAACGTTCAATACTCCATCCGGTACCCCTGCCTATTAATTTTGTTCCATAACAAAGAAATTACAATAATATCCTTTATTCAATACCGAAACTATGATTCGTAATATTTACAATGTAACGTACCAACTTAGCAAGGTGAGCATAGTACAAGGCGGAGAGAGGCGTTTGCTCGGCCGGCTTGACCACCATGGTGCACCCAGCAGCCAAGGCCGGGCTAACCTTCATAGAGAACATGGTCGAGGGGAAGTTCCACGGAATGATATGCCCAACTACACCCACCGACTCACGCAATGTGTAACCCTGAAACTCTCGAGTCATCTTTAGAGTCTCGCCATGGATCTTGTCGGCCGCGCCTAAAACAACACAACTTAGGTACGTACAACGTTCTAATAATGATATGTCGTATCGCGGTCACTTGTAAGTACCTGCGTAGTAACGGAAGGTGCGAGCTGCGCTGGGGATGTCAATGATCTTCCCCAAGTGGAAAAGCTTTCCGGCGTCCATTGAATCAATAGCGGCTAACTCTTCTATGTTTTCGTCTATTAAGTCCGCCAATTTTAACATTATCCTTCCCCTTTGCTGCAATATATGTGTTAATAACTTGTTCACTTGTTTAATAAGAGTATAATCTACATATTTTTAAACTAAATTAAAGTTTAGGCTGAACTCAAACTAACGTGATTTCAAATGAGTAGAACACAAACATGCCAATATTTAGCTTTTTTCGGATCGAATTACGTTTTCTTATGATCATATGAGTAAATCGTCACTTAAAAGGATACAGGATACCCATCTCATGAATTATACAACCGCACACTTAAATTAGCTTTTATCTCACAAAAACCACTATATATTTCAAAATGGAAACTTTTGGTAAGATAACCAATTTATCTTAGCTAATTGAAAAACTAATCGCTAACTTTTTATATCTTAATTTATAGCCACTTAATTAAAAAAATTCAAAAAAAATCTCCCCCGTTTTTTTGGATTGTCAACAAGTTCTTGTGACATTTCAATTTTTGTCAATGCAAATATAAATGGATTTTCAACGAGTTCAAAATATATTGTTATCAAGTGTAAAATATATTGACAACGAACACTCGTTGAAAAGAAAAGGTTCAATTTATTTTTAAATAACTAAAAATAATAATTAAATAGTTAGAAACTAAAACATAAAAAGTTGATGGCTAGTTTTTCAATTTCATAATTGAAATAAGTTCAAAAATCACCCTTTCAGAATTACATAAACCACTATTATATTATCTTTTCATTCGACGTAACCATCAATCGACTTTTTAAGGGCGGTTTATGTAATTTTGAAAAATATAGTTGATTTTGCAAAATTACCTAAATTTAAAGATGATTTTGTGTAGTTTATCCACCCAAAAACCTTCAAATTCCGGTCCGGATCATAATATTGGACAGGACGGGCCGGTCCATTTTCGATTTCGGAGTGATAAACAAGTTGTGTACTACTAAGGAAGGATGAATTGAACATACATAGCCAGACATACGAGGCCAAGGGCCGTGATCGAAGGCTTCCCGAGCAGCCTTGACAGCCAAGTCAATGTCTTCCTTGTCGCCTTCGGCCACCTCAGCGATCACTTCTCCATTTCTCGGATCTCTCGTCTCGAACGTTTTCCCTACAAACCATTCAATTTTACCATTTACGTAATTTTAATTTTTACAAATCAACGTTTATATAGCACAAAATAGTTTTAAGTATTGCTTCATCTAAACCACGAGATTTAACACTGCGCCCTTTATCTTTGCTCATTTATTGGAAAACAATCGAGATGAGAAGCATGATCCTTACTATTGACATAAATGGCGCAATGCTTTTATTTTTTTCATGTATAAATTTGGAAAAAGCTTCAGATCGTGAACTCATGTCACCAAAATATAATAATTCATATTTGGTTGTTGGATAAAAGTATTTTTATATCAATAATTTAGTGTATATTTTGCAAATAATATATATATATATATAATTTTCCTTTAAAAATATTTTTAGATAAAACCACCTTTTAAACACATTTCGTTGTTTAGCCTAAAAAAATAATTAATTTTCGGTAATATTTTATATGAACTTATCGAGATTTCCAAAAAATTTTGTATAAAATATTACTCTTACAAAAAAATTGAACGCTATTTTTAATTGATGGGTACAACCGTACAAGAAGTTAAAAAAAATAATTTAAATAAAACCACCTTGTAAACATAATTTGTCGGATATAAAGTCTATATTTTTTTATTTTCGGTGAGAATTTTGTATGAACTTGACCGAAAATCTCAAAAAAAATTTATTATTCCAATAAAACAGTATATATAAGTCTATGCTTAATTGATGGATAGAAGAAATTTGAAAAAAAAAATATAAATTCAAATTTTATTAAAAGATTATTAATTAGAATATCATAGGATGAAATATTCGCGGAAAAGTTGATGAAAAATTATGTGTAGTTCAATTTAATGAAATAGGTTTTATAAAGTGATTTTGTTCATTACAATTTTAAAAGTTTTTTTTTAATAAAAAATATTATAAAAAGTAGTTTTTCAAAAAACACTGTATATTAAAATAAGTGTATATTATTCAAATTAATATTATAGATATCTATAGTGACAAAAATCTAACTCAAATAAACTTATTATCGTTGTTTTCAAAAAATATATAAAATTGATTAAAAAACTCTTTAATAGTTAAGATTCCATTTTATGACAAAATTTGAGGTGGGTTTCCCAAATAATATTGATGTAAAATAAAATATGGAATTGCGAAACCCAAAAATACAAAATCAATTCTTACAATAGTTAAACTTTAATTTATTATTACATCCAATTACCTACTTTTCCATAAATTACCATAATTTCATCTTAAATTTTTATCTAGAGATAGAAATATGTTCATTATTCTTTTCATGAATATCTTCAAAGAATAATAACCATA